>OY783199.1:25310033-25870364 GCA_963678675.1 Xiphydria camelus | reverse complement strand
TTAAACTCGCAGCTGATTTCAATGCGCGTAATAAACCTGTTTATGAAACGACACCGGTGCCCTGATTGCAATGTTAACGAGCCATTCACCGGACTTCGAGTTCATTATTTCTCCCTGCTCGAAGGACCGCGTCGACGACCCGCTCCCCTCGAAGTCGGAGTCGAAGAGGTAGAGTTCTCGGAGGCGGCGGCGATGTTTCACGGAAAGTGGATTAGGAGAGCGAGTTCCGCGGAAGCAGTGAGCCACCAGCGCCGCCGGCGGGTAGGATTCTACGCGACGCGTGGTATAATCGTGCTCTCCATCCACCGGCACCCTCGCGGCGTCCGCCTATCGATCTATCCGTTTATCCTGCACCCCTTTCGCTCTGCGGAGAGGAGTGGGAGGCTCGTACGCGTAGAATCCCATTTTCGCATCCACCCCTGTGCCAAAAGTCGCAACGAAACCGCGTCGCCGCGAGGGAGGGGAAAGCGTCGCTCACCGATCGAGGTGTCGTAGGCGTGAAGATACTCGGAAGTCATGAACTGCGAGACGAGGGAGCTCTTGCCGACCGCCGGCGCCCCCAGCATCAGGACCCGATATGGACCGGGGCCTTGGGAGGCGCTGCTCTCCCGCGAACTCGCCAGGGATCCCGCCGCCGACGTCCTCGCGGAACCCGGGTACGAGGTCGTGAGGTGCTCCGTGCTGCAAGGAGAGAAAGCGAGCGATGTTAGTGTTCTCGGCGTAAAGCGCGTCTCGCGAATCGACGGCGGAGGGGGCGAATCGGAAAATCCGTAGCGTCACGTTGCGCGAAGGCGCTGAGTGTACCTACGCGCCCCGTGGAAGGCAAAGCGCGAAATCGAATTACCGCAGAGTGTAAGGCGTGTACCGAGGCGCTTGATTAAATGAACATTATTAAATACAATCGCGAAGCGACAAAGATAATTAGCCGCGTAGACGAATACCCGGAGACAGAGAGCATTCGTCACGTTCCAAAGCGAGAAGAGCGCGCACGGCGTATATCGCTCGCAACGGGCCCCCAGGACTAATTAGCCTCTCGCTGCCGCCGGTCGCTCGTTCGTGCGAGAAGTCGCGACGCGAGGCGCACACAGAACGGCGGTTCAAGCCGCTCGCCGTCGTCTGCCGCTGTGTCTTCCAGTCGGAGATCTCGAGGGCTCGATAAACCGTGATCTTCCGACAGCTGCAAGGACCGGGCTCTGTTCGGGAGTTCGGTATATAACTGGAGCAAACACACGCCGGTATACTAATTGCACCAATTAACTGTGATACTACGGCGGCCGAGGAGCGGAGCTGCGCGTTCCACGGGAGACGCTCCGCTCTCGTCGAGAGGTACTCGCGGTCGACCGCCGGGTGAGAGGGGGGGAAGAGAAGACGGGGGACGAGAGCGATTTTGAACGCTTTGTCGCCGTTACGCCGAGACGTATCCGCTCGAAGGGTCAAAGGGGATAAATTCGTCGAGAGAAATTCGAAGGTGCAAGCGGCGGGCGCGGCGGCGTTTGAAAGCGATCGCGAGTCGAGGAGAGGATTTCTTAGGCGGCGGGAAATTGGAAGAGTTTGCGGCGGAAGCGTCGTCGTAACTCGCTTCACCGGCCGGTGTCTTCGAGGCGAAAGGGAGCGTAAGGGGCGTCTAAACGGGCGATATTTTTACTGCAATACGTGGCTGCAATATTGGCAACTATAGCCCAGCTATCGTGAAAACATTTTAATGCAGTATATGGCTCGGCAATATTTTCTGCAACAGTATGGCCCATGTTTAAAGGCGCGGCTAAACGGGCGACGATACCAAAAGTGTGTAGCTATATATGGCCGGGACATACTAAAAATATTATCCTAAATTGCATAGTCTGGCTGGTATTGCCGGCAATGTTGCCGGCCACTGTGCTGCGGCCACATACACATTGCGGTAAAATATTGCCCGTTTAGAAGGCCCTTAAAGGGTATCTTTGACCACGCTCTGACGCCAGTCGGACTGCTCGCCGACGGGTGCATATGCTTCCAGAACGACTCCGGGTGAAATTCACTCGCGCAGTTCCTCTCGCGAGAGTATCTCGTTAAAACTTTTCCAGCGGGTACGGAGCTTCCGCGTGAATAGGATTACGCGTCCGCGGGTCAGGCTCGTTTTTTTTCCGTTGGAACTGGCGGACTGGTTTTCGACTCACCTCCGTCCGGATACGACTGAAAAAGTCGGCCGATCGTCCTGCGCGTTTCAAAGCTTACCGCGGCCCTTGCCGCGTCCTCCGGGAGCGAAGGCGTACCGCGTACATTCGACATTCGGCGTATACGTGAGCGTGACTCGCATACCTACATCGGCGCGTTTACGGATCCGAGAGTATCGCGCTTCGCGCGCGGAGGCCTCGCTGAACTAAAAAAAACCAGTGACCCGCGTCATTTCATTACGAGAGTATAGATCGTACCGCTCTCTCGGGGGGGATAGGAGATAGTTATTTTCGTTATTAGGGCGTGAAGCGCTGTTTTTAACGAGTGTGAAGTTTGCCGCACGAGCGAAGCGAGTACGGCAATCACACTCGTTAGAACGGCGCGAAACAACCGAATAACGAATTCTATTTTTTGTCACTAAGTGTCAAATACGAGATTGGCGATTTCACGCACTGCGCAGGTTATTTCACGCACTGCGCAACTTTTCACGAATTGGTGTGTGAAAGATGATTTCACATGCGTCGAGGACGCCCATGAAACCGAGTATTTGACACTGAGTGACAAAAAATTGTTTACAGCCACTCGAGCGGGCGGCTCGGGGGAAACAATCGCGCGCCGCGTGTGATTTTTTCCGGCGTTTCGCGGCCTGCCTTGCGGAAGGCGGGATTCGCCCCGAGGGTGGTACGTATATTTGCGAGACCACCCGTGGAACCCCGCGCGCGAAATTCGGTGATTTAAAT
Organism: Xiphydria camelus; assembly: GCA_963678675.1. Lineage (NCBI taxonomy): Eukaryota > Metazoa > Arthropoda > Insecta > Hymenoptera > Xiphydriidae > Xiphydria > Xiphydria camelus. The sequence continues at coordinate 25,867,470 of OY783199.1, read as the reverse complement.
ATTTTCGGTAATCCTCAATTTCAAGACCGGACTCTCTAGGTATGTATACGCGCCCCGCCAGGGGCGGTAAGGAAATGGAAGCGGAAGTGTCATCGGCGGTGTGAAAAATGTATTTTTTTTTCAAGGGTCTACGGAGGCTTTATAAAAAAGTAGGACGATATGCGCTATTCGCATACTTACGTACGGTCAACAAAATTTGGCCACAATTAGAAAATTATAATAATTGCAGTGATCATTTTCTTCGCACCAGCAAGAATTCTTGCTACGCTAGCAATATTTTTCCAGTTGTCACCGAATAATGTCTGAGGCAGCCAGAAATATAGCTGGATTAGCTAAATATTTGTTTTCGGTGTATAAGCACACTTTTTACGTGCATTTAATCGGCGGTGGTCGCTGGCTTCGGAACGCATCATTCGCGAAGGACGTGTGAGATTTCCGATGGCAGAGCCCTGCTGACGATTAACAACGAATGGAGAACGAGCAGGCGATTGAAGGGTTGAAGCGACTCCGTCCCGCGTCGAGCGACTTCTCGCACGCTCTGATATCTGTCTGCTCAACGACTGTCCTCTGACGAGGGTACCAAACGAGGGCGCGAAGGTACTTACTTACGCGAGAGAGAGCGTATGCACGAGTGGTTCGGCATCCAATCTGCAAGAGAGGGCAACCCTCGGCTCCTAACGATCTTAGCTTCCAGAGTCCTCGAGGAGGTCGGAATATCTCAGACTTTCGTTTCGGATCGTGCCTCGCGGGTTGAGATTCCAAATTTTACTCGCGGGTCGAGTCTGACGTCATTTCGTATAGGTATATCCGTCGCGATGGAAGTCTCGACGAAATTTTGAAATAACTTTAGCAGCGATCTCTCGGACGGGCGATACGATACCGAGGAAATGAGAAGAAATAATTATAGACCGGCCGTCCTTTTTTTTTTTTCTGGATCTAACCACCGCAAATTCCAAGTCCCCCGGACTACTCGGAGTCGAAGGGGTGCGCGATGTCTACGCGCGATTGTCGTGACGAGGGTACGAAAGCGCGGCGGTATATGCAAAGGAATCTACGCGCTTGGCATTCGGCGTTCGATCTACGGCGAGAATAAGCGACCCTTGAACCTCGACGATCCCGTCGCACCCAAAGTCCCCGCGGGTGGTCTGATTGTCGGAGGGGGAGGGCTGCGGATTCCGTTGCGCTGCCCGGATCCCGTTTTCTCTTCAAGTGCTCGCAAGAAGATCATCCGCTGAATTCAGACGACACTCTAAGGTCCAACACGTGTGTCTACGTCACTGAACGCCACACGTAAACTCACGCGTTCGATCTAGAGTACTGGTCCGTTTGCGATTCTCCGGTTTCTTCGCTCTCCGCTCTTTCTTCGTCGTTGCTCCAGCTGTATCGGCGCTTTGGCTGCGCGAAAACGACGCGTCGAAGGGTTCTACGGCGACACGAGCACGGGAAAATCTATGCGGAAGTGAAATCTTACGACAGAGCGCGACGCCATACGGGGTAACGTCCAACGACTGAACGCGATACGCGCTTAAATCACCTACGAGCGAGACCCGGATAAGAATCTCGGCTCGACTGGGAACTTTCCTCCCGCGGGAAAGCTCCCGTGGGACGATCTCGGATGGAACGGTCGAAGCCGCGCCACGTTATCGACAGCGAATAGGAAACGTCGCAATTACGCAGGCCCGTTATACTCTCGAGTCGCATCTTATCGAGGAAACCACCTTCGCGCCGCGATCATCGACCCTCGTAGTCGCCCCGAGAGCGAACCCGGCGTGCAGATCGCGTAAGGCGCTTTAAGGAGGTTAATCGGCTAATCAAGTTTCTATACATTTGCTTGAAATTTGGACCATATGTTGTTAATAGTTCTATCTGTACATTCATCAAATTATTAGAACCGTGCCCATACCAAAGTGGAGATATTCACTTTCAAAGATGGGAGTTTTAACATGCAAGGTATAGGCAAAACACAAGCTAGAGGGACGTTTTCATTTATAGCAGCAGAAATTGTCTATATACTTTGCTAAAAAACTAATACATGATGCATGATGATGTTAGGAATGACGTATTACAAGATAAGGATACCCAGCCATATAATACCGCTTTTACGTAATTGTAATTCAAAGTACTTAACTTGACAGTATTTTTAACGCATCGCTCTATGGAAAGGAGAGCAGCGACCTTCGCTTCTTTCAACGTGCGCTACACTGAGAAGAAAAAAAGATTAAAATTTATTCTGTTAGAAGGATAATCTGAGTACGAAAGGTAAAACAGATCAAAAATTATCCTTCCAGGGTATAAAATTTAACCTTCCTTGGAATAATTTTCGATCCACTTTACATTTCGTACTCAAATTATCCTTCTAACGGAATAATTTTTAATCTTTTCTTTTCTCAGTGTAGTATGAGTGTATACATATAGGACGCAGGCTATCACCCTAGTATTAGTACGGACAGTCTACGTTAAGAGTTGTAAAGTGTGAAGAGGGGCACGCTATAGGGAAAGAGTATAGAACAAGTGACTAAGCTTTTGGTTACGATTACAGCCCTTGAACGTCCTTAAATCACGGTGAGAGACGTACACTCCGAGGTCGATTCGTTCGAGTTTCGAATTCAGTGGCGACAAATTAGCCGCTCGAGAACTTCACAATTATCCGGCAAACTGGATGGTCGTGCCTGCGCCTATCGCGCATAATGACGTGGGATGGGACGCGCGCGCACGTACGCCGCCGTGTGGCCACACGGTAGGTGCGTACAGCGTACGCGGGTTCGACGTATTCGGCGCGCAACCCGCCTCGACTCTGTCTCGCATTTCTAGCGGCGTTGCGCGCGCTGTAATGTAATATTTCCATCAGAATAATTGATTCAGGACTACACTTTGCCTACCCGCCGGCAATTCCGAACCCCCCCCCCCCCCATCACCGCGGGCTTTTACGGGCGGACGCCTGCATGGAAACGTCGTTTCCCGAGTACGTCGCGACGGTACGCGTGTCGGGTACCCCTGCATCGTCGCGTCGCGTACCTACTCCGTGGGAAGATGTTTTAACCGAAGCGCGGTAAGTACGACGCGGGACGTCGTTCGCGAATGGCAAAGGTGTAGTATTATATAATACTTTGTCCTCGTTCCTCTTTCCTATTCCCTCCTTTTCTCTCTCTCCCTCTCTCTTCGTTCTTAATTCGAATCTCATTTTCTTCCGACTTCCTACCAATTTGAAACGGCGGCACCCATCCCCTTCTTTGCTCAACATTTTCTCCGAGCAACGAACGTTCCAATTTTCCCTTCCTCTCGTTGCGCTTAGCTTATTCTCGTGGATGTCAGAGCGAATAAAACTGCTTTGCGCCGCGTTTCTTCCTCCCCCGATAAAATATCTTTTCCGTCTTTCTCCTCGCTTTTCATGCAGCTGCTGCATTAAGCGGATGGGATATGGGAGGATAAGGACGCGAAGCGGAAGGAAATATCTGCCTTTACACGAACTAACCCGCGCGGGGTTCGATACACAACGTCCTCCCGATTATGCAACATCGCGACAGCCTGGTCCAGAGGGCTGAGCCAACGTCATACTCTCGATATATCCCGGCTAATCCTACCATATATGTATGCAGGGGGACTATCGCCGGAAGATAGCGTCTCAAGGGCCGATCGGATGCTGTGTGAACGTTTGATATCGAGTACCGGCGCGCACCCGAGTCGATACACGCTTTTCCCACGGATCGCTGGAGCGAAGTAGACGTCGATGAAGTTTACGACGCGACGGTGGAAAGCTTCGTTGCATAAGGTGAACCGTGCGACATTACGCGTCGTGCGAATGTGAAACTGCGTGCTCTTTACTTAAACTCTTTTCACGCCATCGAAGGTACCTACCCCCCGTATCGACCTCGTACACTGCATATTTTTTCCTTAGCTCTTAGGTGCACTCGACGTTTCCCGGCAAGCTCTTTTTCCTCCTCCTCCTCCTTCTCTTTTACTTTCAGTCGCGATCAGTCCCGAAGACTGTCGTCAATTTAATTTCCCTCCATTTTCTGAAACGTCTCTGTTGGAAAATACTTAACGCTAAAGCTAGACGATATACGAGCACAGATATGATTTACAGCTCGGAGTAAAATGGGTTTCGCGGTTGCCTTCCATAGGCGCTGCATTGCAGAGTACAGCTGCGCCTTACGGAAGGCAACCATGAAATCCGTTTACTGCGGGGTATAAAGCGTATCACCTCGTGTAGTCGCGCATACGCGTGTAACGCTATTTGAAGCGCTTTGTTGTCGTAAAAAGGGATTGGAAAGTCTGCTTCAACAGTAATAATTATCCAAGTCTATCTGCTGTTTTCTATTTATCCTATATAAGAAAATCGATTTGTTCTTAAAAAGATTTTGAGGTACGCCTCGGTGTTTACTCGATCTCACGCATGAGTCTAATTTCCATCGTCGAAACAATCTATCCACTTACGCGTATACAACTACGCGTAATATCTGCGTACTACTCGTCGTACGTAACTATTATACATCCCTCTCGTTACTTATTAACGTTTTATCGTCTTCGAGTATCACGTGTCCGTCTCTGCGTGTCGCCGTTAATGCGTTCGCGGTGGACACGCACGAATACCCCCTGAATTGTTCAGGCCACCCTCCGCCGGCACGACCTTTCCCGAATCGAGCGGACCGCGTATATCTACGCGAAGGGTACAGCGTCGAAAATGACGGAAACTGGGCTTTTCTCGAACGAATAATAGAATGGGGTAATCTTCTCACGATGGACATTCCGAAACACCTGGTGCGTTTCTCAATATTACACTCCACAACAGTACCGAGGTTTCGAATGAAAGGTTTCTCAAATCGCGATATCTATTCCAAATCGTATCATCAAGCCTTTCAGGATCGATGAACTCTACATAACCACAGCTGAACACAAGTCCCCTCTCGTATTTCGTCGCGCAACAAATTGTACGGTCGATCGATTCAGACTTTTCGTAAAATTTTGATACACTTGTTCAATTTAGATCAATCGCAACAACGGCGCGCAAAGTCGTCGCGCGACTATCGCGATCGGGCGCAAGTGAGATTGGCGAAAGCGAGGTGCAATCCGCGACGCGACGACCCTCTGAATGAATAAGATACCGAAGGAAACGACGTTATCCCGTGTTTGCGCGAGAAAACTTCAATTACGGGCGCCGCGTATACAGCGCGTAATATCCCGGGAAAGAAGGGAGAAGTTTCAAGCGACGACTCACCTCGAGTTACTGGAGGCGACGCTGTTGTTGGAACGAGATCTCCGGCTCTTCAGGGAATCGCCCCTGTTTACAACCCCCTTTCCCGTAATGCTGAAATGCCTCAGCCTGTAATACTCCTCCTCGACGCCGGTGTTGGGCATGCTCGCGACCCTCGACCTCTGCTGGGGAAGACACAGATAGTTCGGTCGACCCGACGATCGACTTCCGGGGGTCTTGACCGACTGCGATCGGCTGTGATGAGGACTCCCGTGTCTGCAAAGAGCAAAAGCACTCGTATATCACGCGCGACCGAGCGACGAGTTTCGATATAATCCGAAGCAACACCCGAGTGTTGTCTCGTTCGTGTAACGAGCTCGTCGAGCAAACGCGGACGCGTGAACGCGTATCCGGAGCGCACGCAAACACGACCGTCGATCCGGGCAATCGGATGACAAATTGTTAAATTAACGAGAATAAAGGACTGATCGCGAGAGTTCATCGTGCGACTGATTTTAATTTCGTCGATACCAGTTAATTCGTCGCTCGTATCGATTTCTCGGTTCGCTTCGCACGACGAATGATCTCGTCGTGCAGATAAAACCCCGGAATACAATGTAATCGTTGATCCGCGCATCCGATTACGTCGAACGACTCTGGCGTAGTACATTTAGGGCCGTGAGGCGCGCAGCTGTGCGCACGAAAGGAGCAAATTTTCTCGCACAGAATACGTACATACATCACGAGGGATGTTGCCGTGTAAACGCGCAGGGGAGGGCGGCTGCACGCAGAGGAGCGCTCGTTCGACCGCGTATACGGCAATCTTTGCCGGAGGATCTTGCGAAATAGATTACCTGGAATCGCGTAGGAGCACAAAGGACCGGTTTCGTGCTTTGTCACATCCATTAGGGACTCGGCAATAAATTTTAGCATAGAATCCGTGGTAGCTGGCAGGTGGGGAGGGGAGGGGGAAAATAGCGAGAGACAGAGGGTCGTTCGTGCTACAAAGCGACGTTGATGTCCGACGAAGCGAAACCCACGGTCGCCGTTAAACTGCGGGCGCGACATTGTCTCAGAACCGCTATCGAATACCGCGCAGCGCTTGACGTTGAAATAACGCGCGCACGCGCGCATCGACAATGTCGACAACCTCAGCGCGTGTACATCCGTGGGAAATATTGCGGTAGAGTGGCGTGAAGCACTGACGAAAATAAAGATAAGAAAGATAGAATCAAAGACTGATTATAGGGGACGAGGATGGTCGAAGATTTTCAGTGCGACGCGAGGAAGCTGCCGACGATCGACACTCGGAGAGAGAGACGAGTAACGAGGGGGAAAAACGTAGCGTCGAAGGCGTCGCGACGCTCGCCCAGCGACATGCCGCGAGAGAATATTGGATCGTCAAGGAGGAGGAAAAACCGATGTGAACGGTAGAAACAACTACTGCTCGAGGAAACGAGGCTTTTAATGTTTTTCGAGGACATTCATTTCCTCCGCAGTCGTCCGCCGACGTACCGTTTCGTCGGGAGGGCGCGTCTCCGACGTCGGGAACTTCTGTATCGACGGGACGAATCACGCGTCGCGACCACCCGAATGAAATGGTCTTTCAAAAGCGAGGCACGGGTTGACATCGCTTCGATGGGAGACGACTCTCCTGCGAGTTCCGGCTGCGCGTCCGGGAAGAAAAGAAATTGGTCGGCGAAACTTTAAATTAGTTTCTTTCTAAGAATCTCACGGTACATACTTTTAATCGAGTTCAGCAAAGCCGCGCTCCGCTCGTATAGCCGTTCGTGAACACGTGCGAGTTTACGGGCGAGGACGTTCGTTCGGCTAATTGGTCGCGGCGAGCGATGTCCTCTTCCGAGTACACGGCGCGGAGTGTGAGGATATGTGTTAGAAGCGCGTTCGCGGAGGCGAAGAGAGGGCCTGTATCGATTAACGGAGAGTGCTTGTCTCCGTAGATCTTCATCGTGGAAGATTGGAGAAGGAAATAATGCAGGGACTCGTGAGAGCGATTGATCTGTCAAAAATTTATATTTTATTACATCAAATCAAATATCTCACGATATTTAATGATTATAGAACTGATTTTCATTAATAAAAGAGAAAGAGATTAATCACATAATTATCATTAAATGATTATAGAATTGATTTTTATTAATAAAAAAATTGTAATCATAACTCTCATTAAATGATTATAGAATTGATTGTCATTAATACGAAAAATAATTATGATTCTCATTAACTGATACACGTTTATACTCGTTTCGTTCGAATATCGCCGACAAAAGAGGCGAAACTGCAATCCCCTTACTTCGACTGCACATTTGTCTGACTGTGCGACGAGTATTACTACTACTACCGCTGTTACGACTACCGCAAACGATTACCGCTGCAATTTCGGTAGCTCAGAAGAGATCGCGAAGAAAAATGTCTCCGCCGAGAAAATAAATATTTTCCCGCTTCGCCCTCTACACTTTGAGAAATAAAAAACGATCGTCCCTATCGCGTAAATCCGGACCCGTTGCTCCCTCGTCGCACGTACCCCGCGATTCGCCGGCTGAGGAGGCGTTAGAGCTCAACGATTTCCCGACCGAAAGCGCGCGGCGTCGTGATGTTTCCACGATTCGCCGGCGCACCCGCGTCTCTTCCTCCTCCGACGGAGATACGGCGCGGGGGAGCAAAGATAAGGATGCCTATTCAGCCCTGAAACTCGAGCTGTAAGTCTAGTCAACCTTTTCGGAGCGGAGACGGGGTGAAATCCTGAGCTCAAGTGGCCATAAAGGGACCAACCCCCGACGACCCTAACCGGCTCGACCGTACCGACGGTTTACGCCCCCATCCGCGACTTTCTCCCGGAGTTTCTTCGACTTCGACATTATCTAGGTTTGGAGAATGACGCGACGAATTCGTCTCGATAGATTTTTTATGTCGTCGCGAGGTACGCTGGCGTGAGAGAGTAGTAAAAAAAAAGTGCGTCGCAACTGAGACTGCGGAAAACGGAGAAAACCCAAAAACACCGGAAAAGCGTAAAATCTGGGAACGAAATGACGATTGGAACTCTCTTTGACTTTTATTTCACATATTGTAAGAAACTCCTTAAGAAATTGAGTAAATGTGTACCTATACAATCAGAGGGAAAGTCTCTGTGATTTTGTGGAACGATCACGACCGCTACCTCCCTTCGTACGTGTTCATCCGAGAGCAGCGTGCCAAACGCGCAAAGCGGTACGCCGGTGGTCCGGTGTGTGTCGCTCTGATGATCAATTAAACGGGATTAATGGCGTGGATATGGTTTTATGGTCGCGCCAGGTTATACGTGGGGGATGAATATTTTAGTTGCCACTCCCCCCGTATAATCTCGCGGACGGTGAATACGGAGGACAGCCTGATATACGGAAAACCGTTTAATTTTTACAGTATCGGCTCACCCTGAATTGGCAGGCGTATACATATGCAAATAAATACACGACGCCTACCCTGATTAATTTCGTAATGAAAATACAAAATTATAAACGCAAAATTAATTGGAAAAATATTAATTTTGACAAAACAGCTCGCTTATAAAAATGTTGCATTTAGGATTTTCGGATCACCGCGTGACTTTTTTCCCGTGTCTCGAAACTTTTCCGACTCGTTGACTCCAGAGGGACGTCCGCAACGAAGCCGTGCGCCGTTTAACTTGAAATTTATACACGTGTGCGCACGCGCGATAGAGCAATCCCCGTGGGTGAGCTCGAGGTGCGCTTCTGTCCCCGTACGTACCTGACGGTGCGACGAGGAGGAAACGCTCGGGGATTCAAAGCAGGCTATATCCACTCCGTCGTTTGGAAGAATTATGACAGAGGAATTGAATGTTCCTTCTCGCAGATCCACCCTTCCAGTGGCTTTTCGAAAGATTTACGAAGGGACGAATTATAAAATCATCCTACGGAGAATTTAGCGATTTTAACAACGCGATCCATGCGTCAAATATAATTCGGAAATGGTCACAAATTCATTTGACAGCCTCTGCATCCTCCCTCTGTCGTCCCTCCTCGCGATCGACCGCTAAATTGCACTCTACGCAATTTCCGTTGCCTCGCGGAACCACGGCGACCGCCCTAACGCCTATCCCTCTGCTCCGTGGGGTTGGAAAGCGGTGGAATGGGCAGAGAATCAGCGGTGTGCTCCGAATTTTCCGTGCTCTTTTCGGGAGGTCAAATGTATTCGCGATAGGCATTGGAGGAAGTGGAACGAGCGAAGGGAAAGGAAAGGCGGAGGAGTAACGATTGAGGGGTCGAGAGGATTATCGATCCAACCGCTTAAATACCGACTCGCGTGCGATATGCAACTCTGTTCCAGCTGTGACACTCCGAATGGTGGCACGCGCCCTCTAATGGAAATAACCGACCGCGCCGGGTGGAAAAAGCGGACGAGGCGGTCGCGCGCGTGTTTTCGGGGGAGGAGGAGAACGATCGTCGCGTGGACGATAATCGTCGCGTGCTTCTCGGCGATAGACGCGCGGATGTGTTGAAAGCGCCTTCGAAGTCTTCTCGAGTCACGACGGAAAGGGAGGAGAGGCGGTATTAATTGAACCGCGAGTGAGAATCGTCGCGTGCGCTCCCCTTTATTTATTTAGACGATGAATCTGGATGTACGAATGTAATGGAAGGTGCTTCCTGGGCGTTTCCATGGGAGTTCTCCAACGTAAAACCGGTGATATCTTCTAAAACCTCGAAATATCGATCCGATATAACTGCGCTTCTCGTAATGAGCGTGAAAAAATTACATGAAACAGGACGACACCCCTTGATATTTTTGTCAAGCTGATTCCGAAAATCGTACCTAGATATGTTGAGGAAATATAAAAAAAATCACTGAGGTATTGATGATTTTTTCAATTACATAAAGAATTTTTTTTCGTGCACGAAATCGCATTGATCGTTGATTAAACATTTCATTAAATCAGACCTTTCTTCCCACCGACTGCTTCCAATTCGTATCTTTCAACAATGGCAGCTGCTTCGCTCTACCAACACTCAAAAAAATTTGGCCACAACTAGAAAATTATAGTAATTGCAGTGATAATTTTCTTCGCAATAGCAAGAATTCTTGCTACGCTAGCAATACTTTTCTAGTTGTGTCTGAGGCAGCCAGAAATATAGCTGGATTAGCTAAATACTTTTTTCAGTGAAATATTCATTTAGCAGCCTGTGACCGCAGCTTCTGTACTGTCAGGTCAAATTTTCTTTTCTTCAACAAAATTCAATTTATTACCAGCATACGGATGATCGCGTACCTTCTGAAAAATATTCCATCCATCCACGACATACAATTTAGCACCCTAAAAGGTTTCCCCGACTTTATCCGCCCCTTCTGCCGTTGACAGGTGCGGGAATCGTATATACCCGAAGGAAAAAGCTTAATCGTCGGAGAAAGAAAATGGAATAACGGGGCGTCTACCGCGATATAACCAGCCCCTTGAAGAGAAAGACTCTAGTTCCGCGCGAGTTTCACCGTTCCGCCGTGTCGGTGAGTTTCGGATGGAAGGACCAGAGGGAAGAAAAATGCGGGCGCGCGCGCGTGGAACTCGCGCCGAGTCCTCCGAGATGACTCGAGATGACTTCTTCCGCGCTGCGGACCTCGCGTTTCCAAGTGGAAATCAATTCGATCGTTAGGACAAATGGAAAGTGATGAAGACTACGATGATCCTCATCACGCGCGTCGCCCTGAGGTAAAGGGAAGAAAAAAAGGGAAGAGATAGTGTGCGCGAGAGAGGGAATAGAGGGCAGAGCAGCAGCTACGGACTTTTCCTACCCTTCGTAATCACGTGCGCGCGGTAAACGTCGGCTTTATAGCCCCGAAGCGGCTTCGAAGCCACCCCGAAGCCGAGAGAGGTACGAGGCGACCCTTAAAAAAGAAAGAAGGAACGCCCCTTCAAAAAAAAAACCCTAAAAATCGGGCCCACATCCGCGCCGAACCGTCGCTACTTTCCATCGAACGACGAATTATCGTAAATCGACGACGAAACGGGCCGCGAGATTTCTTGGTCGCGGGGGGGGGGGGGGGGGGGGGGGTAAATTTATGCGTACAATTCGGAAAGTTATCTAATAAAAGCGACTCGGTGCGCCGGGAATACCGACTATCTCTCGCGTCACGCGGTTTTTACGGTTCTTTTACGTCTTCGGGAAACTCGTGGGTCTTCCCCGACGTCGACGAGGAGCCAGCGACCGCGGGAAATATTCCGCGCGACTTTGACCGTACACAATCGTGACACCGCGTTCGCTGACATATTTTTGCTCAATCGATACCGAGAGCCGTACGCTATACGAGACACGCGTCACGAGAGAAAATATATCGATCGAGAGATGCGTGGATCCCGCAGAAACGTCCGGAGGATATTCGCACCAGAAGAGGCGAATTATGATCTCGACCCTCTTTTTTCCTTCGCGTGGCCAGTGCGAGCGCCAGTGGGAAAATCATCCGTCAACGTCCATCGCGGTGAAACTCGGCGGAAGGAAGTCCGATAATTTGCAGTCGCGCGAGATATCCAACGGCGCGGCGCGGCGCTATCCGCGTGGCTGACGTCGCTACAATGGAGGGGACAAAAAATCGAACGGGCGATTCGCCGCGCAACAATTCGGCGCGCCGCGCGAAGACCCGTCCGTCACTGGCGGACTGAAAATTCGAAGTGGGGCGGAAAATGTCCATTTATACGACTGACGCGCCAGGGCTGCTATTTTTGCGCGCGCCCGCTCGCCGGACGCGGGCAAATTAGCCTCGCGTTAACGCGGATCAATTAGCCACGACAAGCGGTACGTTACAGCGACGCATCCGTCGGGGTGGAATGTACGAAGAGCAGGAGGGAGGGCGAGAGATGGGTGCGAGACGAGTGAAAAAGCAGGCATCGCAAGGGTGGAACGCGACGCGGAGCGACACGACACGGTCCTAAATGTGCGAGATTTACGATCGGCTTTACCGACACGCAACCCCCGGGTCGCCGGGAATATGACGTTATCGCGGGGGTGCATCTACGTTCGACGCCGCGACGCCTGGCGACACTGGGTACACAGCTACGACTCGCCGCGCTTTCCACGGAAACTCCTAATCGCGAAGGATCATCTACGCGAAGTTCGCGATCATCCCTCTCGCGCAACGGACAGCGGGACAAACTTATACCTACGCGATGAACAGGCGTGTCAATGTAGACTGACGATAGCGATGCGGTGGAAGTGTAAACCTTTTTTTTTGTCTCAGTGTTCCGATTCGATTCGAGCAATTCTGCAGAGGTTCTAACGCTGAAAAATAAATGTAATAGCCCCTTCCGATGTTTACTTTCCAATGATACGACGACGAAGCGTTACCGCGGATATACGCGATATCGCGATAGATCTGTACTCGCAAATAGCCGCCGGAAAAAAAGAAATCCTTCTCTAAGTATCGCCAGCACGTTTCTCCCTCGAAAACGAAGGGTCGGCAGTAGCGTGAGACTAATCGAGAGAGACTCACCTCATTTCGAAGTCGTGAATCTCCTGCAGGGTCAGAGTGTTCGCCACGTCGAGCAACTGGCGCATGTTGTCCTCGCGACGCCGGCAGACGTCGATCTCGGGGCGCAGGAGTATCGTCGAGGCGGGAGCGTCCAGGGAGAGAGAGGGTTGCTGAACCACGATCGTAGCTTGGGCCGACCTCTTGTTGCCACCCCCGCCGTTTCCACCTTTTCGGAACGAGGACACGACGAGTTCAGTTGCAGTTTCGGTGGTCCTCGTAAATAAAAACTCGCCGATAAAGAAAAAAGCGTGTCTCGCGCGCGAAGAGCCTTGCAAGCACATTCCCGACACCGCGCGCAGCGTCGACGACGAGCGAGAGAAACGCGACGCCGCGAATCGGGACGAGTTTCCACCGTGGAAGGGTGTGAGGGGATGTACGACGAGTCGCTTCGTCTCGCGACGCGTGTTTCCCTCCCCTCTCGCCTCCGAGAGCCGGGCGTCCCGTCGTGTTCTTCGAACTTGGCAAGAATTCGCGAAAGCTCGTACTCCGCGGCGAACGAGGCGCGCGACAGCGCCAATCGGACGTTCGCGCTTCGTCCCGGGGCAAAGTTGGCCGCGCGTTCGTGTTTCGACGGTGGGCGAGGAACTCGAGCGTCCGGGCGAATCCCATTTAACACCTAGAACTACCGTAATTTCCCACAACTATGGTCCTGGACCACACGTATGGTTCAAATGCGCATTGTTACGAATAAATCTGTATTTCAGTATTGGGTGTCATCTAGCGAAAACTTGGGAGTACTGAATGAAAGTAAAGTGATGGGACAGACCGCTGTAGGTAGGTACTTAGGTACGTACCTCTCGAATATAAAGAACAATCATTTTGGACCATACTTGTGGTCCAGGACCATAGTTGTCGGAAATTACGGTAGCGAATGGTCGCGCTTTATAAGACGGTCGTTTTGGCGGGTGATTATCTCGTTATCCGTGAATTTTTCGTCCACACTGCTATGGAACTTTTTTGTAGACCGAAATGTGCTCTACAAAAAAGTATTCTGCCAATTTTGACAAAAACCTCACGGGTTACGAAATAATTGAGGTTGAACGGAACTCTGAATAAGACACCGGTCAAATTGACCGGTTGCGGTAGTTCTAGTGTTAAGGGGCTTCGACACCGAAAGCCGAGAGAAACGAGTACCGGCGAGTATCGAAATTGCTTCGCGACGAAGCGCACCCGATACACGTCGCGTGACGTCGACGACAAAAACGCGAAGTAATTGCGACGGTCGTTCAATTGGCGCTCGCTCGTAGTCGACCCCGTGTACACGTATCGAGCGAACACGACGTTCACACCCCTCGACGCGAGAATCGCGCCGGAGAACGACGAGGGCTTCGCGTTTTCCTCCCACCCCGTGCGAAGGGAGGACACCCCCGGCGCGCTCCTCGGCGTTCGGTTTGCGCTGCGCGATGGTCGAAAAAAAACCGACGCGACTCTTTCGCCAAAATCAGGCGTACACACATCACAAATAATTAAGCGGAACGCGAAAGTAGGTGACGAATCGTGCGATACGCATAAAGTAAAGGCTCGTGAAGCTTGTGGCGGCCGGAAAGAAGTACGATGCGAAAGTCACAAGTGGTGATTCGATGCAGCGAGCCGACGCGCGCCCCTGTGCACGGGATACGCGGGACGGGTATGGCGCACCGAGGGAAAAAGTTTAATTGAATACGAAAATCTGATGGAATAATTTATTTGAGATAAATAGGAATTTATGCGCATCGAACAAAAGTCCATTTGAATGAAATAAATGTTTTGCATATCTTTCCAATCGAGTGCGAACCTGGCGGAACACATTTGCTTTGTTTACATAGACTTTTGTTCCGTGTAAACAAGTTCCTATTCGTCTCTGATAAAATTCTCCATCAATTTCGTATTCAACCAGACTTTTTCCCTGGGTGCGAGTGGAGGGTACACTCGGATCGCGTACGACGAATAAATAAATGCGTGTGTGTAGTGGTGCAACGGAACATTGCAAAGAAAACAAGGCAAAAACTCGACGACACGAGTCGCGTGCCGCGTCGGCTGGCAAAAACAACGTACTGTTCGCGCGCCACGAGAAGACCCCGGAAAGCGCGGGACGACGCGGCGATTTCGGGGATCTCCGCGTGGCGCGCGGACTATACCTATTGCGCAAAACGGGAAAACGAGCCTGACCCATGAATGAATGGCCGAAACGAGGGGATGAGATTCTGAAAGAAAGAAGGTCAATTCATTTTCTTAATATCTCTCTCCGAGCCTCCCCCTCTCCCGTTCTCTCTCCACCCTTCGGGCTTCCTCTCTCTCTCTCGCTCGCTCGCGCACACTTTCACTCCCGCACTGGCTGTTCGTTCGACCGTTAATGCGAGGCACGAAGAGAAAATAAAGAATACGCTCCGAGGAATGGTACGAGCATCCGTTCCGACCGAAATCCTCCGGCGATAAGTCCGAACTACGGAAAAGGCATCAGAAGCGTCTCCCGGGCGCGGTTGAAATTTATACACGCGGCGGATAAACCTCGCGACTTCGGACGGAGCGGCAGCGGTTCAACGAGATTTGCCGGTTCGCGGGAGATTGTACATTTTGAGGGGGCCCCGTCCAGTGACCTCGAAGGGAGAGCTATCGCCCCGCGTATACGCTCCTACCGCGTCGAAGGGGAGGCCTGCGCTGACTTTTCAGATAAGAACGGGTCGACCGAAGCGACAGCCGGAAGGCTCGTTCCGCCGCGAGCACACCCCGGATGCTCCTCGTCGATCGGTCGGAGAACGGCGCGGCGTGCGAAGGTGCGTTGGCACGGCGGGGAACGACGGAGCGTGAAGAATCGCATCGACGCCGGGGTACGGGTACTGTTTCACGGGAAGATAATGGAAAGAAAAGCGGGGAAGAACGACATCCGGCGAAGGGAGAACATGAAATTAGTATTTCGCGATACGCGATCGTATACGGTTCCTTCTGAGGGGGTGAACAACAAAAAAGAAAGATTCACCGTCTCTTCGATTCTCTCGTTTCGCCTTCTCGACGACGAAATGACGAAAACACAAGCGGCGCGCGACTATTCTTGACTCGGAGTCAATAACGCGTGCTGCGTCTACTCCACCCACCCCTCGGCGTTGCCACGCGATCTCGACGCGAATACATTTGTCAACCGCGGTACACCGCCCCTCCGACCGATGAACGAGAAAGAGGAGGGCTGCTCCGGCGTTTCTCCGATTGGAGAAAAAAAGAAAAGGGGGCAACGGGAGAAAAGGAGACGAGGGACCAAAAGCCGCGCGCGCGACCTTCCGGCACGCCAGTTCTCCGAAGAGGGAAAGGTTTCGCGTGGCGAGAGCCGCGGCGATAATAAATTTATGCAACACGCACCCCGCCGTTTACCTGCGGTCCTTCCGCGGCACCTCGCCCCGGACGAAGCGGTCGTCTGCGGCGAACAGGTCGTCGATTGCGATCCGCAGAGCGACATGTCCAGCGGATTGGTGGTGACGTTTATATTCGTCTTCGCGACTTTCTGTCGCGGCTTCACGGTCTCCGGGGAACCGCGAGACTTGTCGGCGTCCGTCGCGCCGCGCTGGACCGAACCGTTCTTCGCGACGTGAGGCGGGCTGGCGCGTTCGCGGCTCGACGTGTCCTGCTTGTCCCTGCAGCTTGCGGTGACCAACGCCATCGTCGAGTTGGTCTGGCAGTAGTCGGGCTGACCGGCGTCCACCGAGCCTCTCACGGGAGTGCTGCGAATTCGTTCGACCCGTTACGTGCGTACGGGACATCTTTCCGCCGCCATCCGTGTGCCCGGATGATCGAGAAACGCGGAGGGTTCGAAAGAGGGGATCGGGGAAAAACGGTTGAGCCGGGTTTCTCGAAAGACTTTGCCGAGGACGTTAAAGCCGCGCGGAGCGGAGGCTGAAAAAGATTCATTCTCCGAAATATCGTTCCAACGTCCACGGGTAAATCGTCTCGTATCTCGGCGAGGACGAAGGCACGCCGTGAACGTGGGAAATAATTAGAGCGAGGGAATTACAGGGGCCGGATGTCCCCTTACCGAAATGAACGCGTTCGAGCATATCGCGCAGAAGCTCCGAGGAAGATCGTAGAAAGAGATCGTATACCCATCCGTTCAACCCTCCGACGACTACGATTCTCGCGTGAATTCGCAGTCGAGTGTACGATCGCGTCCGTTGTAAAGAATCCCCCGTAATTGGCAAATGAAAGCAGTTCTTCGAACGGCGTATTCTCGTTCGCAGTATCCCACGTGGAGTTCATCGCATTTTCTATAGCTCTCCGCAGCGGAAAACAGCAACAGGATTCCTTGGAACGCGTTGCTCCATTCGGAAACGCGAACGTGGAACGAGGGAGCGCGATGACTAACGATTTAATTGTGCATTATGGGAACGATCGTTTTTTTTCTCTCTCTCTCTTTCATTGGAGATTCGTAACAATTCACTTCCAATCTGAAATCTGGTCGCGATAGACCAGCGTGGAAAGGAAAACCGTGATCGATCTAGCGATAAAAATATTCCACGACGCGAAGAATCCGCAACGACGGAAGGGAAGAAACAGGAAATTGCGATTCGAACGAGTCAAGGGTACGCTGGGGAGTGGGTGAAAAAAATTAAGTGCGACGAAGCCTGAATCTCTCTCACCTGAAGAAGTCCGTGACTCGCAAGTCCGGCAAAGGCGGAGTCCGTCCACTGGTGAACGTGAATCGGGACTCCTGATGGGCACCGACCATAGGCGTAGGAGGTGGAGCTCCGGATCCATCCGAGCGATTATTCGAACGCGGGGTCTGAACCCCCGGGGCAGTGCTACGTTGGGCATTCCTCGCGGTGCCGGAAGTGCTCTCCGCGCAGTTGGAGTTGGGCTTCGAGGAGTGCGATTGGTATGACGAGGGGTGCGAGGGAGGGGACTGCGATGAATTCGCAACGGGAGGGGGTGACATTTCGGGAGGCCCGTCCATCAGGTCTAAACTGTCGTCGGGTTGCTCCCCGTCCGTCGTGGTCACCTGGACGGAAAATAAGAACACGCGCGTTTGAATTACTCGATTTGCCATTTTCCGGATTAACGCTCCTCTTCGTATCATAGCTATAGGTGATTGTATAAAAAATCGTACGACTGTCCGGATAAATCGTTACCGTTGTGACCATCGTATTGGCACTGTCGGTGCTCGTGTTGATGGTGGTCTCGGACGCGGTGCTGGAACCCATGACTACTACTTTGGGGACCGAGCGGATGCTGCGACTCTCACCCGCGGACTTATAGTTAAGTCGACGGAGGTGGGCCAAGAAGTCTCCGTCCTGAGAGCTGCTCGTGCCGTGATGTCCGCGCGACGGCGACGACTGCGACCCCCCCGAGTCACTCCCGCCACTCCTCAAGCCCCCGCCCTTGCCGGGGGATCCCCGGTTATCCGAGCATCCCTGAAAGAAAAAAATAGGCGCTACGTGAAAAGGGTACAAGACGCGTCGCGTCTTGGATCGCACATGCGAGCAGACTTTTCATACCAGCGCGATGCGATCTCGAAAGTCTAACTCTTTCGTAGTCGTTAACATTTTTGACTGGCCTCTTTAACTTCGCTCCTCTCGATCCCTTTAACCTTCGATATCGATGCTTCTCGAGAATCAACACGCGAGCAAGCGCGATCTCGTCATCAGGTGAACGGTACGAGGCGTTTCGGTTACCGAGCGAAACAGCTATCCTCGAACGGTACGTAATCACCGTATCCCTTCACCCGGTCTTTAGCGCTTCGCGATGAACTTCGCAGTCCGTAATAATTGCAACGCGATTACGTAACAACAGACGAAGGGATCTATGCCCACGTAATAACGGTGCAGCGATGGGATCGATCGACTCTGCCTGCGTTATATCGTATTATTAGATACCACCGAGATACCACTGAAAAATGTAGGTCACGTGTGGTGCGCGCACCTCGATGCGGAATAAGAGTCACGGGATAAATTGCTCCGCCCTTGGACGCAGGTGGAGGGTCGTCGTTTACGGCCCTTCCATTGCACGGCGCGGGGACTCGACGGTTCGCAACGGTGAAAAGACATTGGAGGGCTGGCTCTTGAAAGAGAAAAAATCCTCTTCAGCGACGAGACGAAGGAGAATTAAAAAATACCGTCGACGTGAATGACGAAAGGGTGAATCGACGATCGAAAATCCCGCGGGCCTGCAGCGACGAAACAACCGAACGAATGCGGGAAAACGAGAAAAGCTTTCTTTACGGGTCGCTGCTCGCCGGGGAGCACCGAAGTTCGTATCGCGCGAGCAATATTGTCGCGTGTACGTTCGGTGGCGGATGTGCAAACAAGGTTGGCGAGCGGCTGCACACGTTGCGACAATAGAAATCGCGAACAAAGGGCCGATGCAGCGACGTCGACAGCCCTGCCAACTCCGGATTAATTACCAGCTAGCCAATTAAGAACTCCATTTCAACTAACGAATACTCGTATTTCCACGGGTGTATGCACACGCTTACGGGTGTGCAATGTACAGTCGGGATGGTTTTAAAATAACCTGCCGATTTTTAAATCGGTTAGAGCCGAAATTGGAGAATTGCATAATAGATGCATTCAAAATGTGGCAGAGAATTAACGTCGAAACGGAGAAGCGATTCGATGTTACATAATCGCAATTCATGCAATACATCTACATTAAACGGTTGAACGACGACAGCAATTTTGAAGTCCATAAAATCGATTTCGTAATAAAAATCGAAAAACTCTCCAACTGTAAGATGTAACGTTCTCTTAGCGTGTCCACGTAGCCCTAAAAGTTCTCGAAAGCTCGCCGGTACCAACGAGATGTAAGGTAACCACCGGAAGTGGGGAGGAAGTCGTCGCGTAATAAAAGGAACGTTAAACGACTTTTTAAATCTTCTTCAGAACTCTCAAATCCGCACATTAAACGGCGCACGTGTTTCGGACGATGCCGCAGCTGTCGCATTTTATAATAAATTTTCCGCCCCGAGTACAGCATGCATTATACCCGCTCTGTAATGAATAACGCAATTCCTTCCCGTACACTCGGGTATAATATATATTTCTCCCTCGCTAGGGGCGGGCACGAAGGCGGACTACCATTGCAATGCGTGCTGCGTACCTACCTATAGTTACATCACGATCCTACGAATGGATGAACAAGTAGTAAACCTCACCTTCGCTAAAAATACAACCTTGCCACGGTCTATTTTTACCCAACCGATGGCACATGCGAAGAATGAATAATATATACGAGGAAAGCTTTCATGCTTCGGAACCCTCGGTAAACGAGGACGTCGATGTAACTTGGTGAATTTTCACGGCGTGGCAATTTCTGTTCTTTATTTCGAGACATTTTGCCAAAAATAGAAGCCTCTAGAATCGATCCCTCGACCACCCTATCTCACGCATTTTTCCGCGCTGATTACGACAAGCATGATTATTGGGTCGATATTTCAAAGGAAATATAACATATCAGCGCGATTCTGTGCACGAAGAAGTTATTTATTCTGATACTCCGTTACTCCTATCGTTACTCCTCGATCCTTGTTAAAATCGAATTAAACTAGCTAAAATGGAAGAGAAATGCCACCGACATTTTAGTCGCCGCAGTCCTAGCCCCGGGAATGAAAAATTTGACAGAAAATACATCGGTGGCTGTAACGTGGAAAACGCACGTGACGAACAAATGATTCGAATCATCATTAGCCAAATTCATGTCGTATTTAATGGAGCACACAACATTTGGCAGAGCGCCAAACCACTTCAGCTATAAACCACAACCGTGTTGTACAGTAAAACGCACCGTCCCATAATGCGTTGTATGTGTTGCTTCGCGAGTTACTGCAGGACTTCCGTGACGCTACGCCGAGCCATTTGTTACCAACCGCTATACCGTGACTAACTTCGAACGAACACGCTACATGTATAAACAAACTATCGATGAGCTCGATCAGCCAACTCGTGCGGGAGGAATATACGTATGAAATACACAACGCGAGACTTCTGATAGTTATACTTATAATCAAATTGAAAAGGAAGAATGAGAGATCGAGCCACTGCTACCGGAGAGCCGATAATGGTCGATTCGAAATTCATTCTCGAGTTTCAGAGCCGCTGCGGGTTTTGATGTCTCGATACAGTTTTGTCGCGTTTATCGCCTCGCGTAAACATCAACGCCCGGGGCATCCTGCATCAATAACGGTGTCGGTGTATACTCCGCTCGCCTCGTCGTTAGGCGAATTAGGCAGAAAACTCGAATTTTGTTCGTTAACCGACCACAAGAACGGGTAATTTACCTTCACCAGTGCGAGAAGTGGTCGAGGGCGGTGTGGGATCCGCCACGCTGGCTACGCGCTTCACTCGGAACGCTGAGGGTGCGAGTCGGGAAAAGAAAGATTTCCCTTCGGAGATGAAATTGAAAGTGGGGGTGGGCATATAATTGGAAAGTTAATTTCTCCGGGAATAAAGAAGGGTGGCAAGAATTAAGTAGCTGGGAATATTATAAATTAGCCTTCACGAAGTCGGATTTAGAGGCGGCCGCGGCGGAATGCCTCCGCTGGACGAGAGAACGTAAAGGCGCTGATAGGGCCGGATAGGGTAATTAATTACTTATCTCGGGCCGACTTAACCTTCGCAATTCCCATGCGTTGGCATTCGCGTAATTAATTGCCCTCCGCCACCTCTAATTAATACTCGCCACCCTCCATTCTCGATTATATCCCATGCGCCTTTCCCTCCCCCCGTGTATCCTCCTCGAGCATACCTACCAAGCGCGAAGGTCAGCGGTTAACTGCGCGCGAATCAGTCCGGAACTTGGCTATGGATGAATCGATAGATCGCGAGGGGACTATGTGCGAACGGAATCGTTACGGTATTGGTTGGATTGCGAGAGAACTGTAGATGTACCCAAGAATTCATTCATTTTTTCGACGAACGAGTCTCTGAAATAATTTTTAATCGCTATTCAATTGGATGATAATTTTGAATAAAATGAAGTACGGAACTCTTAACTAGATTGGATTTTAACCGAAGTGTACCTAACGTTATTACACGATCGAATTCGAAACTGCTCTCAACTAATTTTTAACAAACGCTAAAGTTGATCACACATTTTTCCCCGATGAGGGAACGTAACGAAGCTCGACTCTAAATGGCGGTCGTTAAAGAATTGCGGCAACGAGCAGTCGACTGCAGCGAGAGGTGAGCGGGAGAGAAACGTACGAAGTTAGATAGCACTGAGTTTTTTTGAGAGGTAAAAATGAGAAAGTAACGAGGACAAAGTTACCGCGTCGCGAGGACAAAATTAAGAAGGGACTTAACGACGGTACGAAATTTATTATAGTCCGTGGCAGGGAAGCGTAATACGCGGTTTCGCGATTAAAAGTTAAATGTTGCGTTAGGTTAGGTAACGCGGCTTCGTGACGTCGCGGGAGAATTTTTAAAAAGTTTCTCGGATAAGACGGTAAATTAAGTTCCTCGGTCATCCTGGGACTTGGCGAATTTTTCTTCCTGAAGATATGTACGCCCGGTCGTTATACTTCGGGGTCTGACGTTTACACGAATTTACGATACCCGAGATTTGAACGAATCTATGAAATTACCTCCATTAATAAATAGTATTTCATTGATCGAGAAGCAACGAGGGAAGGAGCGTTCTACGATCGAACGAGTACTACCTGCTTTTCGCTCTTTCACTTCTACGAATATGTATTATACATCCGTGAATCGGAGCAGACCCGAATAGTATTGAGCGCGACGGAGTAGTTACGACGAGTATAGTCAGACCGCGCGACAAGGCTATAGTGAGCCGTGCGCCACGGACGTAAAGGGAAGCTAGTTTCAAACCGGTCGGACACACTCCCGCCTATCGAACGCTGAGTAATACCACTGAACTTATGAGACATGGCCGTTAGCACTCCGACGCGCCATTTACATCGTATAAATTCGCACCCGCGGTGTAATAAGTCTGAGAACATCATCGTACCTATTATCGTGTTCCCATGTAGGAAAGCGTTCGCTCGGAGTGCGGTAAATCGCAAAACGGTTTTCCACTTTATACGGGGAATTTTCCAGAAAATACGCTGCAACGTGTCGGCGCATTTTTTATGCCGTTAACATTATACCGCGTGCTTCCGCACGATACAACGTCACTTAATGGATCGTCCTTGTTAGCACGGGACTTTCATTGTTAAACGTCGTTTCTCATAAAGAGTTGCACGTAAATCCATCGAAGCGGGGCGCAACGATCCGGATACGACGATTCGCGAAAAAGAAGGTAATCCTCGATCAGGCAATTGAAATACGCAAATACACGAATTCGGCATTTTTATGTCTAATTCTTCGCGGAACTCGTGAGGCTTCATGAAGAGTATAATGATATAAGAAAAATGCTAACGAAGAGAAATTTTCCCTCGTGTCCCTTTAATGATTCTCCCAATGCGAGAGGGATGGAGTTCGGAGAAAGAGGAAGGGAGGAAATCGCCAACCGAAGCATTTTCATTTCACGAGTCGGGCGAAAAGGGCTGATTGGCCATTTCAACTGATCCGAAAGAATAAATCCAATTTTATATTGATTATAAAATTCCGTGTCCCCCGTATAGTCCTTGTCGCAATCTTCCTTATATTCCTTTCGAGCACTGGATCGACCGAATTTATATTTATAAGAAATTGGGATAAATCGAGCAAATTGTCGATGTAGAAGACGTCAACGGGAAATTCGAATTTTCATAATAAAGTAATAATAAAGTAACAATATTATAACAATATAATAGTAATCGCATCGTTGCGAGAAAGCAACAACGATACTCGATATAGTCCAGTTCAGCGAGGCACGCATGTACGCACGCAACGCGTAGGGGTACTTATTTAATATATTTTCCGCATTTTATCGCGATGTTAACGCGACCTCGAATCCTTTAAGGGCGACATATAAATCTGAACCGCTTAAACTCAACAGTAGTACATCCCCAGTGTTGTCCTCTCTAACGAAAGAAAACATAATTCTCATCCCACTTCGAAGCGACGTTCCGCGAGAAATTCCTGCCGTGCCGACGCTCGGCGCGAAAGGAAGTCGATTGTTTATTCGAGGCCAGTTCCGCGACTGGCGCTAAAAAACGCAGAGAAAAAAAGAGCCGCAGCGGAATTCCGAAGAGATTCTCGAACACGCGATATCGAGCGTTCTTCGCGAAAATAAATCGGCTATTCATTCGAGGCGACGTCTGCGACTGGCGCCAAAAACACAGAGAGGAAAAAGGAGCCGCATACGGGAATTCCGAAGGGATTTTCGAGCACGCAATATCGAGCGCTCTTCCCGTTACGCGACTCGTATCGATCCAACTTCGCGAGAAATACGGCACGCCTCGGAGATGAAATCCGTCGCTAGGACAAAATTTTATGGGTACGACGTTCGGTATGCGACGATTACCGGAATTTCATAGAAATGGATTACGAGATAGCTGCCGTTACCCAAACGAAAAACGTCACGAAAATCGTATATCTAGACGATTCCTCATAGACGCGATATAACGGAAGTAGTAAAAGTCGGTGTTAAGTCGGGCGAGGAGACTCGAGCGTCGCGTATCTCTGAATCTGGAACACACGATTACAATCGCGGAATGCATTCGAAATCTTGCGAAAGAACCGTAACTCGGCACGCTTGCCGTTATCCTTTGATCCTTCTTTTCCCTCGGCATATCTTATTTCCTGATTTTCCGAGTTATTCCACTTCTGAATAACGCTGCAGCATAGCGAAGATGCCCCGACGACAGATATAATTATTAGATCACGACAGTCGCGTTGCAGCCAAGATTCGAAAGAGAATGCACGAGAGGAATTTGTATAGGGATATACAGGGTGATTCGAAATGGGCGCACTTCCTCTCGTAGAGAGATTCTTCGCAAACAACTGAACCGAAAGTTCCTGTACAAAATTGTTGTGCTCCGCCTAGTTTACAAGATAATCCAGTTCGAAAATATCCAATCCAAAGTCAGATTCAAGGGACAAGATTTTAGACGGCAGCGAAACTCGCAGTAGTTATTCCAGCGTGCCTCCTCTGCAGCCTAGAATTTTGAAATCAATCATCGGAGCGGCGGAAGGCACCCTAATATTCGAAAAGCACCACCTGAGTCGTAAAAAAATTCACCAAATTTGTGCGGAGCACAAAAATTTTGTACAGGAACTTTCGGTTCAGTTTTTTGCGAAGAATCTCTCTACGAGAGGAAGTGCGCCCATTTCGAATCACCCTGTATACGCGCTCGTGAGAAGCGCGGGGGTCCTCTCCGTGTGCCATTAGTCGCTTCCTCTTTCACCGCTTCTCTCCGGGCTCTCGAAATTCTAGGTCGGATAAGCGCGGCGAGGAAAAAGTCAACGCGCGCGCGCGCTTACGAGTTTGCTCGCCAAGTCTCGTCGGTTGTACGAAGATACACGTACACTGAGACAAAAATGTACTTGATCGAAATAAACGTGCCTTTGGATAGTCCCAAGAGCGTATCTATTCGATTTAAAAATGAATATCAATTTGATTCAAATAACATCTAATTAATTCAATAATCTAATATTTGCGTCCAACCGATATTCATTTAAATCGAATAAATATGCTCTTGGGACTATCAAAAGGCACGTTTATTTCGATCAAGTAAATTTTGTTCTCAGTGCATACTCAGGAGGGTGCATATGTATAGTTTTGTCAGTCGCCGAGCTTCCTTCCGACTGTCGCTGGCGCGCGGAATTTCGAACGAGGTGCGAGCTGTGTTATCGGCGCATATATCCGCGCTTGATATACATTTACGCGCGCCTAAACGGATCGATGACGAGTATCTATAGAATCGCACGGAAAAATCTCATCAAAGGAAAGCTCTCGATGGAAGGGTGTAGCCGCGGCAAGGGTCGTCGAACCCCCTCCGCTTCGGCCCTCGCTTCTCAACCGATAAATTCGATACAGCCGTAACCTTTCGCGATGAAAGGACGAAGTAGTCGTTCGAGCGAAGTGGTGTGAGTCAGCTTTCGATCGGAGACGCTCGACGACTCCGCGCGGGGGGCTGCGACTAGAACGCGGGGCGAACGAAATATCGTACGCACGTATTGGACGCGTTAAGGAGGTTCATCGGCTAATCAAGTTTCTATACATTTGCTTGAAATTTGGACCATATGTTATTAATAGTTCTATCTGTACATTCATCAAATTATTAGAACCGTGCCCATACCAAAGCGGAGATATTCACTTTCAAAGTTGGGAGTTTTAACACGCAAGGTATAGGCAAAACATAAGCTAGAGGGCCGTTTTCATTTATAGCAGCAGATATTGTCTATATATTTTGCTAAAAAACTAATATAAGACGTATGATGATGTAAGGAATGACATATTACAAGATAGGGATACCCAGCCATACCGTTTTTACGTAATTGTAATTCAAAGTACTTGACGACAGTATTTTCAACGCATCGCTCTATGGAAAGGGGAGCAGCGATCTTCGCTTCTTTCAACGTGCGCTAGTATGAGTGTATACATATAAGGGTTGGGGAACAACACACGAATTGTTTCTCTGTAAACAAAGTTTTTTCTATTTTATACAAATAAAACCTTAGCCTAACCTAACCTAAACTAATTGATTCCGTACAAACAAAACCAGTCTAATAACTTAAACTAATTAATCCTACCTGTAAACAAAGAAACAACATTCAATGTCGTTATTCACCCTGTTGTTTCTTGACAACTATCGTTTAGTCTTAGGTTCTTAATTCTTCTTAATTCTTAACTTTGACTTCTTGCGACATGTTTGCTTCGTAGCTTACATCGTCTTTTCTCACACCACGTGTCCCTTGTGTAATTCGGTTGTCTGTTTCCATAGGAGGTCTGACTTACCGACTCGATTTAAGCGCTAGATTCAAATAGACTTAGGATACTTTCCTTACATACATATAGGACGCAGGCTATCACCCTAGTGTTATTATGTACAGTCTACGTTAAGAGTTGTATAAAGTATGAAGAGGGGCGCGCTATAAGGATAGAGTATAGAACAAGCGACTAAGCTTTTGATTACGATTACAACCCTTGAACGTCCTCAAGCGATATCTCTGTGTACCGCTAGCGGCGATCGAATGTACGGGGAGAAAAAAGCGTACGATTTCTCGTCGAAACTCGGCGATGGGATGATTTACCGTCCGCCCATCGAGCATTCCCTCGGAGAGTCGTTCCTTTATTACTCTCCGATAAAAAAGCAACACTCTACGACCGCCGTGCCGCGGTATCGGGCCACCGGTTTCCGCTCGATAATATAAACCGCGGACACTTGCAGGTGCGCGATGCACGCGCGGCGATATATTCCGGAGGGATATATTAAATTTAAAATTTCTTTTTACGATCATCCCCCCGCGTTACGCGTGGCGTGTACGGGGGCGGTGGGTTTACGGGAGGGAAGAAAAAGAGGAGAAAGTTCCGAGGTCGGAGCGAAATACCGTCGTTTTCCTCCGCTGACCAACGTCCGATTCCAAGGGCCGCGCCCCCGTCCCTCGCGATCGTACGAAATCCCCCGTCGGTCCTGCATATCTCCCCTCGCCGCCATTCGGGCTCCACGCCTGACACGCGGAAAGATGGTTTACGCGAGTCTCCCGTATTTACGGTCGCGCCGAGACAACAGAACCCCCCTTTCGTCTTTATAGTTTTCCCCTTCCCGAGGCGCGACCGCGTCTCGTGTACGCGCCGCCCGCCCCGAGCGCAAACGACTCGAAACTTTCTCCTCGGTATTGAATGTTTCACGTTAAAGACGCGGATTTTGAGACGGGGCATAGAATGACGGAAGCAGAAGTTCTCGGGGAGTTTCGTACACTTTGCGCGACGACGCGGCGCGCGGACGGGGAGTGATAAGAATTTCGGAGCCCCCTCCCGCGCCCCACGCGCGACACCGAGTCTTCCATCCCCTTCGCGTGAGAGCTACGGCGCGAGAGCGAGCGAGCGAAATGTTTTTGTCGGGGAGAGGAGAGAGCCGCAGTTTCTCGAAATACGATCCCGCCCCGCGACCTTATAGCCGTTATCGTGGTTTCGATCTCTAATTTCTGCGAACGGCGGCCGAGATGGGGAGGGGACGGGGCGCGTCTCATTTTCTCGGAGGTCGATGAGACGAACCTTCCTCCTCCTTTTCCGCCCTTAGAGCTACAGCGATATCGCGTATACGCGTACAGAAGGAACGACGTCTCGATCGATGAATTCGGAATTGGAGCGACCGTGCACGGAACGGTGCACTTTCTTTCAAGAGTATGTCGTTAAAAAATTCTACAGCTCCCGCGTCGGCACGATCGTCACTTACCTGTATAACGTTGCCGGTCGTGATTTCGTCACGGTCGTTACTTACACTGTAAAAAATCGGGAGCGAATCCGGAGTGAAGTTTCGGAGTGACGAAGAAAAGCACTCCGCGGACGGAGTGTGAACATGGAGTTTAAACTATTATTATTAGTGTATTAAAGTAAATATAATTTTATTATTTCTATTATAATTCAATATTTTGTGAACGATTCCTATCAGAAATTCATCCCCGCGGAGTTAATTTTATAAATGATTTAAATAAAATCCTATCCAGAGTGAATTTCACTCCGGACGGGATGAAATTAATTAAAAATCATCCACTCCGCATTAACTCCCGATTTTTTACAGTGTACTGATATTTTCCAAAAATTCCCACCGCATTCGACACGAACCCCCGAGTACCTACATACATCATTATTCCTACAGCGAAAAAAGAACGAGAGCTACTCACGTGGATCTTGCGCTCAGGGGTGGAGGGTGGATTCGGGGTGTTCGGCAGGGAACCCCCCGAAGGAGTGCAGTGCCGCAGTCGCGCCAGGGCCGTGCGAAGGCCCTCCGTCACGAGGCCCTTTTTACTTGTCCCTCCGCGCGCTCCTCCCTCCTTCCTCCCCCGCGCCGCCCCGCGCTGTCCTCCTCGACGTGTTCGCTCCGACGAATTTTCGGCGAGCCGTCCGATGCATCCACCGCGTCACGTCGGCGGCGTCTTCGCGATATCTCGCGAGCACCATCGCTGCGGAACACCCTCCCTTTCACACGCGCGAGCGAGGGAGCATCCGGATACGGCCAGCCCCTCCCGCTCACTCCCACGCTCTTTCTCGATAACGGTCCGTCACTCTGGTCCCGCGTTAAGTGTAAACTCGAATCCCGAAGCCTCCCGCGACACTTATCCGCGCGTTCGCCCTGTCGCGCACTGTCGCCGCGATTTATTCGCGCGCGCGCGCTTCGGCTGGCGAGACAGGAATCCCCCTCCTCCTTCGTTCCTTCGTCGAGCGAGCACTTCCACCCCGATTACGAGTTATCTGCAACAATACGAAGCAGAACGGAGAGGTTTCAACTTTCGTCGGATTCGCTTTGCATCGCGCGAGGAGGGATTTGTCGAGACTAAAGTGGAAGAAGAGAAGAAGAAGAAGAAGAAGAGTTTGGAGGATCGATGAGCGATATACGCTTGACATTTTCGCGATAATCGAAACCCCTGGAATTGAATTCTCGAGTCGTATTTTTTCGTGCTGATTCTAAAAATCACCGATTTATCAAGAAAATCTCAGAGGAATACCAAGACATCGATGAGATTTTTTGAGGAAAACAAAGTCTTTCGTGCGTTTAATCATCGATATCTCGTATTTCCTTTGAGGTGTGGATTTAATAACCGTGCTTTTCGCAATCAGTGTGAAAAAATACACAATATATTTGGCAAAATCGAAATCTTTGGAAATGAAATCTCGACCACCATGTTCGATGTATTTTTTTACGCTGATTACAAAAATCATCGACTTATTGTATGAATCTCAAAGGAAGATGGGGATATCGTAAATTTTACGGGGGAGAAATAATTTTCTATATCAAATGGGATAACGAATATCAATTGACTCAAATAAAGATTACCACAGCATTATATCGAGCGAAATAATTATATCTTGAATCGACCCAATTTTTTTTATCAGCATACGATTATTATCCACGCTCATTGCCGCATCGTTCGCGGCATTAACGAATAAACGGACCGAACCATATCGACGGGAAGTTTCCACGCGTTATTAATTAAATGCAACGTTTATAATTAATCCTTTCATCGCGCCACGCGGAGCGCAACCACGCGACCATAAACACGAGCTATTTCTATTCATCCGCGATGATTCATCCACCTATAGGTATAATAACAATTATTCGCGGTTACACGCAACGACAAAAGCGGTTAACGAGGAATTTCCGAGTGTTCTTCAAAAGGTATCTTCGCGAGCAGCGCCGCGACTTAACTTTTAACATCAAAGCTGTTCGCGATCGGAAGTCCGTGCGGTGACGGAAATTTCGACGTATAATATAAACGCGTCAAAATCCACGTGAAAGAACAAACCCTCGTGACTATAAACGAGCGTGTTTAGAATTCGTACAAAGTACGTCGTTCTCCAAACAGTCCCTCGCCCCAATGTAGAAAAATAAACATGTTTATAATACTTTTCCAATTGAACGTAAAAATCCATTTTTAAATATAATCGATTCACCTCGTGTTTCAATCCCGAATTAAATTGAAGGACTTATTGGAAAAACGTGACAAGCCACACACTGTTCAAAAATAAACAGTTTACTGTGTACTAGTCCCCTGCGTTTTTTTTTCATACTTTATGATTGCAGACGTTAATATATCAGCTAGAGTATATCTCTTAAAAACACTGAGGGGTTATATTAATCAAATATGCATTTT
The DNA here is from genome assembly GCA_963678675.1 of Xiphydria camelus. Taxonomy (NCBI): domain Eukaryota; kingdom Metazoa; phylum Arthropoda; class Insecta; order Hymenoptera; family Xiphydriidae; genus Xiphydria; species Xiphydria camelus. The sequence goes on along the minus strand of OY783199.1, from coordinate 25,837,095 downwards.
ACAGATTTTTTTGAAACTTCAAAGCTCGTTTTCTCAATAAAATAATTTTGTGGCTTCTCACGTTTTTCCAATAAGCCCTTCAATTCAAAGACATGACGAAGGAACGGTGTAGCGGAGCAATTAATCCACTGCTACACGAGCTCGTGGGTTATTACGTAATACCGTGTACGTCGCCCTTATTTCAATTCAACACGAAGCTCTGCCGATAATCGCTTCGGTACGGTGTGTCTACAAAATACCAGAGTCTGCGAAGCGTGCTAACTTATACGCCCCTCCGTTTAAGCGCAATCGTTGCACGAGGCACGAAACACGCCAGGCGAACGCGCCCTTATCCCTACCCCGCCGGTTAACGTGGTCACGTGCACGCGGCGCTATCGGCGATTAAATTCGATTTCCGCGGGGAAGTCGCGATTACCGGGACGGAGAGACTTTACTTAATAGAGTGTTTAGCGAAATTTCTCGGTAAATCGCGATTATTCTTCTTCGACGAAAAATAAGGCTCGGTAGGGTGTTATTCACTTGAAACGTAAAATGCGCACAGAGAAAAAAAATGAGTTGGAATAAATCAAATCTTTTTTCATATTAATTTGATATTTTTTCCCTGCAAAATCACATACCATTCCACGTGATCGTAAGAAAGAGATGTCGAATTGATGTATTGAAAAATTCAGTTGATGTAAATAAATAATCATTCGCGACTCCGCAAGTAATTCTTAGTAGATCCAACTAATTTTTGCCCTCTGTGCGCGGATAAAAACGTAATGGTCGCGACGAAAGGTGACCGTAGCTGCCTATACGAAACGGTTGTCAGGTTTGACCCCGATTGTGCTTCGATATGCGTTGGTACGCGGAAAATCGATTTATTCCCCTATCGCGGGGTCGACGCTTGCCGACGATAGCTAACGAGAATGTACGCGACAAAGGGGGTGTGATTTTGACGTTCGCTCCTTCGAACGCACACGGCTTGATGCGGAGGGGTGGCGCAGCTCCGTCGGGTTGGACGGAAAAGCGCGTTTTCGCGCGGAAGGAAAGCACATGGCCGCGCTAACGGCTCTAAAGAGAGTGCGTTTCGCGTTTCGTCGCGTAAGTTATTATATATTACGATTTCAGAGCTACAGGGAGAGCGAAGATTGTTTTCACGAGCACGCGGAACGCTCCGCCGCTATTCGTTAGCTTTACAATCCCCGCTAGGCCTCTTTACGACCTCGGCCGCGGTTATGAAAAATATTCTCTCCGCGGGGTGCAGCGTCACGCTCTCTAATCTCGAGAGGAGGGCGGTCTCGTTTGCTCTGCGAGTTGCGTTCGTCGTGTCTGCGAAAGTACCGAAGGGCATTTGCTCGCGTTATTTCCGCGCGCGATGTTTGGATCTACTCGTCGGCTAAATGTGTGGACCTGCTATAACTCCATATTTTACGATTTTGAGATGTTTTCATACTCGGCAACATCGTGGCTAATTTCATTTAAAAAAAGGTTGGACAAATACTGACAACTATTGTGCTAAAATCCGTTATCATATAAGAACTTTTGTATTGATCAAGACAGTTTTTTCTCTCTCCTGAAAATCTGACTTCATATGTGAGTTAGCAGATTAACGTATTTAGCCGACGTACTGTATTTTCATCTAAACACAAGGATAGGGATGAGGGTGAATCGCGCGGAACTCAAATGTGGCAAAAATATGGAAGGAATAAATGGGCAAATACAAGAAGAGGGTCGAAATCAATTCGGCGGTTTATCCGCGTTGCGAGTGGGTATACTCGTACGTACGATATGTACAGACTCAATAGGCCGTGGCCTCGTACACGACGAGGTAATGAACCTCCATTTCACCACCCTGAGACGGATATCGCACTCCGAATCACTCGACGATACGATCGTACTGCGTCGTGTGAGACGTTGGTTTATTATACACGCTCGCGCATATACAACGCGTATATTGTATACAACGTATAATCGGGCAAATATTCGCATTCGTATGCATTGTCCGCGCACAAGCCGGTGGTGGGCGTGCCCATATGCATAGCGAGTACTCGGGTGGAGCAACTGAGAATATTACGTTTTCCTTTATTACCCGGACCGCTGCAGCGCGACGGGAAGTGTATCGCGCAGCGATTCCGAAAGATAGAGTCCATTTTCTCCGTCCGTGGCAGAGGAAAACCGAGAAACAGCTCCTGCAGGATCGCAGCGCTCTGACCCGGAAAAGTATAGGATGGAAAGGAGGGAGGGAGGTCCGTCCAGATGTGTACAAAGGAGGCACGGCTCGTCCGATCGGCAGGTACGAATTCGATGTATCGATTTCAGTCAAGGAGGTGCCGAGCTCTCTCTCTCTCTCTCTCTCTCTCTCTCCCCTACTTCTCTGGAGAGAACCAAAAGCACGTTTAACCCTTTTAGTGCCGGACGACGATATACCGTCGTTCGCTCAGGACCGATATTGGTTATTTCATTAAAAATGATTGAAAATGTAATACTTATACTTCATACTACGTCACCTACATAAAACTATGATCAAATGATGATTATTGCTGTGTGCAAATATTGTTTGTAGAAGAGGAACTTGTTTATATGTTTTTCATAATGTTTAATATTTACGTTATTCGTATGATTTTCAATATATATTGAAATACAATAATAGGCATTACATTATTCTCTCCTTCTTCTGTAATACGCTTCATTTTGAACTTTTTAAATGTTATTCTTAGTTTGGTTTTTATAAGCTTTTGCCTAAACTTAGTAAATTCGTCAAATTCGTCCGGTTATCTTCGCATAAAAACACACGGTTTTTGCTCGGCACTAAAAGGGTTAAATACCTCCGAGGGTGGAGCGAGATCGAGGTCGCTATTTGCGGATAGAACGCCGGTCGTTGTTATGCGTCCACATCCGGCGTATTTGCAGCCCTTCGCCGAGTGCTCAAAGGTGACCGATTCAACGCACGCTCCTCCGAGCTGCTTTCCCTTGCTTCGACATCCTCTTGAAGGGTGCATTTCTTCTCTCTCCGAGATCGAGCACGACGCGCCGAGGAACTCGTTACGCGAAGTACCGCGTAAACGAGTACGCGTACCGACGTAACGCGGATGTAAGACGCGATATCGATTCGCGCGAGCGAGGGGAGGAACATAACTCGGCTACGTACTACGGAATCGGGAAGATTGAAGTGCCCGCGTCGTAGTGGCTTATCGAGTTCTTTCGAGGGCCGCGCTCGGTAGCGCGAAAGAGAGATACAGAGGGGAGGGGGGGGGGGGTAGAGAGAAAACCGTGCGAAGCTACAGCGAATCTTTCTCGTCGCACATTTACGATCGCTGTACGTCGGCACCAGGGACGACGTTACATCACGCGAGAACAATCGAACGACCGGGCGCTTTTATTCGCAGGCGGAGAACGGCTGCTGACGCGGAATCGTACGTGCAGGCGTTGCGGGTACGTCTCGTGACTCGGCGAAATTTATCCCGAAAAACACACGTAGCGCGCGCGCGGCGAAGAAATTAACCGCGCGGCGGGGTAAAGGGAAGGCGCTCCCAAAGCGTCTAGGAAAACGGGGCGAAAGGGGTTAAGTGGCGTTTAAGCGGGTTCGCCTTACCGGGCTTCGCCGTTGTCGCTCTCAATTGCTAAATCCGGCCGAGGAAGCGACGGTTTTTCCCCGGTGCGCGGGCTAAATAAAAAAAGAGCGGGACCACGCGATATTTGTCTCGTCGTTTTTCTCAGCGGGCGGATTATTACGGTCCCTCCCCACGGGGGAAATAAGAGGGCGAGACGCGCCGCGCGCCCCGGTGCCTCCGAGCTCTTTCATCTTCTTCCCCGCGCCGCGGTGCGATAGTCGAAGCGCGGTGGAAAAACGGGACCGTTTTCAAAATCGCATCGCGAGATTCGTCGACGCGTTTCCTCCGAATGGGCATGTACACGATTTCTTTTTTGCTCATTCGTTAATACCTTTTGTGCTTATTAATAAGATGTGTTTGTTTGTTTTTTTTTCTGAGCGCTAATTTCTTTTTTTTTAATGTTTAAAGTTTGACTTCGATTCAAACGAAATCCTTAGTGACGTCACTAAAGCCATTGCCAAGGGCCCAAACACGGGTTTGTGAATGGTGGAGAATCCGTTGCCCGACTCTGATTGGTCAGTTAAAGTGGCGGTGAAAGTGCGACGCTTTAAAACGAATGCCTTTTTTAACATCTCAAAAATAATGGGAAAACATTTTTTTAGTGACCCATTTTTTACCTACATTACTTCAATACCCTATTATAATCTTCCGATTCATGCACTTTAAACAGTCGTACAAAAAGTTGTGAACATGCCCATTGGAACGCCCGCGAGGAGACAACGTCGCGCGATACGGGACGCGACGAAGAGTGCGGTAATAATCGGGGACGAAACGTATCTGTAACGATCCTTCGATCACTCCTTCGCGCTCGTACATCAGCGCGCACTAATTGTACGCTTAAGCGGAACCGCTCGTGTCGCGCGCGTGACGGGCGAGATTAATGAAAGCGGAAACTATCCGAGACGTTGGTTCGGAAAATTTGAAGGGAATTCCGGTGAGTCGACTCGGGTGTGCGTAGATTCCCATACTCTGCACGTACATTTATTCGAAGCGATGCACTCGATAAAGAATATACCCGTCCATTGTGCAGTTCCGTTCTCTACTGATAGCTACGCGCGATAAAAAAATTGGGTCCTCGCTGAGCTTTGACTCTACGAAGACAATATGGGCAGATGTACGATCAGATTCGTCGATGCCGATGCGCCATTCGACTCGGCGAATAAGAATCGACGAAAGGGGTAGAATACTTTGGGAAAATCTTTGCTCAGACTCCCCGACCTACCCTTGAAGAGAGGCTGTATAGCCGGGCGCAATGAAGCTATTTACTTGAAATATGCGAGGGAGGCAAAGTCGCGCGGGTCGAAAGCGCGAGGGTCGCGTGAGGAAAGAAGGGTTTGCAACGCCGTAAGCGAGAGAGTACGTTGTAGAGTGGAAAGAAATGGGGTGTGAGGAGGGATCGACGCAGAGGGGGAGAGAGTGACGGACAAAGAGGGAAAGGAGGGGCGCTGGTTCGCGTAATTCGGTGCAATCGATTCGGGTAACCCAAATACCGCCGTTTCGTGGATTTTCTATTAATTGTACGCCTGACAAAATATCCGGGGAAGAGGTCTAATTGAATACGAACCTGATGGAAAAATTTATTTGAGATGAATAGGAATTTATTCACATCGAACTCAAGTGTATTTGAATTAGATAGATGTGCTCTACTAGGTTCGTACTCGATTGAAAGAATATGTAAAACATGTATTTCATTCAAATAGATTTTTATCCAAAGCGTGAAATTCCCATTTATCTCAAATAAATTTTTCTATCGCGAGTTCATATTCAACTGGAGCTTTTCTCTCGGTGTAACTCGAGAAATTCCTTCGGTTTTCCAGATAAAAAATTCACTCCCCGATGATCACTCCGAATAATTGCGAGTCGATCGCGCGCCGACACTAATCGGCGCCGATGGAAACGGAAACTAGGCTAACAAGCGAAACGAAGCGATAAACGCGTAATTATAATTTTGCTTCATACGCGCGTTTCCCACATCCGAGGCTAATCGCACCGAACAGCGCGCAACCGCATTTCTCTTTCTTCCGACTTTTCCCATTCTCGAGCCGAGCGACGCGAATCGGGCGCAACTGAAAAATTGTACACGAAAACGCGCGAGCGACGGGAAAAAATGGAAATTTTTACGCGGCACGGTTCGCTGCCGTCAAAGTGTGAACGCTCGGAACGCCGCACGAAACCGACGTGCCCCCGAATTGTTTTGACGCTACATTCTCGTATTTCCCACGTCCGCGAAAGACCGACACACGTGGCGCTCCGTTACGTGCGTACGTTGCGACGAATATCGCGCATATTTTACCCCGAAACTGTAGCGACGGGCGCCGCCGCGATCCACCGCGCATCCCGGCGAGGCGCGTACTTCGATAATGTGCTTTAACGGCCATCGACGAGTGCCTCGCATGAGCTCCCCTGATAAATGATTTAGCCGGCGCGATATCGCAAGCGAAATCGATACTTCGATATGCTTAATTCCCGACGCGATAATACGATCGACGTTCGCCTGTATCGCGCGGGTGCGCCGCGATATTTCAACACCTTCCGGCTTCGTCACCTCGATCTCCGTCACGCGCGGGAGCAATTTTTCTCGCAAAACGTCGAGCGCCACCGAGCGAAAAATAGTGCCAGTCGCGATGCGCTGGTTCGTAAAGAAATAAATGAAACGTACCTAATGTGTCGATGTAAACAAGCAGAAACTGCAAACAGAATACAACGTCAATTTCGAACCGTGAAATTCCCCCCTCACCCTCCCCAAGAGACGCTTGAAAAATCGACGGATTGCCGATCGATCGTCGGGAAATAAAATATCGTTCTTTCTCCTTTTCCCACCCGGTCTTTTTTTTCCTCGCCTATATCACCGTTTTCCCCGACGCGTCCACTTTACCTACATTTTTCACCCACGGAGATCGTGGGATGAATGTATACGGGGTGTACATCCCGCGGAAGAGAACCGTCCAGAAAATTCGCACGATTTGCTCAGGACGTTCGACGAAAAATGATTCCCATCGAAAAGCGTGGCGAGGTGTTTTCGTTCGACGTCAAATCGACCCGTAACTCCTCGAGGGGTGAAATGCACGCGTCGAATCTTCCAATCGAGGAAGTCTTTTGAAATTTCGAGCAGCTTTCGTCCGAGAACAAATCTCTTTCCGTCGTTTCTCCCGGCTACGAACGCGCGTTTATTCCGCTACACGCGTTACATAAATATGACGTACGTATAGCGGCGTCGACTCGGGTTCGCGCGAAGGATCTCGGGATATACCCGGGGGGTGCGCGTTACTTCTTATGGAAAATCGTTTCGACGGGAAGCGAAAAGGAGATGAAGGGGGTGGCGGGAGGAGACTCGCGAAAGAATTCACCGGGTATATAGCGCCACAGTCCCTCGCGAACGATTTCCTTCGTTTTTCCACGTCGCGCAGATACCGTGTAAACGGTGTCGAGGAGGCGCGCGAACCGGGGACCGCGTCATCTGTATCTATCCGATCTAGAGATCCCTCCGCGCGCGGACACGAGGAAAGCCATCAACTATACGTAGCCCAAATCCTCTGTAAATAACAATACACCGTCGAGAGCCCGCGCCCGGGAAGGAGTTGCCGACCTGAATCGAGAGCCCCGACCTCGTCGTCCGACCGCAGGGACGAGGGGAGACGACAACGGGCCGCGAGGAATAGAGAGCGAAAGTTCTTGGAATAAATTGCACGATTAATGTTGACACGCGCGTGAAGTCTCCCTTGTAAATATTGAATGTAGGTCAAGAAACGCGCACGGCGTGCGAGCGAACGGCGAGCGGGTAAATAGAAAAATGTCGAATTCCTTTTTAATCCCGTTACACGCTGTCCTCGCGCGGCTTATATAATAAATCGTCTTCGAGCTGGCGCTTCGTTTTCAGCGAGAAGAAAGTCGGCGACGAGCTCAAGCCCATACCGCGACTAACGACATCTCACGCCACGCGTTCGTATTTATCGTCACCGTGCACCTTTACCGATCTCTGCCGCGCTGTCAATTACTCATTCCTTTTGCGAACACCGTTACCTACCTATACGTGCGTTCGCGCCGCTCGGAGTACAGAGGTATTTTCTGAAAGCTCTCCGAAAGCTCGAAAGGGGAGCACTCCCGGAGACTTTTCCCATAACTCGCTCGATTCGTCGATACACGTTTGAAAGGTCCGCCGATCGATTTGTCAACGCGACACCGGCTCGAGATTAAACGAAATCCCACGCGTGGGCGTGCACCGCCTATACGAGTTGCGTACGACGCGAAGCAGTCTCGGGGATGGCATCGGTGGCGGAATCTCAACCTTTTTCTACCGCCCGCCAATCTGTCTTTATTTCCTCGTATTTCGGGATCTGATTTGAGTCTGGGATGAGACGTAACACAGACGAATCGTATTATTTGCGAATACAGAGCAGGAAGGGAGAGTGGGAAGTGCAGGAGGCACGGCACGTTCCGGGCAAAATAGAACATCGATAAGTATCTACGTTTCAACGTACGCGTTCGCATTACTGTCCACGTAATTATTGCAAAACGTCGGATAACCGGAAAGTCCCAATCGACCCTAAATCCGCGCGAAAAACAGATACCGCGGAAACGCGGTATTCGCGTGTACCGAGGAGCCAACACTGAAAAAAGTATTTAGCTAATCCAGCTATATTTCTGGCTGCCTCAGACACAACTAGACAAATATTGCTAGCGTAGCAAGAATTCTTGCTATGGCGAAGAAAATTATCACTGCAATTACTATAATTCTCTAGTTGTGGCCAAATTTCTTCGAGTGAACCGGTGCAATCGTCTCGGCTCGCCGGCCAACGCGAAAGGCCCTCTCAATTATTTCGCGCGGCACTCGCCGAAGTGGCGAGAGGTCGACGGCGAGTCAGCGTATTATCCGTGCGGAGCGCCCGGAGGAGGGCAACGACCCCTCCGCGCCGCGACGAGCCGAACCGCCGCGAACGCGCGTCGTATACACGCGGGAAGAGATCCGAGCCGTGTGCCAAACGAAATTCAACTTCGCTACGTTCGCTACAAAAATGCGTCAGGCAATAGTCGTGCGCGTTTATGTACCTTCCTCGTGAGAAGACGGCGCACCGTAACTGAAGTGTCACGGCCCCGGTCTCGCTGCCTACCTTTCCGTCTCGCACCCCACGAATGACTGACTTGGGACGCGCGATTGTGCGACTCTCCGTATAGCGCTTGCGCCTCTCTCTGTCTCGCTCCCGCTCTTTCCCACCCCGCGCTCTAGTTCCGTCCTCGTCGCCCGGCTCGCTCCGTCTCCGTCCATCCGCGCTCTGGCGAGCTTTCGAGGCACGAAAGCGCCGAAGTACCGAAGCGCCGGAGTCTTCGAACAACCACCCCCCGTCCGACCCGCCCGACCCTTCACCCCGTCGGATCTGTCCGCGACGCCTCACTGACACACATTCCGAGCTGCCCTAAAAATTGATTACTCCTCGCGACGCTAGGGGTTGTTACGCGGCGGAAATTCTCGTTCTTACGATCCCCCGCGTAACGTCCCGGCCATTCTCCCCGAGAGCCTACGGGGAGGGGATTGTTGAGGGAGGGAGGCGCCGTCGGGCCAGACCGCTGAATCCTCGAGCTTGCGAGACGCCCGTGCGTGTACGTTGGGGGTGAGCTGTTCGGGATATTTATGTGGACAGGCGTGCACGGAAACTCTCCTCGGAGTTCTCCTTTCTTCGGAACTACAGAGAAGCCGGGAACGAAGCCTCGATACTTCGCAACGTGGTCCCTTTGGAATTTTAGCGACATCGCCGAGGGACGTTCCCTTTCTTCGAGGGCTTCGGCGCGGTCGACGAACGCGAAGGAAGAAGAGGGCCGGCGCTTTCGTCGAGATCGAGTTGGCAAAGTTATCCGATCTTCCGGGAAATAAAAAGGAAACTCGCTCTATCCGCGCAGAGAAAATGGGATACACGCTTATCGTCTTTCTTTCTGTAACTATTGATTCGTCGATTATTATCTATGGTATATTTCGTATAAGGTGAAGTGGGGTAAGTGAGTAGTAAAAATCGGCAACTTGGAGCTTGGATGGTCGTAAAAACTAAACGACTGAATTTATTGAACTCTCTTTGGTGCTGTACACTCTTGGGGGGGTTTCTGATTAAAAAGCTTTAATGGTTCCCTATCAAAACTAATAGTTTAATATTTACAATTTTTTAAATACTATGACGTTCGTACTACACACTTCCCCGGAACTTTGGGTTATAAGCTCATATTTTTTATATGCTTGCCGTTAGGAGGATATGGGGTATGTGTGTTAGACTTGACTATGTGGCATATAAGATGGAATTATAATTGTTCAGTTATATAGTTTATTGCACGAACCATGTGCGGTTATAAAAATAAAAACGAACAAGCATTACCGCACCTTAACGAAAACTAATTGAGATTTTCAGAGCATGTTACACACTCGCCCCTTGTACACACTTACCCCACTTCACCTTATTCCTCATTTTACGCGCGCTTTATAGATACTCCTAGAGCGAGTGGACATCACGCGTTTATACATGCACGCGTACGCGGCAACGCTCGCGTCAAGCTCTACGGATAGATAAGGGAGCGGATTCAATTTCCTGCTTCGGGGGAAAACGTCTATAATCCACTTCGTACGGGAAGCGATCATTAAAGATTGGCGTCTCTCTCTCTCTCTCTCTCTCTCCCCCTCGCCCTCCCGCTCTCTCCGAGTCGTTTGCCCCTGTATCTTATCCCACCCCCTCCTCTCTCCTCACCGCTCATCGCGCTTCATTCCACTTTTTCCTCGCTCGCGCAGGCGTTAATCGACTTACGCGACTTTCTTTCGGCGCCTCTTAACGGGAAATCGAATTACGGCAATCGAGTCGACTTCGACGCGAAGCGGAAGAGGGACGCGACGAGTGTACTCGCGACGCGGTTTCTCGAAAAATTCGCGACGCCTTGACCGTTCGGAGACTCGTTTCGATCCGAGTCGAAGCGGTACCAGATTTCCTAGAATTACGCGCGACGTGCTTTCGAATTTTTCTGAGAGATTTCGTCTACGCCGATTACGAGCAAATTGAAATCGAATTTCAATTCCCTTCCTCGGGTTCGCATATGTACGTGGAGCGTTTGATACGACGACACGCTTTTCCTCTAAAAATCGAACAATAAAAGGCAGCGTACGCACGGGATGAAAGAAAGGTTTGGCCCCTCTGACGCAGTTACCGCTGTCCGATTTTCACCGCCCTGCCGTAGTTCAAACGGCCGGCAATTCAATTAGGCGGCTTTCCAATACGCAAACAGCAATCTATCTATAGCGGCGCGCTATTCAATCAGAATCCACCCAATCAGAGGCGGGCGAACCATTTATGCGTTATCAGTTCGACTCCTGACAGCGAATGCTCCCATTCGCGTCCACGATTCGCACGGGCGCTCGGGATCTTATTTCCAACATTCGTTACCGATGGCGTTTAAACGTTGCTGTGGACGATGTTGCTAAAATACGATGCAAAAACAAAGTCCGGCTCCCGGGGTTTCGCCGAGAGTGAACCCTCGACACATTTTCGCAAGCGCATCGGCCCTGCCACGGTAAATCTCTCGACGCTGCGAAAATACGCGAGAGAGAAGGGTCATTTTCAATTACGTCTCCTGTGATGTTAAAATTCTATCCGCGAAAAAACCCGAGAGGCAATTTTTATCGCTATTCCGTTCGCTTTATAAAAATACCGCCAAAAGTCCCTTTATAGACTTTTCTTTCACCGTCGAAAGCGATAAAATTTAACGCGCGCGGACGCTCCTCCGCGTAAATTTTCTTACACCGATTTTACCGGCGCACCTACGGTCGAACTTCGATGCTTCGAACAAATTGATAATTCGCTGGATACCACGTAGGTACTCCGCGCGCGTAGTTTTCCGAGTCGACCATTCTCATCGCGAAGTTAAGAGAGCGACCTCTTTTCCGTCCAGAGGAACCTCCCGCAGTTTCCTCTAGTCGCTTATTCGTCCATTTTACGACGCACTGCACGGAAAGGAATCCCTGAAATTAGTTAATGGAAAGTGCAGGTTGCACGAGAATTTAAGAGCGCCGTTCCTCGGCTTTGTATATCACGGATAACGCGGGAGCAGGTTAAGTATACACGTCGAGCGTGACGCTCTAATTTATTACGCATCTCGAGGAGGAATTAAGTACGCCGGAGAAAGCACGTACGGTGCAAGTTCATCCGTACATCCGGTAGGATTTACCGGGCAAGGAAAAGGGCAGTCGTTAAACTGCACTTGGCTTCCGGGCGAGTTTACGTATGGTCCAAAAGTTCAGCGCTGAGTACAATTTAGAGGATCGTCCCGATATATATATATACCGAAGATCCCATTCGTCGTGCCTTTAATTACTCCGCCGAAGCCCCGGGCGTAAATCTTCCGAATGTAAGTACACATATACCGATATATCGTTATATACCCGAACCACAGATATACCTAACTATAATTTATCCAAACGCGTAATTACGTTACCCGATTGGAACGATCGGACGCGAGTGGTAATCAAAGTTCGGAGCGAATAAACGTGCATCGCGCGAGACGTGCGATGTGTGACGGTGCGTCTGGTTGCCTGGCTATAGGCTCGCCAGGACCTCACCGCGAGAGCGTCCGACCCTCCCTTTACGAAATGGGCTTTGACGCTGATTGCTCGCAATCAAGGTACAATTTTGGGAAGGGATCGAGTGTAGCGACGCGGGTGGACGAAGATGTAGGGGTGCTTCTAAATGTTGCGGTACAGTAGGTAGCTGAAGTATAATATAGTCGACGCGTACAGCGGGTATAAAGAAGGGCGTGGAAAATAGCGGGTTAGAAAATTCAAAGAAAAAATTTAGTCGAAGAAATAATTTCTATAATAGTTTTCATAGACGTGGTTAATTTATTCCTTATCGTAATTAAACGCTTCGCGAGAAAATGATGCCGAAGCTAGCAGCCGGTATCATATTAATTTGAAACCCCATTCTTATTTTCCCTGTATCTGGAAAACCGCAGTGGCGCAAAACTTTTTCTCGGTGTCACAAAACAGCACAAAACTGGCACGATACTTTCAGTAGTGTCCGGTTATGTTTGGTGATTGGCGGGTTTCAACTTGGAGCCGGGCAGTAGTACGATCCGTCGCGTGTTCGCCGCCGCACCGTGGCCGAGAAGGCGGCTGACGTATGACGGGTTACGCTACTCGCTGCTAGCGGAGCGCAGCGCAGGCAGTAGTACGATCCGTTGAACGTCCGCCACCGTACCGTGGCCAATAAGGCGACTGACGTAAGACAAGCCATACTGACTGCTATAGCTCCGGCAGCTAGATTCGGCTATCACCGCGAATCACGTAAGATAAATTAATCGATAAATAAAAAAGCCTTGAAACTTGGATTTCTACACCGTCACAATGTGCGAATACAATTTCGGGAGCGTTTAAACATTTGATCGGGTGGATGGAAAATTCATTCGAAGGGGTTGACTCCGTCGAAGGTCGTTATTATGACGGAAAATCGAAGGGCGAGTCTTTAGGGTAGCTTTCGTACGAGATACCGATTTCTGTACCGCGACCCCATCTCGAACCGCGCTGTAATAATATTGATCCAATCACGGGGCGCAATTTGTGTATCAAGAAGGAAACTTCGGTCGTCCCCCGCCTAAGGGATTTTTGCTGAAACGCAACGTGGCACGTGCCATCGAATAGCCGCGACGGAAGGGAAAAACGCCACGTCGTGCATATTCATGCGTAAAAGAAGGATCGCGAACTTAATGGATGCAAGTGGAACAGGCGATATACAGGGTGTAACAAAATAAGTGTAAAACATTTCAGGGGGTGATTCCTCATCGAAAAAGGGATAGGGTCTTTCATATAAAGAAACTTCATTTGAGCATCCCTTGTTAAGATGCAGCCCCTTAAAGGGGGTACATAAAATTTGTTTTACAATTTTTTTCACAAACACTAAAAAAGTTACGAAATTGAAATTAACGTGACATTTTCTACTATCAAAAAGACACTTAGTCAGTAATTTATTTGGTTTACCCCATGGTTGTAGGGGGTGGAAAACGCAACGCAAGGGATGCTCAAATGAAGTTTCTTTATATGAAAGACCCTATTCCTTTTTCGATGAGGAATCACACCCTGAAATGTTTTACACTTATTTCGTTACACCCTGTATATATATGTGGCTACCCCGGTTCCATTTTCAAGCTCTACTTAGCCCCTCGAGAGCGGGTAATAATAAGTTTAATGCGCCTGCTCGCACAAAACAAGAAAACTTCTTGCTACCCTGCAGAACCACCGGGCAGAGTACGTTAGACCGCGTATGAGCGGAAGGAGCGAGCGGAAAGTATAAACCGAGAGTTGCGACGGTTCCCTCTTTCGAGGGAGCGATTCGGGAAGGCAATACTCGTGGAAAAACAACGTGGAAGGAGGAGATGGAGGATTATAGCGAAAAAAGACTACGAAATAAAAAAAAAAGTCCCTCTCTAAATTGTCGAGAAAAAAGAAGTGCCTGTAATCTGAAGAAATTTCGCGTAAATCCTCCGAGCATCGCGTTCGTAGATTCGCCACTTCAATCTCCCCCCTCGATCTTCGAGCAATAAATTTTCGGACGCGCCGATCTGTGGAAACTGAACGGCTTTCGTGTCACGTGCCGCGAGAAAGTGAACTTTCACCCCCGGCGGCGTTACGCTCGCTTTACTTCCGTTACTTCCAACTCTTAAGTAATGCCCGGGCATCGCGCATTTCCCCTTCGCGCTCCGCGGTCTGGCTATTCGCAAATTGTTTTATCCGAAGGAAATTTATGGCGCGACGGTGAACGATCGTTGATTCGTGCGCGGGATTTTCTCTCAGGGAGAATGCCAGTCGTGTAAGAAGGGTTGGAGATGATATTAAAGAATTCGGATGACACGGGTGCGTGCGGAAATGAAGCGAGACTCGAAGGACGAAAGGGACCGCGAGTCACCCTTTGCTTCACGCCTTCGCTCTCTATTATTGGCGCGTTTCCGCTACGCGGAAGGCGAACGCGTGCTCGCTTGGAATCGGAACGTTAATGCTTCCTTGACACCGGAGTGTCACGGTGTTTCACCGGTGTGTGCTTTGACGATTAACAGCAGGACTAGAGCCCTTTGTCGATGATCATCGAATGGATGGAGGACGGGGATACTCGAATTAAATGGAGCATGGTGACGCAAAGGAGAGTTCACCAAAATAGCTATTGAGTTAACTGTACGATTGTAGATACCCTCCGGATGTTTTTTTTGCCACAAATCAAAATTTCTGGAATTTGTTCGTACATAACATCATTGATATCCTATATTTCCTCTAATATTTCGACTTAATAACCGTGATTTTCGTAATTAGTGCAAAAAAATACACAAGATATATCTTATGTATTTTTTTGCGCTGATTATGGAAAGCTCGGTTATTTGGTCGATATGTCAAAGGAAAATACATACCAGTAATTTTATGCACGAGAAAATTATTTATGGAATTTTAGCAACAATCATATCGACCCTAATTTATACGAAAGTGGTTCCTGCGAGAAATTATTCGAGAATGAACATCTAATTTATCCCGAGAAGATCGAAGTAACGGCAAGACATGAATATGGCAACATTGTTTCAGGAGTGAACATCAAAATCACCTCTAATCCCTAGATACACCAAGAGGAATTGGCACACCCCAGTTGGTGCAACCGCAATGTGGGTAGTATCCAATAGGGATTCGCTACGGACGTCAGACACCTGCACAACCTGTTTATCGAACCGAGGTGGAAGCTCGCTTGCGGTTTCTTCGAGATAACGTCTTATCTCGAGGGATTTACGTTACCTACGTATTCGTAGGTATACCGAAACCTGCGGAAGCTAGAACGGAAGCGTAACTTAACTCGATGTGAAATTTTGTACCTGACAGTTTGACAGGTTTGACGTGAACTTATTCGTAGATGCTTGAGATGAACGGTGTATGGAAATACTCCCGTTAGAGCAAATCCCTGTGTGGTAAGTGAAAAATGCAACATATTATGGAATGCTTTATTTTAAAAAAATACTAAATTCCAAGTGAAACCTATATTTCCTCCGGCAATTAACCGAACAGAACTATCCATCTGTAAAAAAGCCTCGTAGCTAGATTTATTCATTATAATATATCGCGAGCAAATTTAAACGCAGAGAGGATATTATTCGCTTCTATCGAATATATCGAAACTATACATATATGTATACGACGATTCGAATCGATTCGACGCTCCGGTAATTTCATCGAGAAATAAGAGCAAGAAAATTAGCATGTGGACCGAACGCTCGAGCGAATAGCGCACTTGCTAATTGGCACACTACCACCTTGCATGGATATGCTACGTGCAATAGCAGCCTGACGCTATAAACACGGTAAAAGCAGTGGTGATGGTAATTGAGGCAATTCCACAGTCGATCGTTATTCGTAAACGATTGAAATTGAAAAATCCAGCGGAAACGAAATCGATACACATCGGAAATCCGCAAAGTGCGGTCGATTAAGTAAAAAAATGTAGTTCGAGTTCTCGGTAATTACATAATTGGATTAGGGTAAATGCAGGAGGCAAACTCCGAAGCCCCGAGCTTAATCGCACTTGAGGGGCAGCTCGACGGCGATGGGATCTTTTCGAAAACTATCGAAATCTCTTTCATCCCCTATATTCCCCCGCGAGATTCCGTTGGTAGTGCTGCATCGGAAAAGCGCTTTATCTCTCGAGAACGAAAAATCACTTTGAAACAGATCAGCTCCCTTTTTCGGCCAGAGCTAAAAGTCGTGTATTTATGGCGAGATTTAAAATACTCTTTGAATTCGACGAAAACAATTTAACAGAGTTAAACTTTGCTACGAAGCAATGAGGGAGTCCATGAAAGCGCCAGAAAGTATGCTTAATATTTTAATGGCCCCTGGGAGGACATTTATCAAAGAAAAATAAAGCGGATTCGTTGGCTTTGGAATACAAGAAACTCGTGTACGGATTGTACATGAAGAACGAATTAAAGAAAAAGAAAAATGTCATTGAGGAAGAAAAAACTGAACGAGAGTACGCAAAAATATAAAAATATCATATAGTAAATATAAAAAGAGAGTAATTTTCTCTAAATAAATCGCTGCCTCGAAGCAAAACTGCCGCTCGATTCATCGTCATTAATTGTAAACAAAAATGCTCGGCGAGGACGTGCGAGGATTTTCCGTCCTTCACCGCGACGTGAAGGGGCGCCTCTCCATTGCAATCGTTTAATTTATAAAGAAACTGCACTCGAAAGAAAAAGTTGGGTAAAGTGAATTCTAAATCCCAGTAGATTTGCTTGCTTTTAATATTATAAATTTGAGATAAATTAAAATAAATACAGCCGACCGAGCCTCATCGCGATTCGAGACTAATTGGACGCATTTAAAACGCACCGTCGTAAAAGATAAAATTAGAAAGATGAATGCTCTCTCTCTCGGATTACACGTCAGAATTTATTATAAATCAATCACCGTTACTACGCGCGCGACGAACCCCTTTGAGTCGTTTTGAATAATTTACGTTACACTTACTCCTAATTACTCCGCCGCTGTCGGTCTTTTGCAAGGTATCATCGTGATTTGATCCTTCCCCCACACCGCCCGCGCTTCCTTTACATCGCGTTCCACGGCAAAAACAAACCAGTGGTTTTTCATCATGCGATATAGAGCATCCTCGCTGTAATAACCTTTCCTGAAGCCCCGAGATCCGCTTTAATAACTATTAACCGCGAGAATAACCCGGCGGGTTCGTTTCACTTGACATCTATTAAGCAACATATAGAATCTCGTAATCCTTATCGCCACCGAGCGCGCATATCAGCAAGTTCTCTCCAGCCGTGCTGATAGAATAGATACGGTCTCGCGCGCAATGCAGATAAATTTCAGCGTATCCCATGCTTTTTACGACCAAAGAAGCACCGCAGCGCGGAACAATAGGATACCCGCTACAGCGGTCAACCGCGCGTTCCGTTAGTCGACCAAAATTGATATTCATTCCTCTGTAATAGCGAGAAATGTGACGCACGTGAGCAAACCACAATTTCCTTCTATTCTAGATATAATCTTTCCGTTAATTTAATTTTCATTAATTACAAATTTATAATTTAAAAAAAACCATTTTCAGTTAGGAACAAACATTGTTTCGTTATTGGAAAAGAACGAAATTATTGCGTGGACGAATATCGGTTTCAATGGCGACGATCGTTGGTGCAATTAATTTGTATTCAACGGTATCTATCGCAAACGAATTACATAGTTACAGTATTGGCGAAAATATAATAGAAATGGATCGATGGACAATATAGAGAATGTCGACTGGCTTCGGATCAATCAGAGAAACACCAGCCTTCCCGTGACCTATCCGCATCCTCTACAGGATCAGTGCACAACCCAGTATATCTACCGACAAACACACACGAGAACTTACCTCGGCACTACCGCGTCCGCATCTCCCCGTAAAATTCGTCCCACCGCACGTTCAACAACGACGGTACGTTATGCACAACAGTACCAACGTAACGAACGTATGCACAGGGGATGACGTTTACCTGCAGCGGGCGCATGAGGAGTTGACCCCGGCACGGGTTGACTGACCCCCGCGGGACAACACTGCACTATCGATTGCACGGCCACGTGGTTCGCTGCACCTTGGCACACCGAACCAAATCCCTACACCCCGTCTAACCTCTTTCCGCGCTACCCTCCGCCCATTCGCTCCGCGTCTCCGCTTCCACTCGCAAATTCGAATAGTTCCGATCGCGTCGCGGATCTGGCGAAATCAACGCTTCGAACGACTCCGCGGCGTGTTTTCGGCGAGCTTTTCCGTAAACCGCGAAACTCGGTCGGCCGACGCCACGAACGACCCGCCGGCTTGCCAACCAATGGAACGGCTCTCCCTTCCGCGCGGAATAGACCCTTCCCTTCCTCCGGCTCCCCAACCCCTCTCATTCATCCACAACGTTTTTGCCGTACTCGACGCGAGAGCGCGTTTGCTTTCCCCCACCCTCGTCGCCCCCTTGAAGCGTCGCCACCGAAGGCGCGCGCACTTGCCTCGGGGTGGTCTCTTCGAGCATCTCCGTCTCCCCTTTCGGAAGACGCCGAGGGAGATCACATGGATTGCCCCTCGCGGAATCGCGAGAATGCGGGAAAGTGCATTCGCGTATGTATCGTCGTAAGATCGAGGCTATATGTCGAAGACATTCCCTGTGGTAAAAATATGGGAAGAATGAATGGATTATTCCACGCGTTCTTCCGCGGGGGGAATTGAATGGGGCAAAGTAGCAGATCGATATCTCTAAGCGCGTTCACGATAGGTATAGGTGACCCGATTTAGGCCTATTCCTTCCCTCCCCCTCGTCGTAGGAAAGTTAGAAGCTCGACCCTTGCTTATCAGTGAAACGTCGAGTAGCTCAGCGAATAAATGATGTCCTGGAAGAAGTTACAAAGTAATAGCGAGAGAAAGAATTTCAAAATACGATCTACCGAAACATCTGTAACGAAAGGTCATGAATTTTTTTTTTATATTTTCATTGCGAGTGTTATGCGATTGCAGTGCTAAAAACAATCGGGAAATTATTTTCCTTTTCATCAAATTCACAGAGTCCACCTACGGCCTGGCATCCCCTTTACGTAATCGGCTGTACAGCCGCGCGTATCGCGGAAATCCCTACCCCACGTGGAAATTCGAATTTGACGTGTTAAATCCTCCAATATATCATTCGGCGACCCGTTACTAACTATCGCTGTCGCACGCTTGATTAGGGATTTATTGCTTACTTAGAGTGTCCTATATGCAAGTCCTTGATAAACGTTTACTCGTGTACAGTTCTCTGAATTATTCAAATGGAATACACGTTCATTTTCATACCGATCCAAAAGTCACATAAAAATCTCGTTGAAATATATGATAATTTGGCATCCCAATAAAAAGGTATATTATTTTTAATTAGTTGGAATTTTTTCGTAGTTGACTACTGAAAATCGCCTTTGGTACTCCAACAGAAAGGATTTAGACGTTGAAGAAGTACTTGAGATAAAAAATTCTTTTTTTATTTCGTACCTCGTCAGGAAAATGAAGATGATAAAAAATTGGTTATGGATTATTTTGGGATCCCTATACAGGCTATTACGATAGACATTGCGGCATCGATACTAGAATACAACTTCAACGCGACCGATGATTTCTGTGATGGAGATCCAAAGGTCTTTTTGAGATCTTTTATTTGTCAGGTAAACATACAAAAGGCGTATGCAATGCGTTTGCAATCGAATAACATTAATTAACAAAATGGATTATCATTATTATAGTAGATATTTCTATTTTTTCTTTTACGTTTTAACACGACCATTTTTTTCATTAAAAATCCACGAACCAGTTGTGCGGATGTAAAGAGAGGTGTACATTTTGCATTCTACTTTCTCTCCAATAGAAACTCAGATAAGAAAAGCAGACTTATCAAATTAAACTTTCACTTCAACCACAACTCTGGTTTTAAATAATTTATTTCATCTTCTCGCAAGCTTCCAATCCGTTCAACTCGTGCCAGCTGCAAGCCATGGAGTAAACATTTGATCGGGCAAATCAACTTCTTTTATTTTAATTTTAATTTACGAGAAAGATGATCACAAAATTTCTCTCGAATTTCACCTTTTCTCTTACACCCGCGCAACACGATCGTGAATTATTAAGACTGCGTCTTACAAGTTCTCCGTTCTAAAAAGTGTGTGTGCGACCAAGATTAGAAGCGAATCGTCGAGTCTTCGAGACAACGATACCTAACTCTATGATGGATTTGACGATGTTCGATTAGAACACTTTTCGTGACGGAAAAAATCCAAGACGACGTGAAACACAGGGCTGGGCAGAAGGTACGTAAAATACATTTAAAATACAAAATACAAAATAGTATTTTAAATATGGTTGACGATACAAAATACTTATAGCAGTGGATGCTTAACACTGAAACACTGATTCTCCTTAAAAACGCGACAATTTTGATGTCTGTCCCACATTGAAGACTGAGTGAAATCTGCAAGTGTGAACTCGTATGTACTTGGCATGAGATCCCGTAGAATTTCTCGATCAAGAAGGTTTTTTCATAGCAGTGTATCTGCTCTTCGGCAGTTATCAAAATTAGCTCTTAGAATTTTTAAAATTACTTTTATTTCGTTTATCACGTCAATCTCGCCCGTACTACTCAGAAAAGCCGAGTCTCAAATTTTCAAAGTCATGTTACTTCCACATCAAGCATTTATAGTACAACTTACAAACATATTTTAAATACGTGTATTTCAATCGGTGCCCAGTCCTGAGCATACAGCCTGACTTAGTGAATGCATAACGATATAACTAAATTACCTGCTCGAACGGCTGGCTAAAGTTGACGAATGAAAGAAATCGTTTATTTTATAGTATCGAATCGGCGGGAGATCGTCGAAGAGTCAATTGAAACGTCAGCAATACGCGAAACGGATTAATTTGAAATAATCCATCATCACTAATTACCAATTCCAGCCGCCCTTTCGAGCCGACGGTCCCGTTATACCGTAGTGCATGCAATGGATATGAAAAATTACTTTACGCCAACTTTTTCATGTTTCATGAAAGCAGGCGAAATTCGCTCGCAGCTGCTGGGATAATTTCTCTACTACGAAAATCGCTGGTAATTCGTACAAGTATATTGTATAACTATACACTTTAATTTGCTCGTATTGCACTAACGTGAGGATGAAGTGAAACTGTAAGGTTTCGTCAATCCTCGAAAATTATTATTCGAGAAATGACTGTGCATTATTTATTGAATATTCGAACCTTCGATCCTCAATTAAGCGTGCACTTTTTTATTCTCTCTCCCCACGCACCGTGCACCTGAGGGACTGCCACACGCCTAACCGAGGGTTGGTCTACTCGTCTATTTCGGCAGCAGCTGCTTGTATGGAGAGAAATTGTTATCTATTTAACTATGGAGGTATTATTTGCTTTTATTCGATATGATCACACTATCGATATACCAACGCGATCGTTATACACCCAAATGGAAATATTCCTTCCCAAAATTCCTGATTATGCCCGAAATCGCAATGATCTGCAGGAAAATCTAGAGAATTTTGCGAAATAATTATTCGGGCTCCCAGGGTCTTTCTCATTGACATTCATCGACAACGATTCGTAAGAAATAATTGATAAATAATGTTTAATTGTAAGTTCAGGTTCCATGCACGCGTTTGCCGCGTCTCGTTAAATGAACACACTTTACCGTTTACACATGAAAGAGCTGTGGAATTTGTAGTCTACGCGCCTAAGATGTCTCTCGAAAGTATAAGATTTTTCGGTTAAATTTTCTTATAAATACAATTTAAAGGTATTTTTAATTTTTTCTCTTCGTTCCTTACCACTTTCTTCTTCGAGATGACTCATACGCATAATTAATTCTTTTAACGTTATAAGTAGGCGCATATCCGACATAGGGAAAAGACAAGTATTTCTACTGTACAACTGAACTGAAATGCCTTACTCCGTTCTTATAGTGTTGAGATCCATTTCTGGTGGAAAATCATCTTAACTATGCATTGCGGACACTCGATACGTTTATATTTAAAAAAAGATAGCAATAAGAACGTATTAGAAGTGATAATAATCCAAATCAAATAAATCAATGCACGTCCGGAGAACACTCATTATTATGTCTGACTACACGTCATTCCTATGTCTTTTTATGTACTAAAACGTTTATCTCGTTCTGTCTTCTTCTTCGTTACTATCTTTCCGCACAGCAACAGCGACGAGTTATTGTCTTGGGAAGAAAACTTGATAAACTCCGTTCAGCGCAATACGATTCAACAACTTGCAATTTCACTAATCAAGAACTAAGAGGACATTCCCACTACACAAAAGCTGTATTAACCACAGCATTCGTTAAAATAGTTATCTTTTTGTTGGCTCCTTCCGCTCCCTCTTTTCTTTTTTTCCTTTTTCGTACTTTCTCGTGGTTTAATTATCGCCGATATTCGTTACTCGGTACGCACATTGGAAAAGTTTGATTCAGAAAATGAAACGTTTAACTCTGCCTACGCGCATTACCGTTCTTTACGATTATCATTCATTATAATTATTATAAGAAATATCTATCTATTCAATTTTTCTTTATTACTCTCTGCTGTTACGTTCATTGTTTTTTCTTTTTTGTGTTTTTTTTTTTTGAGAAACTCGGAGAATAGGGAGACGAGTTTCATCCGAAATCTTTGACGATAGGAAAACCCTTTCGACAGTACGGATTAGATAGTGTATAATTATAGGAAAAACAATCGTGACAGCATATAGTTGTACGTGGAATTCATTTTCTGCTAATGTTTCTTGCATTTCGCCACGTCAAATATTTCTGCAGCTGAGTCACTGTCGTTGAAACTTTACACAACTGTAACTTCAACTCGCGTGAGAATCAAGGGAAGTAGTACTTCAACCCCGAAAATGTCTTTGATTACCATTGTAAATGTTATTCCACAAATGAACACTCCCAAAACCTTAACATCGATACCAATGCCCTGCTTCGTGCCGCCTCTGTTTCAATCCACCCACTTAACGAGGACTACCTCATGACCTCTATCTCATCCCTCTCTTTGCACCCGACTTATGTCGCGCTTCTCTCGTTCCCCGTCTTCGAGCGATCCCTTCGCACTGCCATTTTTATGGATTTTTCAGTTTATAGACTGTTATTTTTTTCCCCCTTAAAGCAGAGCAATGCCAAACAAGGCAGTTCCACTGATTTACGAGGGTCACGCTGCCGTATATAGAGTAACGCTAGCGATATGTTGATTGGCCATAACTTCGACGATAGCATCGCGAACCCCGTAGCAGAACGTACAGCCAAAGGGATTTGTTGTGTTGGTCGAGGACGCGCGGTTGAGTACAACGGGTCGAGCGCTCGCTTTGAGTTGTTCGCTAACCCTGTCCCACTTTGTATAGGCAGTGATCTGAAAAGCACGGGTAGTCTCTCATATTCGTAGCCCTCTTTTCATCGACCGACTAAACAAAATATGAAATGTGCTTCGGAATGCCGCCCCGTTTGAGCATAGAACGAAACTGAAGCCTTGCAATATGAATTGATGTAAAGCTGAATTGCATATGCTCCAAAATTCATGCTCGCGTTTTTTATTTGGCGCGTCATGCTTTACACTCCAAGCCACGTCTATAGTGTTTGTCCGCCATATTTTCTGCTACGTACATGGTACAATATCGATTCATATTTCGTATTTTATATGAATTTCTTGCACCGCTAATAACGCTATTATTACTTCAACATTTCGGAAAATAAATACACCGGGTGTTAAAGAAATTCTGAATTAAAGGCTTGATATAATAACGAATAATAATGAGGTATTAGTTTTATAATCTTGAACTTAACGCCTCCGAAACGCGATTGTAACGATAGCCATTCCAACCGGACGATTAGAGGTACAAGACCAAGTATGTACCATCGCATAGTTTAGAAAGTGAATGAGTCCCCACTCCCCAGTTATCAAGCGAGGCGCTGACATAACGCGCAAGGAACGCACGTGCTTTGGAATTGGCGTTATATGGATGTGTGTGTGTGTGTTAGGGGGCGGAGGATGGAGGGATGCAAGCCAGGCCGGGTTTCGCGTTATAAGTTTTTGCAAGTTTTGAAATATATGGTAACGTTCAATGAAAATTATAAAAAGAATCATTACGCAATTTTTACATGCCTAAAAATATTGTCGATATTTATATACATTTTCATGTAAAATATAATTCCATTGTACTACGATAATTCCTGTAATCGATTCAATTATTCGTTCGTAACCTTCAACGCGCGCAAACGCCCCTGCACTGTAAAGGCCGCTCCAGACATCGCGCACATGCAGTAAAACTACTACGATTGTTATTTCCGATGGAAACAAAAGGAAAGACGCTATAACCTTCCTTCCGCGAATCGTCATTATCGTGCAAACAATACGAAAAATAAAGTAAAAACTCACCGTAACGGGAGAGGGGGAGACGTCGATAAGCTTTCCAGACTCAGAAGTGGGACTAACCTCCGGAGGTAGAGTCAAGGTGAATTCGCAACGATGATACATATTGAAATTATAATGCCCTGGGTAGTTCGTGTGTAATACAAATTTCTTCACACACTGAGTCTTGGCATCGAATAGAACGTCCTGCGCAATAACACAAGCATTTAGGACCTTGAAAAAAACAAGTATCAAAAGACAAACTTACCAATCCTAGGGTGAAGTAGTTGTAGAAGAAATCGGATCGTCTGGTCTTGTCCCTCTTGTACGCGTGAGGACTGTGGATCCGCATTTTATCTTCGGCTTTAAAGAATACGCGTGACGGCGCCCCAAGCGCGCTTGCGACGTCCTCGCACGTATCGCCGAACCAAACCTTCACATTGCACGAAAAAATGGTATTAATTTACACGAGTCGCAAGTGTCGCGATCGGACGATATCGGGAAAATGGAGTTGCCGATATTACCTCTTTGGTAAAGCAATGTTTCTTCGGCTCGAGCAGTACTCTCGTCACCGAATTTCCCTCGGTAAAGAGGTGCAGTCTCAAACCTCGAGTGTGTACTTTGTCTCTGACTACATCAGCTTTCTCCAAATATAAATTATTATGGTAGCAGGTCTGTTAAAAGAGAAGTAAGAAATACATCCTCTTGAGCTTATCACGGACGCCAAGCGCGAATTAGCGGAAGAAGGGGTGAATTATTACAAGAGGCAGAGGCGGCGGCGGCGCCTTCAAACTATGTTCCTCGCCTCCACCCGCCATGTTTCCTACGTAAATGGCAGTTTTAGCAACCAACGGAGAAGTTCCATTCGGGAACTGCAGAGAACCTAGTCCGTGCGCATAGCCAGGTTGGAATTTAGAGTCAATTGGAAAATAAAATGACAAACCCCGAAAGTTCAGGACAAAAACCTAAAATAATGTAGAATATTGACTCATTTTTACGGGCTTTTCGTCCCATCGCTCGCGTAATTTCGCTTACTTGCTTGTCGCTGTCGTAAACACCAGGATGGGTCGCTCCGAAGGAGTGTTCGATCTGTTCGATCGATGGCAATACTTCTGGCGAGTTAAATGGCAAACCACAATACTTCAACTTAACCAATTTCATATTATAAATCTCAATTATTTTGAGCCTCTGCGCGACGGGATCGAATATAAGCCGTACCCCGTCGTGTGGTAAATTTATTACTAAGTCTACTTCTAAGGGATTCTGAAAGAAAACAAAGAATTAGATTAAATCAAGGCCTATAGGTCAAAAATTATATATATAACAGATAAATATATATTTTTTTCATTAGTCTTTGGGTTCATTACTTACCGTATCGCTATACAAAACTTGTACTCCTCTTATAATGCCCACTTGAGATTGTATTATTGCTACGGATTGAGAAAAATGCATACCTGAAAATTATGAAAGTCTATTAATTCTCTATTTTAGTTTATATTTAAGAAGAAACATTTGATTATTTCGGTTGTCGGATGTTTTTAACGCAGTGTAAGAACATCTTGCAAAAAGAGTGTAAAATGTCAAAAAAAAAAATGAAACACACTAATCCAAACAAAGCTATCATTGTTCCAACTCATACCATTCTATTTTTTCATACATCTGCGCCAAAGGTTATAATTACATAATAAACAATCGAATATTTACACGCGCTTTCTTGCCTTTGTTTACAAGCAATTGTCAAAATAGGTGTTTACAAATAGAATGAAATCGAAGAATAACGTTGATCGACAGTGGCATCGCTGACACTCGTTGAATTTAATGGCGAATTATGCCAGGGTTCAATTTGGGAGCCACCCCGCGATCGCGGATTTTCATTTTAGGGAATTTCTGCGTAATACGACTGAGGAGAATCGCTGTATCTCATGAGTGTTTCGTCACTTGCCTAAAATAAATTCCCACTGTTCGCAACCGAGGGACCTCTCGGGAACCACCTCGAGCTCCAGCATTCTACAAACGAATCGCTCACTTTTACCACCGGAAAAACGTAGGGAAACAGACAACGCGTCCGCGATTTTCACGAAAATTGCGTTGTTTCTTTGTCTCTACGACGTACAACCAGTGCTCAACAAGCAGCCATGTTGCTTTTCCTGCCAGCCGAACCACACGCCCCCCCACTACCCAACAACTAGCGAACTGTCACAGAACAGCTGATGCAGTCTTCCACCCCGCTATTCTCCTGACAGGGCCGTTGCGGCACTCTTGGAGGACCCTTCGCTCCATTTTTTTACGATAAGACCGATGACTCTTGTAAATGTTAATTTACTCAAATGCATTTATCTTATGGAAACCGAAAGTATCGATATTCACTTTTCAAATATTTATACTAAGGAATTTAAAGCGCATAACAATGGATAAAGGTACTTGGTCGTAGCGATAGCAATTAAAAAGAAAGACAAATAGAATCTCTTTCCAAGTACGAAGAAGAATATTCATTGATATCATTATTGTTACGATAACGAAAACCGTTGGTAAGCAACAGCGTCAAATTGTTTTTGAATTTCAAAACTGACCACAACGAAGCCTACCATCTAGTGATAGCCTCTTCGATTTTCAAACATTTTCGAATATCACTTGCAGTCAATAATCGCCATTGATAATTACCTATTAATAATTTAAATTGTCGACAATTGTCGAACATGGAACGTTTGTAGATAAAATAATCGTCTTCGTTACCATGAGCCGATATTTATTCAGGATCGATGAAATAGTTCGCAGAGAATTCACAATATGAGGGCACCACATATCGCTTTGAAATTTAAAGATGCGCAGTCTTACGACAGTTCTCGTCTGATTGTTTTGAAAATTGTTTACCTATTTTATAATAATTCCGTACCCAAAATCGATTGGAATATAAAAAATTGATTAGAATCAGAACATTCTCTGAACAATTATACGCTTTAACTCAATGCCGAATACATAAAAATAGAAAACTGGTTTCAATACAGTCCAATGTTACCCCTTTTCTCAGCCTAAAGTGCTGCAATAAATAATTATACATGCTTAATAATTAAAAATTTCAACATACACATCCTATTCTACACCAGACAGCGAAGCATAAGGCAAGCGGTGAAAACATATTTACCGCTTATCAGTGAGAAATAATATTTTGATATTTTTGTTCCATCGTACGAGGCGATACGACGTTTTTCGAAATAAATACTAGGTAGATATAAGTGTACCACTGAAAAGATTTTATGTATCGATCTTTACACAAGATCTCGTCTTTCGTTCCCGGTATCGCATATGACTCAAGGATTCAAAAGTTCGGCTCTACACACGACGAGCTTCTATGACGTTCTTTTTGTTTCATTGGGAATACTTGAATAATCTCGAATGAGTTGACAACTAAGTTGCTCGACGTAATTAATCAGCTGAAAAACACAGGTGCGCGCGATGTAACGAAGTAAACGAGTCTGTTATCGTCAGCATATTGTCAGCACTTAATTCTATTTATACGTAGAAGAGCATCGAAATGTAATAATAAAACAAAATTGTTTTGCTTTCGCTGTAAAACTTCTTCGATCTTTCAAACTAATTAAATAAGGATATACCTTCTCAAGCTCCACGGAAGAAATACCAAATTCTTCAAATACGCGTCTTTCGGCATTGATAACTCTAGCCAACAATAACTAAAAGCGACTCTTATCACGAACGATCTTGCAAAATCCTCGCATACAGCCATTACTCAATGACTTTCGCAATGAACATCACGACCCCCCGCAAAAGGGGTTTGCGACATCCATGGCAACACCCGATTATCGCATCCCCTTTAACCCTCCGTCATCACAAGTTCTTTAATCACGATATTTTCACAAGATCACCGTGCTTTCGCAGCGTTAAATCTCTGATGTTACTCAAATTCGGATTCTCCTTTCACCGTGTTCAGTCTCAACTGTTGCAATCCGAGATCTGCGCCAGAGTCGTTCGCAGCAATACTGATAACAAAAACTGATGTGTCGATTTAAAATGGAGTTATTTGACTTGCCATTATGTGAAAAATTGAAATCTCTGGAATCAATCGCCAACCATCTCATCTTATGTATTTTTTGTACGCTGATTACACAAAAGTATGATTGTTAGGTCGATATCTCAAAGGGAACATAAGATACTAGCAATGTTATGTATTCACACTTCCTCAATCTAACAGAAATATCGTTTAATTCAGCCAGCGAAAGGACAACTAACTACGTTTGATAGATTGAGCTACCTTTTTTTATCTAAGAAAGAGTGGATACTTCAAGCCTCGCGGATACTCGAATGCGTTGCATCTGTTTATCACCGAAAAATTATTTCGCGAGTCTTCGACGCGATTCCTCGTACGTACATATATACAATCTCTCTCATTCTTCAAAACGCGAAAGTGAATCAGCATTTGGAGACAAGATTCTAAGTATATATAATTCGTCGCGTCTGCGCCTCAATATTTTGATCCGGGATCCCCGACCTTCGGCGAGATAGGGACAAGCTTAACACGTTGACTGGCGGCCACCAACGCTGCCGGGTTAAAGTACATTACCTGTTGATCCCATGGGATCAGAGTGGCAGTCAACATGTTAATTTGTTTCGTAATGATTATCGGGTGTAGGGCTGGATCGCGAGGCTCGTGTAGTTCAGTCTACGATTATTCCATCGAACGCGGAATAATCTTTGCGGTCCGATCCTGACCGGCCGGTTCCACGTCTGGCGCACACAACGCAACTCGAATACACGCACGGTAGCACGCAGGGCGCACACCGCAGGACGAGCGAAAACATAAGTTCACATCCATTCGACATACTTTCACGACCGATAGCGAGCGTTCAACCGGATTTATCCGGATCCCGAGCGATTTCCAGCGCGCTGTGTTTTAGAAATGCATCGTTTCCCAACGGTTGATTAGCGATCGGCCGCCGCGCGTGTCAGCTGCAACGCAGGTATCGGAGCTGTACGAACAGCCGTGAACGCTCGGTCGTGCACGTATGGTATCTAAAGTCGCTCGGTCACGCGTGGAACTTGCATTTCTGGATCTAACCGCCGCGCCGCAGCCTACATACGCCCTCTCGTCAACGAGATTTTTTCTCTCACATTTTATCGTCACACGCGACCGACTCTCGCAGGCGCGGTTTTGTATTCGACGACGCGCGAGTAGACGCGACTCGAGGCGGCCGTTCTCCTCGACTTTTCACGATCCCGCGTGCGATTCTCGTCCCGTTCTTCCGGATGAAAGACTCCGAGAGAATAGAGAGACAGATATGCAAACTGTCCCCCGCTATACACGCCAGCGTGGCGGGTTGCATATCGGTTGACGCCTCCGATCCGCTGCAGGGGCTCTGCGCCTGTGGCGCCTGTGTCTGGCGCAAGGCGGATAACCGATATGCAACCCGCCACGCTGGCGTGTATTGAAAGGGACAGTCTGTATAGGCGGTCCTACGAGTATGTTTACACACGTGATATATATACCGTATGTCCGTCTCTGTACTGGCCAGTTTGAAAGTTACCTTCGGATAAGCTTGGTCGGTAATCGAGACATTTATACCGTAATTATAATTATTTTCGAAATTTCCATTATTCAGAAATTCACAATTTCGAGGTTAGACGCCTCGATCTCCCGAATTGACATCAACTCTAACTGCCGACTCGACTTCTACCGTATTAAATGACTCGAGTACCGACCAAGCCTATCTGAAGGTAACTTTCAAACTGGCCAGTACAGAGACGGACATACCGTATAAGCAGGAAGACGCGACGCGGAAATGAATTTTTTGTCACTCAGTGCCAAATACTCGGTTTCACGGGCGTCCTCAACCCCGTCAACCTCGTATTTGACACTTAGTGACGAAAAATAGAATTCGTTATAGGTAAGGGCGTTTCGCGCCGTTTTAACTCGTGTGGTAAACTTGACACTCGTTAAAAACGGCGCTTCACGCCCTTGTAACGAAAATAAATATTTCTCACTTCCTTTTTTTCCCTTAAATCCGATATATCACGCGAGAATTGAGCGTCTATTCTTATTCGTCAATAATTATAGTTCCTCCGATGATCGAGGGTTGAAATCGACGAATCTCGTTGACGCAAAACGATCGTCCGGATCGTAGGTGTATCACGGTCAGGTGAGAAGCACCGCGTGACTCACTATCGAGACGTAAACTGAACGATCGAGCTACTGCGACGAAGACAACAACGACGTATGACTGAAATAGAAGTGCCGAGAGATTTCCGATATACGTTACGCAAGCCAAGATCTACCGGACCGTAGAGTTTACGGTGCGGACCCTGGTCCCGCGTGTTTGGAAACATTCACGGAATAGTCCAGACGCTCTGGAGATAGCGCGGGGCGGAATTTATCCTGGTACCGTACCCCGCACCAAAGAACACCGTGCTGATATCTCCGGATCGAACGACCCGCGGTCGCGAACTTTTCAACCCCGAGCAGTTATGGAGGTCGATTGATTTTACACGGTGGCTGTGGCTGAAGCGAGGCTCGTATAAGCGGGAGGAAATTATGTACCGGCAAAGATTTAGCTATAAATTTATATTATTTATCGCCGGCAATATAAAAGGATCTACGATAAAGCATTTAATCACGTAGCTACGTTTTACTTTGTCAAACTTTGTACAACTAAAGGCTCTGTCACGGCTCCTTTCACTGTCAATGATAAATCGTATAAAGCATAAAATTTCTGCGGCGCGCATAGCAAAAGTCTAGCAGGTAGGTACAAAGAGCGAGGCGCAAACTTTTGGCTTCGTTTTTCCGTGACTCGCAAACGAACCGTCCCGCGCGCGCGTTAACTGTCCCGATAACTCCACCCGCGTCTCCACGAGTTGGGCTCGATACGTCACCGGCCAATCGACGAACGGACGACTCGCGTCGAGCCTCCGCGTTATCTTTCGACGGCCACATACCGGCTTATCGTTGGTAATTATTATACTCCAGAAACATGAACTACGTAACATCATCGCTCGACGAGAAAGGAACGAGCGTCGAAAGGCAGCGTCGACTTTGTCCTTTTCGCTATTCACCGGGTTACGCTCGGGTTATTATCCGTTTCGCTTTCGAGGCAGAGCCTAACGGCAAGGCCAAATGGCAAAGCCAAGAGTAATGCGGACGCTTTTGTCGGCTCGTGCCAGTTGGCAAAATAGTGCGAAATGGCATGATAATCCGAACCCGACGAGTGCCGGTCAGGAAGCCATTTGGCTTTGCCATTTGGCCTTGCCATTTGGCATAGCGGGGACGCGGCTTAACGGAGACGAACGGGGCCCGATACTCGATCCTTTATCAGTCTACTGCCTTCGGTCGCGACTGAGCTCCGGTTATTTTCCTTTAGTGGGTGAAATGGAGAGATACGAGTGGGGGAACGAGGCCAATGCGGAACCCTCGGCGGAACCTACCTCGACGATTAGATTGTGAAAGTCGGGCTTCTTCCTCCCGGCACGAAGAGAATTCCCGAACGATCTCCCGAAACGAGTCCCGTGGATCCGCGCAATTATCTCGGAGCGAGGAATTACGTCAGACGCGCGCGCGCGCGATGATTATTCATCGACGTCTCGAGATCGCGCCCCGGCGCAGCTCAGACTTACATGTAAACAAAGTTCAGTCGTCGATGTGTACGCGATTAACGAGCTAGTTTAGCGATACAAAGTGCGGCAGTGTCCGACATTCTCCACGTGTCGATCGTCACGCGTACACGCGTATGCAAAAAAGAGCTTATCGCGCGCGCGCGCGCGCGCGGTTTTTATTAAACGTTACACGCGAGGCTGAAAGTGAAGCGGTGCGTTTGACCTCGACGCGGGATCACATTTCATTGCCGCCCCAATCGAAGAAGTCCGTCCGACGGCGTTAATCGAATTGCGAAAGACGGTAGCGGCTGATTGGACGGTGTTCGGCACGCGGAAACGGCAACAACAGATACGAAATATTTAGAAGTTGAGCGGAACCGCGATTAATCCGCGCGCGAAGCAATAGCTCGATAAAAATCTAAATAAATATCGCGACGCGCGTCGAGCGAGAAACGTCGATAGAGAAACGAAACGACGACGGATCTCCTGCAGCTGCACTCTCGGCAAAACCGCACGCAGCGCGTAAACAAGATTTCGCTTCTTCGTCGAAATACTCGTTTGTTGGTGGCAATGTCTTCGCGAAGATTCTCGGTACCTATCCGTATAGATTTCGAATCCGCGGAAGGCTCGTCGTTTTATCTTGTTGACATCGTCACGCGATAAAGGCGAGATCGAGACTATTACGGCAAGCGGAGCGCATATCGACGAATCGCTCGTACACACATCGCGACTGATCGTCACAGAAATTCTCGAACGCGCGTCCACCCACTCGTCCATCTTTTGCTCGCGATCCGACGTCCGGAATAAGCTGGAAAATATCGGACGTCGACTGGACTACGAACCGCGCGCTATATGTATGTATGTAATGCACGCGTATCGAGGTGTTCGTGACGACACGTGTCCACTCGCTTTGGGTCACATCAGAATAGGAACGGAATACCGAGAAATGAATTGTCGAACATCCTTCCGAACACCCACCGAAAAAAAAAATTCACCGTCCGGGTGAATATACTAATTTTATTGCATGAATGGATACGGAACATTCGAGTATCTTCTCGAAATTCCACACACATCAAAGGATATTAGTTCTTCAAAAAAAATTCTCTATCCGAGTGAATATCAATATCATTATTGCATGAATAGATACGGGGTAAACAGTTCGTATTACTCAGCTATGCTCGTCTCAATGTGCAAGATCCAATAGGCTGTATTCTCGACGGACAGATATTCTTTTCCTGGAAGTATAGGAGAGAGCAGTTGTCCGATTTGAACCTTCCTGTTTTCCGAGAAAGCGAGCCGATCATTTCGTCGATGACGACTGCGAGGCATCACGGTTCACGCAATGACATCGTGACCGTCGATTGGTCATTAACGGTTCCTCGATGGTGCTGTTGACGACAGCTGAGCGACGAAACTCCATGAAATATTATCTAATTACATAAGTTGCGTTTGGGTGTACGAGTTTGCGGGTGTATTGGTGGACTGTAAATATACTTTAACGAAGAGGGGTCGGGGCAGCCCGGCGAACCCCTAGAGCAAAGCGCATTTCCGAGAAATTTGTTTATAATTGTACTGCAGCGTATATCCCGACGCGGCACGTATCGACTCGCTATTTATCGTACAATAACTTGGTGTTATTTTTCACTTTCCCACGGCAATAGAGAAATTCGAAGCTTCGAGGTATAGTTTACACTTGGAACTTTCGGTGAGGGTTCAGCTTTCGACTCAAATTCGAGTCGTTCGGTGGAAAAATCGTACAGCGATATCTGTACTCAATTTTTTGGTATCCGGCTATGCATTGAAACCAATTTTGAAACGCGTTTTCCCCGAAACCTGTGCAAAATACGAGCAGTTTACTTGACGACCTCGGAAAATTTATAAAAGGTTCACGGAAACTTCCATGTGTCGAGGTACACCGGTACACGAAGATTCTCCAATTATCCACGAGAGGCACAAATATAATAAACTGCTAATAAAAAATATTTTTTAACCATAAGAATATGCGTAATACTCGACTTTTGAAGAATACTAATCAAAGATTGCTTTGAACTACATTTGAAATTGCCGTTGAGGCATTGTATTCGGTTAATCGAAGAATATACTAATTGTATAATATTAAAGAATTAAATAGGAATTCGATATGCGATAGAGAAGTGATCGAATCGCATTCATTAAGAATGCCTACCACCAAACGAAATTTGAGATGCATCCATCATTGTCTACTTTAATTGAGGATATATATTTATAGAACGCGATATACCCAAAGATGAATATTACACGCCTATCATATA
This sequence comes from Xiphydria camelus, assembly GCA_963678675.1. Classification (NCBI taxonomy): domain Eukaryota; kingdom Metazoa; phylum Arthropoda; class Insecta; order Hymenoptera; family Xiphydriidae; genus Xiphydria; species Xiphydria camelus. The sequence continues at coordinate 25,802,668 of OY783199.1, read as the reverse complement.
AACGCATTCACCAAATCTGTATCTATCCAAAGAGATTTTAGTCAAATTGAAACACGGAATATTTCTTGTCTATTCGTCCAGTATGAAATACACGAATGTACGTGCAGAGACAAAAGATGAACGTCAAGTTCTAAAAAGTAAAATAAATATTTCAGAGAGTAGATAAATAAACCGGTGGACCTTACTTTAATCGGAGCATAAAAAAATGACACGAAATGTACTTTATACTTCGGGATAAGAAAACAACGCTATTTTGGAAACCTTCTAGGTCGTCGTTAATCTTAAACAGACGACAATAATAATAATAAGATAATATCGTTGCATGAGATTCTTCGCGAAAACGCGAAATTCTAAACCTTAGATTTAAATTATGTCGCTCCAAAAAATATTCGAATGATATGAAATAAAATGTCCTATATGTTACATATAAAACTGACATTGTTAAAGATTTCACCATATTGCTAGTCACGACCGGAGCTCTTCAATTTTCTTATCTCGGGACAACCGAGTTGGATATTGACGTGAATATGACCTAAAAAAATGATCACGCCTACCATGACGACTGATCGCCGGTTGCACTTTGATTCGTTTAAGCACCTTGTTTCTCGGACTAAGAGTTTAAGTTGATACAATTTTTCCTTCAACGACATAAATCTAGAAATCCTATAATGAAATTGCTGTGAGTCTGATTTCTTTATTAAGTCAATAACATTCGATATAGGGTCCAAATTAATATTAATGAACAAAGCGATAAAAATTGCACAAACTGTAGAGATTCAAAGTCTGTCGAATTAACGCGAGATCGAACTTATCGGTTATCATTTAATTGAAACATTGCTCCAAATTATTCCACATGCTCCAAATTATAAACAGAGTGATATAAATTTCAATATGTTTATGCTTTATATAAAAAGTTTTCCTCAATGGATTTTACCGCAATTTAATTCGGAGCGTTATATACTTTCTCATTTCGTAGTAAATTCACAATCGTGATTATTAATTTCAAATCTAAAATTCGGCCTATTACAATCGTTTCACCCGATTACGAAAAAGTCAGATGATTGCGATCATATTTTCGTAGGGGTTTTCTATGCGAGTTCTAAGGGCCTAAACTATAAAAAAAAGGAAAATGTCCATGGTGGAGTTCCATGGAAAATTCCGCCACCCCGCCGCCACCACCACCACCACCACTACCACTACCGACGCAACTACGCAACCCTTATTATACCTGCTCCGGCAAATACAGATAACGGTAAAAACCTAGTGGAAAATTTGCCTGCCAACGAAGACTCGCAACTTTTTAACGTAAATCGGGACTTCTTCCAATCATTTTCGAATCGTGATGCAAATTGAATTAAAAAATCGAGTGATCGAAGAGAAACAATTTTTTCCAATTTCTGCGAGATTCAAGTCTTAACGATTCGATCATGTGACTAATGACGCAACCGTATCTATACTACCAATGACTAACGAAATTTATATAATGACGTTAAAAGTCATATATAGTCATCCAACGCAATTTTCTTAGCGTTTTCGAAGTACGATCCATCGCGCTAAGCATACAGTTCACCGGAGCCTATTTCGGAGTGACATCCGTTTCCGCGTCTCGTTCGACTCGGTACTACGCGCCTCGATCGAACCATTCCGTCACCCGCGGTACAGATTCCACCACGGCGGGACCGCGAGCGAATCGCGCCTCGACTCCGAAAGATTGCGGCAAGTTCTACAGACGCGCGACGTCGATCGCGCGGCATTCGACCTGGCGGAGCCGCGCTCCGAGCATCGCCCGAGATTCGTCTCGTGTTCGCGGGAAACGGAGACCTGCGAAACATTGCGATACGGCACTCGGGCGCGCTCGACGAGCGTCGAAGAGTCGTGCACTTCGACCGGTATTCCAGATAAAGAGCAAAATTCAGTCCTCTCCGCCCGCCAAATTGCCCAAACAATGATAACAAGCTTCTGAGCTGCGAGCGGAGCGAGTCCCGCTGCGCGCAAATGCTCACGTAAAGCGCTCACGCCCAGATAGCAGACGCGGCGCGAGTGGTGGAAAAATAAAGCATCGAGAGAGGCCGCCAACGGCGCGGTATATAAAACCCAAGCGAGTCGTACTATACGTTAAGCGCTAAAGGACGGTCGGTCGCGACAACCCGTTTGAATCTACGAGTATCCCAGGCGCGACCTGTTGCCACTGCGAGTCGCGTGTGATCGTGGAAACGTATCGCGCCGTGCGTTGGACCGAAGATTCCGAAATTTCGAATTTAATGAGAAGAAAATCCGTGGCGCGAAATCCCTCGAAGTCGCTCCGCGAAAGTCGACGCAACACGTCTGCTCGCTTACATCAACGGCGGTGATCAGCCGCAGCTGATCGCGAGAATAGAGTTTTATAGAAATTTCCACTCATCCCCTCCAACGCGAGGAAAATTCAGCGCGCGCTGTCGACCAATCAACGCCCAGGACTTGTAGGGTTTGTCTACGACGCCTCCGTCCAGTGGTATATATAAAAGCGAGTGCCAAGCGGTCGAACGATGTCAACGGTCAGGTGGACGGTGGCAAGGTTGCGAATTACCAGTGGCAGTGTTCATTGCACTGGCTCTCTCGGCCATCCGTGGGAAAATAACTCGTCGAGGCGGAAGTACTCTACTGTCTTCAATTCCATCCGGCCGAAGGGTGTTAAATGCACGAGGGGCCTGGGCAATCGGAGCTTTGCCGTGTTTAGCAAAGAGACGCAACAGCACGCGAACAACGCGCGTTTCTCGAGTTTGACGTTCCATGAACCAGCCGTCTTCCGAATCCCCACGATGCCTTACTCACTCGACAAGTATTACACGCAGTAAGTGACGATTGCTCGGATCCTAATGGATCGATCGTTATAGTAATATCGTGCATGCGAACCGGTTTCGAGGCGCGAGTGATTTAGATGTAGCCAATCGTACGATTTGAAATGTGACGCCTACGAATCGCCGAGACGTCTGTATTCGAGCCTGAAGAAGCCCCTGAAGAAGGAACGACATTGCGTTCAATCGAGACTTCGGAAGTCTTACGAGGATATTAATTAAGGATGTTTTGTTGTTTCGATTTATCCGCCTGTATGCGTCTAGCGTCATCGATTTTTTTTCCGATCGAAAGAACCATTCGACTAATATTACCGATAGGATGACAACCGTCGATTTTTCTCGTCGATTCGTGTCACATTGTCCTGGAAAATTATTCGGAGCATCGAGACCCGAAGATTTTCATCGAATGACAACGAACAACGTCTCTTTCAGAGTGTCAAATGTAGTGACGCACGCCACGAAGAACCCTGCGTACGCGGGTGGCCTGTACGACGAGATCAAGCATACCGCTGTACTCAGCAAGCTGACTGCGCCGCTTGGAAATAAGATCCGCGCCTATCTGGAGGAGTGTGTGGAGTTATGTCGCCCGGAGGAAGTCTACGTATGCGACGGAAGCGAATCGGAGAACGCTCAACTGCTGAAATTGCTCGAAAGGAACGGTACCATCAAGCCCTTGCCGAAATACGAAAACTGGTAAGAGCAGCGGCATTGATCTTCCTATCAAATTATCGCGGTAAACCACGAGACTTTGAAAGAAGGATAATCATGGCCCCTCTTCAGCTGGTTGGCCAGAACCAATCCCGCGGATGTGGCCCGCGTGGAAAGTCGCACCTTCATCAGCACCGACTCGAAGAACGACACCATACCCACTCCTCGCGAAGGGGTGAAAGGAACTCTGGGAAACTGGCTGTCACCCGATGACATGAACAAGGCTATTTTGGAGCGTTTTCCGGGATGCATGAAAGGTAGAAAACCTGATTCGACCCATCGCCCTTCCTAATTCCTATTCAGCAATCGGTCCAGATTCTGTTTCGGATGTTTCGACGACTTCTCGATCAATGCAACGCTCTCCTCCGTGTCTTCCAGGACGAACCATGTACGTGGTACCCTTCAGCATGGGTCCAGTCGGTTCTCCGTTCTCCAAGATCGGCATAGAGATTACGGATTCCCCCTACGTGGTCTGCTCTATGAGGATCATGACTAGGATGGGTGCCGCGGTCCTCGACGCCCTCGGCAACGGGGACTTCGTCAAGTGTCTACATTCCGTCGGCGTCCCGCAGGCCAGTTCCACCTTGCCGATCAATACCGCGTGGCCTTGCGATCCCGAGAGGACCATCATCCTCCACAAGCCGGCCGTGAACGAGATCGTCTCCTACGGGAGTGGCTACGGCGGGAACTCACTCCTCGGCAAGAAGTGCTTCGCCCTCAGAATTGGCTCTACCATCGCCAGGGACGAAGGCTGGCTCGCCGAACACATGCTGGTGAGTTTCGTTAATCTACCGTTATAATTACGCCGCGAGAGTTAAAAGCAGTTCAAATGATCGAGACCGCGCGTAGTTAACACTAGATTTAACGAATGGTCGCGCTTTATAATACGGTCATTTTGGCGGGTGATTATCTCGTCATCCGTGGATTTTTCGTCCACACTGCTACAGAACTTTTTTGTAGACTGAAATATGCTCTACAAAAAAGTGTTCTACCAATTTTGTCAGAAACCTCACGTGTTACGAAATAATCGAGGTTGAATGGAACTCTGAATAAGGCACCAGTCAAATTGACTGCCTGCGGTAAATCTAGTGTTAATATCGCGTCTAGAACAAGCGCGTCCCCAGCGTCGTCATGCAGCGCCTTATCTTGATCAAACCGACGAGCTATTTTTTCACGGTCGATTCGATACGGAGAATGATAATTTCGGGCGGGAAAAAGAAAGTTACTCCGCGCCGATACACGCCCGATAAGAACGTAGAAATACGAAAGGTGCGACGTCCCTCTGTTTCGGGAATCGAGTGGCCCGGAGGATCCGGTAAGGAGAGGACACTTATCGATTTCCAGATCCTCGGCGTGACGAATCCCAAGGGCAAGAAGCGCTACATCGCCGCCGCCTTCCCGAGTGCCTGCGGCAAGACGAATCTGGCGATGATGCAGCCGACTCTGCCGGGCTACAAGATGGAATGCGTCGGCGACGACATCGCCTGGATGAAGTTCGACAAGGAGGGCAGGCTGAGGGCGATCAATCCGGAGAACGGATTCTTCGGCGTGGCTCCCGGCACCAGCACGGCGACCAATCCCAACGCGATGAAGACCGTCTTCAAGAACACGCTGTTCACGAACGTGGCGAGCACCGGCGACGGCGGAGTGTTTTGGGAGGGAATGGAGCGCGAGATCGGCGACGACATCGCGGTAAGTTTGTGACAAAAATTTGTCGGCTTCGAAAATTCGCGCGGAGAAACGACCTTCGAATCGTTCACCGTCGACTCTCTCAGATCACGGATTGGCACGGAAAGCCGTGGACGCGCGGCTCCAAGACGCCAGCGGCTCACCCCAACTCGCGATTCTGCACTCCGGCGGAGCAGTGCCCCATAATCGACCCCTCCTGGGAGGATCCTCAAGGAGTTCCCATAGACGCGATTCTCTTCGGCGGGCGCAGACCCGAGGGAGTTCCCCTGATCTACCAGGCGCGAAATTGGCAGCACGGCGTCTTCATCGGAGCCACGATGAGGTCCGAAGCGACTGCCGCCGCCGAGTACAAGGTGAGCGCATCGACAAATTCATCGTGAACGTTTGCGATAAATAAAATTCTTCGTCACCTGTTCATTTTCTTCGCCGTCCTCAGGGCAAGGTCATAATGAACGACCCCTTCGCGATGCGACCCTTCTTCGGCTACAATTTCGGTCACTACCTCGATCATTGGTTGAGCATGGCGAACGCGAAGAACGCTAAGCTACCTGCAATCTTCCACGTCAATTGGTTCAGGAAGAGTTCCAGTGGACAATTCCTCTGGCCGGGATACGGCGAGAATTCCCGAGTTCTCGACTGGATCCTTCGTCGAATCGACGGCGAGGACATCGCCGTGGAATCTCCCATAGGTTTACTGCCCAAACCCGACTCCATGAACTTGGAGGGTCTCAAAGAAAAGGTCGACATGGAGGAACTCTTCAGTATACGGAGAGAATTTTGGCAGAGGGAAGCGAAGGAACTCAGGAGCTACTTAAATGACCAAGTCGGTGCCGACTTGCCGAAAGCGATAGCCAGCGAATTGGACAACCTCACCGAGAGAGTCGCTGAGATTTGAATATCGCGAGCACACGGAAGAGTTCGGAAGAACGTCCAATCCGGCGGGAACGGTCGTTTGGTATTCTCGTAAGATAGAATTAATCTTAAGTCGCTCCTGTCTTCCTCGGCCGAAGACAAGTGACTCTTGCCAAAGTATCGCAGATCGCTCGATCGGTAATCTCGAAGCGTTACGACTGAGGACAGGAGTTGAATATCGCATGTGATATTTTACGATCGTTGTAACATATTCAAATGCCGTGTAAATGTGTATATAGTATTTTTAAAACGACTCCAAAACCTTACGTCTTGCAACGTAACCTTCTAAGCGGACCAACCTTCGATTTCATTTTGCGGATACTGTCGCATGAATGTTCGAATTCGTGATAAAATGTTGAAAAGAATTAATTTAAAAAATCGAATATTACTGTCAAAGAAGAATTTTCGATGCTTTTATTTATTCTTCGGAATAATCTTGAATAATGATCAAATGCGGCAATCAAATCAGTCGAAGATACGTATGTCAAAATTACGACTCAACATGAGAAAAAATACCCGTCATTGAAAGACGAATACGAAGATCTCTTTATTTTTTATCAACCTTTCGCAGCTGATACGCGTGCGGCATTATTTTGTATTATACGTATTTGTTATTTATTAGAATAAAAGAGATAATTGTTAATCCTATATTTGACATAAATCCCTTACCTTCGTTATTTTTCAAAATTACCTCGTTTAGGTACGGAGGTATAGATAGAAATATTTTCCGATCACTTTTATACAGAGAAACCGGGAAATGCCTGGAAGAAGATAACATAATTTTGAATTTTGCTGATGCGAGAGTCTGTCATCTGTCAATGGTCGTGATTCAATCACGTTGAAGCATATAACTGCAAAAACCGATAAAGATAAAAGTTTTTATTTTGTGTGCAGTCAATTCGTTTGTGCAAATAAGTTATATTTCTGTAGTGCATTATTAACCTTGATCTGGGCGCAATATTCTTCGTTTTGAGGTACATATAATCGCGTTTAAAGTTAACCTGAAACTTGGGAATTTATCCCTCATTTACCCTGTATAAAAAATATGTACATATATATCAAAACTTTCTCCTAGAGTGCCACCATTTCTAGATTTATTATAACAAATATCAAGTACAGGCGTGAGAATAAAAAAAGGTCGTCCCCTCTCGACAAGTCGAAGGTTTGTCTCCTTTATTTACAAAGTGAAGGAGACTTCAATTCGAGGAGCCGAGCGCGACGATTTGGCGAGACAATTTGCAGTCGAACGATTTGTACGCACAGGGCGATACATTTTGTACCCTGCTGTACCTAAATAGGTTTCACGGCTGCCTTCCGTCAGGCACAGCTGCTCGGTCGGTAACGACGCGCCTAATGAATGGCAACCATCCGTTAGGTAGATACGCAGTGCATCGCCTTGTATATCGCGGAAACCGCGATCATCCCCTGTACCGTACAGCATGTCTCGGGCAGAACCGCACAGTTGCAGGGATCTTGAAATTTACCTTCGGCCGGGCTTGGTCGGTATTCGAGCCATTTTTACCGGTAGAAGTCGAGTCGGTAGTTACCCCGATAGCAAAGCGCGCATTTGCTGCACGCCTATCACCTTGTATACTCCTACGGAGAGATGGAGCTACCATCTCAACTGACGCTACTCAGGAATACCCTACTCCGAAATAAGGAAATTCGAATTCCTCGATCAGCCGACAATCTAAAATCTCACGTCTTACGTAAGTTCACGCGAGTCGGGTCTGGCTTACACCGACGAACGAGCAAAATTTGGCAAAAAGGTTAGCGAACGGGAGAAAATAAAAGAAAGCGGATTCGATCGAGAGAGCCGCAGTCCTCCGCGTCCTCTCTCTCCGCGATTCCGCCGCCGCCTCCGGCCGATATCCGGGTGAAGAAGAGATGCGGGCATCGAATCGCGACGCGTCACACGGGTGCGAGGTGTACACGCGTACACATCCGCACGAAACGCGCCTTTATTCCCCCAAGCAGCGCCCACAGCTGCACCGGGAAGTATTTTAACATTCAGCGCGAGCTGCAGCGAACCAACGAGCGAGCTGCGTGTCGTGTGCGAGCCAGATCGGTATTTACGATTCAAGAGAAATCCTTCTCCGGCCAAGAATCCGTCCGACCATCGGCCCGTCCGTACCTCCATCCGTCTGTCCGTTATAATTTCTCCGCTAATAGAATCCGAGATTTCGTAGCGGATCGTGCGAGGCATCCAAACGCTTTTGCACTCGCGAGGAGAGGGCGCGCTCTCCTCCGCTTCGCTCCGATCATCGGGTACACCGGCGACCGGTACGCGAATGACAGATTGCGCAGCTTCTCTCGCGCATATACGCGAAAACTACGTAGGAGAATATGCGCAGTTACATGGGAGAAAAGCCTCCCCCTCTACGAGCGCCACGACACGCTCTATTCGTACGCGCCGTTTCGATCGAACGGAGGGAATCGTATTGGGATTGCGATTTCCGCGCGGATTCCTCATTTGTAGGCGAGTCGCGTGGGTCTTTACTGGCAAAGTCTGGTGCAAGACGCGATTTGACGAATGTGTAACGACGTATCGGCCTGTACTGCGAACGGCGACCGGACGCCCGTCCGTATACACATCCTATAGGTACGGATAAGAACGGGTAACACGCACGTCGGACGTCAGCTTGTTGTTTTAGACGGTAGTAACTTTCATCGCGTCGAAGAGGAGACTTTGAAGAGAGTGCTTGGGTATGAAGACGGCCAACGCGAACATTTCTGCTCTTCTTAACGCGTGTATATTGATTAAAAAAAAAGTAGTTGAATCGAATAAATGTTAACAGTTGATCCTTGAAATTTTGCCAAAAATCGAAACTCCTATTCTGTGTATTTTTTTCGTGCCGATTGCGAAAATCATAGTTATCGAAGAAATTTCAATAAAACGCCGAGGTATCCTTCGAACCATCAATGATAAAATCGAGATAAAACGTCGAAGAGATCGATACGCATCTCGATTTGCGGGAATCTTAATCCACGAGCTACTCGGAAGGCAGAGTTATCGCTCGAAAAGAAGTTGCGAGAATCTTCTCGTTTTCCTGTTTATGCCATCTTTCCGCCTTATTTGTCGCGCATTTATGCGAAAAGAAGCGCGAGCCGAGGCACGTCGATCCTCTTCGTATGGAGCGTTACGACCCCCTTATTGTCTCCCGTAAGCTTATTGGCTATTAACGGCGAATGCGCGAGCCTTATTGAACGCGATACTGCTATGTTACGTCCTTATTGGTGAGCCGGCTGATATCGTGGTCATCGCTCGTGCTCATCTTCGAGGTGCGACCATATTCGGCGGTACCACCCACGGACGATGCCAGTCGCATTCGTAAGAGCATCCATCTACCTGCTCGGGGATCAAATTGAATTCGTTAGGCGAGTAACCACAGCTGCGGTACTCTCCGTGGGGTCATTCCGACTCCCGCTTCGTTATCCCGGTGACCTTCGAATTTCGGCTGAAATTTCCCAGTCGATAATTAATTCCCGCGACGCGTACGCGTCACACCGGCGAACGACTCTTCTCCGAATCGAATCCAATAAAGTTCGTCCGAGTCAATTCGACCGCGCGCATAATCGCGACGCGCCGATAACAATACACCCGCGCGCAATAACCCGCAAGCTGCGGACGAGCCGCACGGCGACTCGTCAGAGGGGTCCCGGCCGAGTCCCAAGAACAGAAGATGTTACGTGCTCGCGCCGTGGGCGTGATTCGAATGCTTACGCGATAGCTGTCCACTCGCGGCGCGGAGAGAGAAGACCCCCGATTCCGTATGGGCCCGCGAGCTCTTCAGGGCCTTCTTCCACGACGACGACGACGACCGTCGACGGCGGCGGCGATAGTCCGTCCACGCGGAAGCCGAGTCTTACTTGAGCATCCATCCCTCAATCGCCTCTCACTCGCAAGACACGTACCCGCCGTGTCCCCGTACACGTACTCACCTCTCTGTATTTACCGCGATACGTCCCTCCGTACGGACGCACCAATACGACGATCGGAACGGACGAGCGAGCGGTGCTCACGGTGTGCAACGGCACTCAGATATCCTCTCGATCGGAACTCCGTACCCAGAAAACGCAGCGACTGCAACGTGGCTGCCTGTGCGAGACGAATGGACTCTCGTGTGTATATCGTCGCGCGCGCGGAGGAATTTTTCCGCCCCCGCGCGCAAACTGACCACGACATCGCGCGGGTATTGCTCTCGCGATTTGACGGGGAGCGGATGGGTTGTTAGGAAACGGAGATAACGTCGCTATTTTGCGTCGTTCCGGAGCTCTCCCATGTCATTTTTCCCGTACCCGAAGATATCCAGTGAAATAAATCGGAGTAATCGAATTAACGGTCGGTAGTTGGCATGAAATGGAAAATGAACCTTCGGAAGAAATTCGTTCCGTACTCTGTCGCTATATTTCCATTCTTTTTCTCTCCGCAACGACACGATTCACGTGTTTCGATAACGCTCGATATTCGACCTCCTCCTTTCCTCTCTGCTCGCGGGCGCTACCTATATCCCCCCTGAATCGATCGCCGCACACCTACCGTCGAAAGCCCACTCCACGCACCGCGCGAATGGAACGAGCCGGCGTACGTCGTGCAGGCACCGCACGCGTTCCAGGGACGCGAGAAGCCAATAGAAACGTCGATCTCGCGCGCAATCCGCGCTCGGTCGTGCCCAGCCGCCTTTCCGCCACGCGGAACGAATTCTTCCGCGTCTCGCCCGATTTCTCCGCGATAGGAAGGGGCCTCGCCGGGAAACGCACGGCGAAAAACCGCGCGATGCACCTGCCGCCGGCGAGGGACCCGGGAGATCAGCGTCGAAGCGCCTCGGCGCGACGGTGCCTCCCGTCGCAGTGAGAATGGTAATGGTAACGACCGGAATGTATGATTAGCGAATGTGGGACAGCTCCATAGTTGACTCGTGAAATGCGTTCTCCATTCGACGACGCGACGGTGGCGGATCAACGCTCGCAAATCGGACGTACGTAAATAAAAGGTACAACGCGCGCGCCGCGCGCGTCACGCCTAGCCGGGTCCGCCGCCGACTCGCCGGGACAGAGAGAGCGAGCAGAGAGCGATCGACCCGTACCTCGGCGCGCGAGAGGGCTCCGCGTGTCCTACGGGCGACTGTTGCACAGCACGCGCGCGGATACACCGATGCGTCGAACGTATACGAGTACATCCGAGCGCGTACCTACCTGCATTCACCGTATCCCCGTCCCCCGTTATATAAAAAATGCTCGACGCGTCCCGTACACGTAACTGTATACGTCCTCTGCCGACCGCGGAGAGGAGCTCCCGGTCAATTCGAGATGATACGGTTCAATGCTCACGTTCGAGTACCTATATTATGCGCGCGGAGATCTCCGTTTACGGACGACACCACGCCTTCGTGTCGGGAGTCCGTTTCTACTTATCGGCTGTCGGCTATCGCGTCGCATCAACGATTGTTTGCTCCTCACCTTTTCTTGTATCGCGAGTATACACGGGTACGTCGTTTTTCCCGTTCGGGATCGATTGCCGCGCGTCGTCTGTCGGGTTTTGCATCCAGCATTCGCTGACGTTGATAGGGCCGGGGAGAGAAAGTACGAATAAAAGTGTTTACGTGGCGGATGCGAAAAGGAAAAGCTGCGATCTTCTCCTCTCCCGATGGAAGCACCGACGACCCCGCCATTTCCGAAAGTCGAGAAGTACCTATCGACCGGAGCCCCGACGACACGCGATAACGCGTAGATGACTAACGCGCGGAGACTCGTGACGCGGCACGCGTTGGCTATAGGCGCTCATCCGACGAGGATCGATAACGACTATCGGATATCGGTGATGCCGCGTGTGCGCACATCACCCACCCACGGCGCTCCGTACACCGACTTCCCCCGATGATACATCCCGAGCTACGCGTGGCGGATCTACTCGTCGCAAAGCGAAACGAAGAATGATCGCGAATACGTCCGAACTTCCGTCTCGTTTCTCGCGCACATATTATATCGTCCGATGCCTCTTTCGGCTCTCGCATTGTCATTGAAATTGAGCTCGACATTTCTACGGATTTCTGGGTATTCCCGGCGTTCCAATCGTCACTCGTCGAGAAAACGCGTTCGTCGTCTCGCGCGGATACGGTTCGCGTGCCTCGCTCTCCCGCGCGGCGATATCTAACAAGCGTATCGACGCGAAGGACGCCCGACGCGAAGGACGCGCGACGCTCAATTCGGAGGTGGCTCATTTGGATACGGACTCGCGACGCGGTCTCCGACCCTTGTACCGGGGTGACGTAACGAGAACCCGCGAAAAGACGAGCGCGACGACGCGTAATTTCGCTCTCCGGGTGTCGCGCGGTATCCGCTCTGGACCGTGCACGGCGTCTGGTACCCCCTGTCCGTTCGGACGGGCTCGCTCACGGCGAGCAGCTGGACCGTGACTCTTTATCTTTATTGTACGCCGCGGTTGTACCATACGAACACGCGGCCGGTCTACATAATGAACGATCGGGCGCGCGCGAAGGTGTGCGTGATTTCCCCCGCACACGCGTGGCCGAGCGAGGCGCGTGCTGCTGCCTCGAGGAAGGATCGTCGGATCGTCCGGCGAGACAGCATCTTGCCGAGCCGCGACGGGCCCGCAGCTGTTCCGCGCCGTTAAAAAAATGAGATCATCGCCTCCGCTACACCTACAGCGCGCGTTTTCAATAATCACGAGCGGGGAGGGTGTGGAGACTGTCTCGGCGGGACGGATGGATCGATAGATCCGCGTACCGCGATTTCTTTCATTCCGTCGTCTCTCTCTCTCTTTATTATTTATTACTTTATTATTTTTGTATATTATTCTTATTCTTTTGTATTACCTATTATTGTTCTCGCTACTTTATTGTTATTACTTTCTTTATATTACTTTTGTATCTCTCCTCATCAGTTCTTAGAGAGGAGTTTAATAAATGCTTCTTCTTCTTCTTCTTCTTTTTCTCTCTCTCTTTATTATTATTATTATTCTCACTACTTTATTATTATTATCATCTTTATATTACTATTGTATCTCTCCTCATTAGCTCATAGAGGACGCCTTAGAACCTTAATAAATGCTTCTTCTTCTTCTTCTTCTTCTTCTCTCTCTTCGTTCCCGCATCGCATTTGGAAGGGATCCAGGCAATCAAAGTCGCTCCTCGAAACCAGTTCGCGAGAAAGTAGGTGGAAAAGAGGAGACCGTTCGACATGTGCGGCGGGAAGATTCACCCGCGCGCCGCGCGGAGGATTCGAATGCGCGCTGTAAGGCCGAAAATAACGCGGTGCGTCGCGCCTGATCGGAATACGGATTCGCGAGATCGCGCTCGCCCCGACATCCGCGGGAAAACGGGAGTTACGTATCGCGCCCACTCGTCGACGCTCGCGCGGGAGAAGAAATATCGGGTACTAATGAGGCGACGCTCGAGCGACTCGCGCTCCGAGATCCGCGGTCGAGAGGAGAAAAAGCTGGTCCAGCAGAGGCGAGCGATACGGAAAATCTCGCGGGTTTTGTCCGCGCCGTTATAAAACGGAGAAAGTGGGTGCACGCCGCCTCTCGAGATACAGGTGTCCGAGGTATTTTTGCGCGGTATCTCCGACGTCGCCGTGCCTAACGGTGTTGGTCGTGGCGGGTCGCTACAGTTCGCGATCGATTTGAAGTACGCTTCCGCGGAATTGTAAGGGGAACCCCTGCATTTAGATCCGATGATTTACACTAAAGAAAATTTGGCCACAACTAGAAAATTATAGTAATTGCAGTGATAAGTTTCTTCGCAATAGCAAGAATTCTTGCTAGGGTAGGCGTACCTGTTATAGCCACTGTACCAGTTATAGCCACTTCCTAGATTTTTGTCTTATAACTAAGATATGTGCTTTAAATTGCCTCCTTTTAAGGTTTAAAATCGCTGATCAAACAGTACAAGCTGACGTGACACAAATACATACACCTGGTTATTAATGGTGATAAGTGGCTATAATAGGGAAAATCGGTAGTTTTTCTTTTTCATGGTTTTTTTTTCATTTTACAGAGAGATCTTTATATTTTTGTTCATGAATTGCTGCAAGAAAACTATACAATCTATCATTTAGCACCATAGAGAATGTAACGATATATGTTAATTCTTTACAAAATACAAGGCATGACATTTGAAAAATCCTTAAACATGGCTATAACTGGTACACCTACCCTACGCTAGCAATATTTTTCTATAGAACTATAGTTGTGTCTGAGGCAGCCAGAAATATAGCTGGATTAGCTAAATACTTTTTTTCAGTGTAGGCGCGATCGGGAGCCGAGCTCCTTTCCGACTCGGCGGGGAGATCGGAGAAATCTCGACAACACGGAATCGATTCGACTTGACGCTCGATAAAACGGGGGTATCCAAATATAATGTTTCGTCGAAAAAAGTTGGAATTTCGCTAGTCCTCGTTACGAGTGAAGACTGACCGAGAATGTCCAAATCGTGAATCATTTCGCATTTCACCGTTCAAACGAAGAGTCGCGTCGAATTTTCCTCCGCGATCGAATTCCACTCGCGAGTTTTATCGATTCCGCGCGGGAAGTCGCCATATGAAAGAGCTTTCGCAGAGATACACATCGAATATTCCAGCCGTGATGACGACTGGACGGCCGAGTGTCAGTGATCACGGTATGTATAAAACTCCGAGTCTTGATTCACGAGAACCAATTGGCAGTCGCGTCAGGCGCACGCTGAATTCTTATGCTAATGCGAGAAAGGAGCCGAGAAGACAATACATCCACATCCACATCCAACAGCTACGTACGCTGAGCGTTCCGTATTCTGTATTCCGTCTAGTGAATTAATACAGCTACGAGGGGAACCGCCGAGTGATTTTAGATGCGGAGAGATCGTGATCCTCGCGGCGAACGATCATTGACCAGCCGAACCGAGTGCGATCGCCGCTGTAACGCGTGCGGTTTCGCGAGAGGAACCAGGGTCGTCGAAGTGATTTGCCGCGATGAATTCGAAAGGTCGATTTTCGAGCGCAATATTCCGCCCTGAATAAATAAACGTTAGAACGAATTAATTTAATTGGGTCGCGATCAGCGCGAAAGGATACACGCGACACAGCAGCGTGATCGAGAGTTCGATTCCGAGAGATTTCGATTTCAGCGAAAATGTCCAGCGATACGAGGACAAAAAGTCCTTCCCGCGTCCTCTCTTTCCCTCGAGGAACCTCGTTACACGCGATACGCGTGGAACTTACTTCCGGTCTTGGGCCTGGAACCCGAACGCTACGGCATCGGCACCGCTTCCGGCTGTCGCGGACGCTGCGCGGGTCCCGTGACCCGGGGAATTATCTCGTCGAGCGGCATAAATCCGACTCTTCCGTCGTCACCGAGTCATTCGTTCGTTCGCTTCTGTCGACGGGTGCACTCGAAAAGCGATCGACGCACTTCTTGTGGAAACGATAACGGATCGCGAAAATCCGAGGTATCGTTTCTTTGCTCTTATTTCGAGGATCCCTTCACTTCTTAGCTCGCTCTTCTTCTTACCCGACACTTTCGTTTCCTACTCTTATTTTCCCCCGAATTATTCACTTCGTCACTTTCTCGATTTTCGAGTGAACCGCAAAGCCCGCCTCGAACCTCGCCGTTGCACGCGCGAGACTATTAACGGTCGTTCTTATTACGCGAGTTTAAGTTTAGCGGTGTAAGAGCACCGAAGACGTTATTAAATCGAAATGTTCGTCCACGTGGAGCGACGAGAACGACGCTGGACGAAGTTTCTAAAAAAAAAACGAGCGAGCGATTCACGCATTCCTGCATGTACGTATACGTTGGAAAGTAATAGCTACAATCGCAAAATAATTATAACTCTCGAATGGAACATCGAGGGTGAACTTCTCCTATAATAATCCAGAGGGGTGCAATTTTTTTCACTCCAAACTCCGTAATTATTCAAGTGGTACGCGTACCGCGGTACTTGTTCTCGTGCTAGCAAAAGTCGATCATTAATTCCGCGCGTGTAGACGCGCTTCGATGTTCATCCGTCTCGACGGTGTATATATATACAACGCCCGAGTGTATAGCCTCAGTCCGGAATATGAACAATGCATTACGTACACGTCGCCCTGCGTAGGTATATCTAGTGTACGTGCGTACGTCGTTTCGTATATCCACGCGGATCGGCGAGGGAAAATATTATCGGACGAAAGATCGGCAATCGCGGAACGCTCGGCGATCCTCGGCTCTCGGCGAGACAACGCAAGTGCGCGCGCGTGTAGCTGAACGTGTGGAGGCGGGAGGGAGCGAGGGTTCGGATCGCGCAAGAAAGCCGCTGGTCAGTGATCGCTGGACGGCGTACACCTTTCATTACTCATCGATTAGGATTCATCGAGACCCTCCGCGGTACTTTTTAGGCATGACCGTACGCAAAGGCAGGGTACTTATAGACACTGGCGTAGGTTATCGCGAGGAAGTCACCCGGGGTGTCATCATTTCAGCCCAATTTATTTGTACTTCATTTCGAACGGCGAGTCTATCGAGTTTCGCGTATCTGCTTTTGATTTCATGCGGAGCGGTTTCACAATTAAACCATTTACACTGAAAAAAATATTTAGCTAATCCAGCTGTATTTCGGGCTGCCTCAGACATTATTTGGTGACAACTGGAAAAATATTGCTACACTCAAAAAAATTTGGCCACAACTAGAAAATTATAGTAATTGCAGTGATAATTTTCTTCGCAATAGCAAGAATTCTTGCTACGCTAGCAATATCTTTCTAGTTGTGTCTGAGGCAGCCAGAAATATAGCTGGATTAGCTAAATACTTTTTTCAGTGTAGCGTAGCAAGAATTCTTGCTGTTGCGAAGAAAATTATCACTGCAATTACTATAATTTTCTAGTTGTGGCCAAATTTTTTTGAGTGTAGAGTTCGTTGATATTAATTCAAGGCTCGAAGGATTCGATTATTTATAAGACACGTATTATGCTAGAGCACAATGCGTCTCTCTTCTCGATAACGGAAGAAATGGTACGTACCTAGCGATCCCCACCCTTCATCTATACGCAAAAGATACCAATCTCATACTTTTCTAGAATTTCCTCATCCTGCACCGTATATACTTTTCTCTTTTCACTTCTTCACGGTCGACGCACGACAAATTATTGACTCGGTAGAATCGCGAATCGAAGATTCGAGGCGAAATGCGCTGATGAAGTCTAGGAGATATTTTCTATAAAAAATGTTAATTCGTGTTACGGCTACGTATTTTCATTTTGAACTGCCATCGATGAGCGTTTCCTCGGTCGATGCTAGTTCGTCGAAAAACATCGTCGTTTGTGGCTCCTCGACATTTTCAGTTTGTCTCGCATCTTTTGCTGCAGTGTTTCAGGAGTAGCACACTGAGAAAAAAATGTACTTGATCGAAATAAACGTGCCTTTGGATAGTTCCAAGAGCGTAATTCATTCGATTTAAATGAATATCGATTGGACGCAAATATTAGATTATTGAATTAATTAGATGTTATTTGAATCAAATCGATATTCATTTTTAAGTCGAATAAATACGCTCTTGGGACTATCCAAAGGCACGTTTGTTTCGATCAAGTACATTTTTGTCTCAGTGCAGCTTATTTTCAGAAAAGAGATGACGGATACCATCGATACTTTTACGATCGAACATTACATCGATTGGAAAGACCAACTCGGCGGATTTATCAGAGAAATAACGGTCGTTCTGCCTGGTCGGGAGATATGAACGTAGCATTTCGCGCTTCGTCTCCGCGACCGGCATCTACATATATCTGGCGAACGGGCAACGCTAGATAGGTCAGTGGTTCTCAAGAGATTCTCTCGTTGCCTGAAAAGAAAAAACTTCCCTGCCAAAGTTTCGTCGATACCGCGGTTCGCCTGTCGACACATCAAACGAGTACCTAATATCGCGCGAGTGCACGACCCGACGAACATCCTCTCGAGCATTCCTCCCTTTGTTCTCCAATAAGCCGTGGGAACGTTTCGAGCTCTCGCGAAGACCTTGAAGGGGCTGACTCCACTTTTCTTTCTCTCCTACGACCGTTCCCTCTCTCCGAGCGAATCTCCGTCGCGTCGCCTCGCGCGAAAGGTTCATCGCGACTGACGACGAGAGAAACCCTGCGAGCATGTCGAGCAACGAGGCGAGCAACTGCTCCAAGACGGCAACGTATGAGCGAGCAGGGAGGAGAGGAGTAGGCGTGGCCCCCACCCGACTGTACGCGAAATTACATATTCCCCGTCCAGAGCGGAGCACGAGGGAAATTACGAATAACGTCTATATATATATTCCGCGGGACGTAGTGGAGCGTGGCTTCGCGCTGAACGCACGAGACTCCGCAGGATAGCATTAAAAAGAAAGGTTGCCGGAGAGACACGGTGATTCGTCTCGATGGGAGAGGAGAAGCGAGGAGGAACGCGAGCGGCGTTCTGCACGATGCGACAGGATGACGGAGGAGATCGTTCGTTCGTGTTCGTTGGATGTATCGTGCGACTGAAAGAACGAGTCGGTTGTCCGGGTTGAATTTCTACAATCACGTCTGATCGGTAGTTGAAAACATTGTATTACTTCGTTACTTCGAAGAGTTGCCTTACCAGCAAGCCGACGCCTCAACCGGGACGATTACGTGGACTCTCGCTTGGCTATCGAACCCCTCAATTTCGTGAGCACCCCAATAATCCGGTCGCCGGTTTTACGCGCGTTATAGCTATACCAGCACCGGCGTCTCTCGGTCGTAGTCGAATTTTGTGAGCGTTGACTGCGTGACGAGGTGTAAAATGGCATTGGTAAGGTAACCTGGCCTTGGACAGAAAAGTGGATAGGGACGACACGGGCCCGGTATAATGTGACCACGTCGGGTATCACGATACGTCCACGGGTGACCAACGGCACGCGACCAAAACCGAGAATCGAGCCTCCGTCGCGCCACCGTCGAGCGGTAGTCGTCTTTGCGGTCGAAGCAGGTGGCGCGAACGTTACTTACCAGTCATTTCTGTCGAGGCGACCACCTCGTCGAAAAGCCGGTGGAAGGAGGAGCCGCGCGTTCCTCTCGCGGTTGCATCGCAGAATTTTGCCGTCCCTTCGGCGACGCGACCGCGGTACGAAATACAGGAATGCCAGACCGCGTTATCCGCGCGACTCAACGCGCGCGACCGTCGTCCATCCCGAGGAAACGCGACACGCCTGTCGATACGCGCGATATCTGACGCGCCTCACGAGGACTTCGCGGATCGTTCTCCTCCGCGTAACGATCGTGGGACTTCCTTCGAGAGCGCGTTAAAAGGAACTATTAAGCGGGAGACCGCGCGGTACCGAGAGAGTAACCATCCGCGAACTTGGTATAACTATACAGTGCGCGCAGGGGCACTCGAAGCGTTATCGGTACAGACAACGCGACTTGCGTAACGAGAGGTCAGCTTCCACGAACACCTTGCGTGCTCTGAGCGAAATCCTTCCATGCCGATTTTATGACCGATAGAATAGATCGTCTCTCGTTTCCGTGCAACTTTCCTTTCTTCTTCTGTCCTTCTCCATCTCTCCTCGAGTATTGCAGCAATCATTGATGTCGCCCTGTTCTCGCCGACGACGAACGACCTCCATACGACGAATACCTACGTGTGAAAGTCTCACGAAACAAAAAAAAAAGAATCAGAGTCCGATCGATCGGCTTATCTCGCGTACGTGGGACGCATGCGAGAAGAACGGTTCCTCGTCCCGCGCGGAATCACAAGATGCGCCGAGTTGTCGGAGACGAAATTACCGCTCGATGTACCCGTCGAAATACCCGACGCGATCGGTACGCCGGCCATCGACACTGGGCAGTCTGCCAGACGGTGTCCGTTCGCGAGTACAACGAGCGTAAGCTCGCGCGCGGCGTCGGGGAAACGCGGTCGTTATCGGCAGGTTGCGATTGCGTCACTTATCGAATCGTGGATATCGCGCTTACTGAGTAGGTGCACGTATAGATGCTTTTACAAGAGAAAGAGAAAGAGAAGAGGAAGAAGAAGAAGAAGCGTTTATTGTGCTCTAGGGCAAGCCATCTAAGAGCTCACAAAGAAAGATAAGAGTTCAGTAAAAGTAAATGAAATAAATGAATAAGGGGTAAATAAAAGAGAGAATAGAATGGAATAGCGTTTATTAAGCTCTAGGGTATGCCCTCTAAGAGCTGATAAGGAGAGATACAAAAGTAATATAAAGAAAGTAAAATAATAATAATAAAGTAGCATGATCAATAATAATAATAAAGATTAATAATAATAAACAGTAATAATAAAGTAACCGGAACAATTATAATACTGAAGAAGATAATGATGAATGAGCAAGTCAATAAGTGATTTGACATATAGAAAAAGAATAAACTAGCCCTCGGACAACAGCAAGTGGAAAAGGAGAGAGAGATTGATTGATTGATTGATAATATTATTTATTGCTCAGTGATGAACAAAGACGCAGATGATTCTGCTCGACAAGTAGAATTTGTAAGAGTATAGCTTAGTATAAAAATAGCATAATTACAGAGCACGTGTATAACATAAGACATATTGTTGAAGTAGTAAGACAGGTACAATGGAAAGAGAGAGAGCAAAATACCAGGGAAATATTCGGCTGGCAAAACGCTCCCCGCGAGAGACGCGATCCCGAGAGCGAAGACAGGCGACGCGAGGGAGCGGAAGAAGAGAGAGAGGTGTAGAGAGGAGACGAGAGGGACGGGGGTGGCGAAGAGAGATGCCAGAGAGGTAATGGTAATTCCTGGCTGGGACTTGGCAGTCTCCGAGAGGTTTCCCACCTTTTACGGTTTCCCTCTTCCATCCGACCGACCGACACAAGCCCAACGTCCGCTCGCCCGTCAGTCGCGGGGGATGATACCTCGACGTCCGGTATACCGCGCGCCGCGGGGAAGTATCTCGCGACCTTGCACTGACCATATTAGGCGCGCGCAGAGGCCGGGAGGTTCTCATTCGACGAACGATTCTTTATCGCACCTCGGAGCGAAATTGGCATTTCGTTGCTCGACGATAGAATCTTCCCCTTCATACCTGAGCATTGCCCAAAAATCACGAACACTCTTCGGCAGCTACGCAGAAAAAAAAACAGCAAGTCTCCCTGCTTCATCCAGTAGCACTCAGAGTCGAGCTCATTTTCAAAAATGTGTACAGAGGAAACTGTTCTGCGTACTGTTTACAACGGTATGTCGAAATTTCTCTTCTGTACACATTCTTGAAAACGAGCTCGAGTCTCGGCGCTACCGGATGAAGCGGTAAAAATTGTTGGTTTTTCTCTTCGGCTTACAGCAGTACCCAATCAGAGAGAATACTCGACATCGTAGTTACGTTCCCCTTTCGCAACCCCCTTCGCTCCACCATGAACGCGCATCCGGCGCCCGTCCCCGAAATTCGGACCGGGGGCTAAATTTCTCTTTCGTTCGCGGAGTACCTAGGCCGTCATAGCGCGCTTCTAACGGTACGCCGCCGCCGCGCGACTGATAACGGGAAAGAGCGAAATCGCGGGAGAGAGAAACGCCCAAATTCGGGACGACCGCGCGTAATGTAGGCGCGCTCGTTCATACACCCGAATACGCGCATTCGCGTACGCGGCGTATTTACGTAGTCGCGCTAGTATTCTGAGAACATTCCGACGGAGAACGACAGCGCGCGCCGAAGAGAGCGCGGACCCTCCTTCGCGCAAGGCCAGTGCCGACAAATTCTTGCGCTCTATACGCGTAACCGCGAGAGCATCCTTCTTTCTTACGGGCGCAAGGCCAAGGTCGATGCTAATGCGCGAACGCGGTACACGTACGCGTCTGTACGAATTCTATTCGTGAGACCGGAATCTCGATATTTTTGGCGGCTCTAACGAGCGTGAAGGAGGGAGGGGTTGGGGTGAAGAGCAACGTCGATGATCCGGAGAATCATCCGGAATAATTGTGTTCACTCGATGACGAGCCTCGTACGATGCGAATCGATCGACATACACTCCCGCGCGTTTATCCTCTACCCGGTGGGAGGTACGCGGGCGGGACACTACCGTGTAACCTGTAACTTGTATGGAAATAAAGGAAAACGCCGTAACGTGCGAACCGCGCGCATTCATGCCAGGCATGTGGGTATCAGTTATATTATATATAGTACTCGGCGGCTGTACGTATACACTTATTATTATATATCCATATGTGGGGCGCTCGCACCGTACAGCAGAACTCTTTGCGAGAGGCTGGGACTTCTGCGAACGATCGACAATGCGGGGGATTTATAATGGGATGATACATTGTATTACGGCAGTGGGAAAAAGTGAGGTGACGGAAAAAAATTGAACGTCGAGACTCTGTCGGTATATTTGTGGGCGCCAGAAAGCGAGGCCGTCTCGTTTCTTCGCCGAGACTCATTTGTTTCTACAATGTAAACGACTACGGAGATCTTCGACGGGACCGTGAACTTGATCGCGAATACAAAGTGTGAATCGTACGGGGAAGGAGCGATCGGTGCATATAAAGGACGGCAAATCACTGGATTTGCATGGATACGCACATCCGAGCGGATATAGGTCCACGTATAGGTGCCGCCTGTAGCGTCACGAGGACGAAGTGCCACGGAGAGGCTCGGAGAGGAGATGCACAGTCTGCCGATCTCTTCATCCGATTAACTCCCACCTCCGACCGCGACCACTCCGCATTTTTCGCCGTCTCCTTTCGACGCATCGGGCGTCCGCTCTCTTCTCTTCCTCTTTCGCTCCAGCCCCGCTTCCGCACCCCCTTCGTCCACTTCCCTCTTCGCCGCGCGCGCGTTGCCCGCGCCATCGGTTATATTCCGAAAGCGACGCCACGTAGTCCCGACTTCGCTTCGCATTATTCGAAACAGCCCTGATGATCGGTCGCCAGGTATACATCGCGTTATTCGGATCGGCCTCCCGGAAACTCCCGAATTCGAGACGAATTTCCGCGGATCCGTAACGACATATCCTTGCCGACGCGCGAGAGCCTCGTTCGTTGTTATACATGCAAGGAGCCGAGTGCGACCCACGGAACGGACACGCCTGTTAACGATTTGGGGTCGAATCCGCCAATGGAATAATAATCCGCGATGCGAGCGGTCATTTACTAATTGCCGCGCCGGCGATACGAGTGTCGATACGGGAACGAAGGATGACGCGATGCGATTCGAGCTCAGAGATAGGAATGTGCTCGCGTCCAACGACGCGCTTCCCCGCTTTCACCCCTAATCGATCCATCCTCGAAATGAAAATTCCCAACCATCTCTACTCGACGACTCGAGAATCTCCGAGAGACTCGGACGTCCCTCGCTCCCACTTCCCCCTCTCGCGAGCCCTCGCGACTCCCTCCGTCGACCGCTGTAACGTTCCGAGCGCGCTCGAATCTCCCAGAGAACGGCGGCGCGTCGGAAACGCGTCGCGTCGCTCCGTGGCCCGCGTAACGAGCGTTTCCCGCGCCCGAGCGAAGCGAGAGCGGGTGGCCGGTGTGCGTGTAGCAGGTGGTACATGCGTATCGCGAGCCATGCACGATGCAGGTGATACAGATGGAAAGAGGGTGGTCCGAGTTGCGTTGCGTTACGCTACGCAACGCGCGCCGGTACGGAGAGATAGAGGCGTACGGTACGGCGGTGCGCTCGCGCGGACGCGTCGTGCCCAGTCGCCTTCGCACGCACACGCGCCCCGCCCGTACGCACGGACGAGGGGACAGACCGACAGAGATAGAGAGCACTTCCGGACACAAAAGGGGAGACCAAGGCTGGCGTATCTGTTGCCGTTGGCAAGAAGAGCCGGGAGAACCCGCGGGAGAGTCACACCTGAGTGCCCACGCTTCCTCTTCTCCGTCCCCTCTCCCTCTTATCTCGCTCCGTACCTTCCCCACCTCGCGCGTTCTCGCCGTCTCTTCCACCCTCCTCTCACCGCCGCGCCTCGCACTCCCTCGCTCGTCTTTCCGTCTCTCGTGTGCGGCGTGCGGTGCGACGTACGCTGGGTTTACACGGCGAAACTCCTTTCTCGACGCGGATTCTTCACGCTTTGCTCGCATTTTCGAAGAAGCGATCGAAAATCGGAGGGAAATCGCGCGCCGAAATAGGCGCGTACGCGACTCTCAGCCGTTTCGTTTTCCGCGCTCGTTCTCGAGCTCTGGTCCTAACCCTGACTTAGCCCCAGACTTATTAATTAAGGATTTTAATTATAATTGTTATTCTCATTAAACAATTGTAATATTAATTTTTATTAAATATAGTTAATTTACATAATTTTTTATAAATTAAAGATTTTAATTACAATTGATATTCTCATTAGACAATTATAATATTCATTCTTATTAAATATACTTATTTAATTTATGAAATTTTTTTATAAATTTAAGACTTATCCCAACGATCGATCGCTTCAACGTCGGTTTCGCGTCTCTTCAAGTTTTACGCAAGCTCTCTTCTGAGCGCATTGGCTATTATCATTTTTAGAACATTCCAGTTAAAAATTAGGAACTTTCCAGGGTTAAGACTGAGACCGACAGCCGATCACGAACGAGCTGCATTGGAAATCAGGACCTGAACGTGAACCAGGCATTAGTGGTACGCACCGGCAGCGCGGCGTTGCGTTGCGCGACTCACCGCGTGAGCTCTACCGGAGAGATACCGAGGAGGGCGAACGCGGAGGAGAAAAAAAAATGCGCAACGCGCTTGTAACTCATTGTCGGCGATACCTACAGAGATAGCGCATTTACGCGGTCGAAGTCGAGCATCCTCGCGTGTCAGGCGCCCGCGGATAGCAGAGTCCCAGGTATACGCGGGGAATGGAACTCTTCGCTGCAAGTCGGGTTGCCGCTACACGCGTCGCGCTGAGTACCGCGCGGGAAAC
Source organism: Xiphydria camelus (assembly GCA_963678675.1). Classification (NCBI taxonomy): domain Eukaryota; kingdom Metazoa; phylum Arthropoda; class Insecta; order Hymenoptera; family Xiphydriidae; genus Xiphydria; species Xiphydria camelus. Next base: position 25,777,691 of record OY783199.1, on the reverse strand, counting down.
TACTGTATTCCGCGGCGGCGAACCATCGATACGCGATAACGCGACGATAAAAGCCAACGTCAGCTCGGGTTCCCGTGAGCTCTCGACCGTCGAGAAGGCGGTCGTGTCGGTGAACTCGATAACCAACGTACCCGTCTTTTCTCATTTTACACACTCAACAAAATTTGGCCACAACTAGACAATTGTAGTAATTGCAGTGATAATTTTCTTCGCAATAGCAAGAATCCTTGCTACGCTAGCAATATTTTTCTAGCTGTCACCAAATAATGTCTGAGGCGGCCAGAAATACAGTATATCCCGTGGATATAACGCAAGTATTTGAATTTCCCCCACATTTGACTTTGGTAGTGCTTGGAACGGTGCTGTAGTTAGAGTCGGCTTCAGAAGAGTGCGCTGCGTTCTTACGAGCCGTGTTTCCGAAACCTCTATGATTATTTCTCATCACTTCTACACATTATTTACCATTATTTACAAATTCAGTTAATTTCGAGGTTAGACGCTTCGATCTCCCGAATTGACAGTTCCCGGGAAATCAAACGTTTTACACTTTTCGCTCTCCAAACACGGCTCGTAAGAACGCAGCGCACTCTTCTGAAGCCAACTCTAATTACAGCACCGTTCCAAGCACTACCAAAGTCAAATGTCAGGGAAATTCAAATACTTGCGTTATCCACGGGACATACTGTATAGCTGGATTAGCTAAATATTTCTTTCAGTGCATCGAGTTCGGTGCAGCGTGCGCGATGCGCTTATCGATCGGCAGGGAAGCTTTCCCGCGGTTCGGGATGCGGAGATTTCGCTCGGGAAGCGCGGGAGGGCGATATATCGCTCGTTTACCGCTCCCGACACGAGCCTACTTCGTAGAACGTCTTTTGAATAGTCTACCAGACCGTCGCGAGTCGGATAAAACGTGTACTTAAGTGGGCATGTATTTGTAAGGCGGACGGACAGAGAAGTTCGTTAACTTCGAGTCATTACTCTCGCTCTCGAGAAAGGTTCCGGAAGAGTGAATGTTAAGGATGTTCGAAAGACACTCTTCGTTTTCTTCTCCGCGCGTTACGTGCGCGCGTACGGCGATACATGCACAACAGTACACCGACTTACGCGCGGGGATAGCTGAATATACGTGGCACGACCTACACCGAGGCGCTCGCCGCGTACGACGAAGCGGCCGGCGAAGAAATTTCTCTTGCCGGCGAAAAATAATTCTCGTCGGTTCCTCGAAACCGCGCGCTATATGTATACGTACGTCAGGCATACGCGGTTCCACGTCGGGCTTTTATTTCGTAACGCCTCCCCAACGGCTCTGGACCGTGAACCCTCAGCGAAAGGACATTCGAATCGTCGTGTATGATATAACCGCCGTCACCTTACACACGGTACGCGTCGCTTACGTTGATAATGATCATCTGACGGCTTAGCGTTATTTTAAATCGGAAATATATGTATGCATTTTATTTTTCCAATCGATTCTGCACAGAGAAAAATTACTTCGCAGTCTCGGGCAAAACTGGAATTTGCCGTTAACTTTTTGCCGTCACGATGAAAATATTATCCGTGGCGGCAAGAGATATGTCCGACAGTGGCTAAAAATACTTGCCGGGGGATGGCAAACATCTTTACCGAAAGAAACTTCACTGTGACTGCGCGGTTATATTTGAAGGCACCAATGCAAAAAGTGCCTAAGTCACATTTTGCCGTTTTCGAGAAAAACGCTTTTGAAGTTTCTTATCTTCTTGAAAATGTTACCTTTGTTAATATTTACTTGATTTTTTAACACATTATATTTTATTACTATTAGAACGAGTGGTTTTAAATAAAATTAAGATTAGAGTGTTGTACTTTTCAAAAGCGTTTTTCTCGAAGACGGCAAAATGTGACTTAGGCACTTTTTGCATTGGTGCCTTCATTTGCTATTATATCGAACATATCGGATAATATTTTTGTCGTGCGGGTGAAAAATCTTCGACAAAACCTAGTTTTGCTAAGATTGCGAGATTATTTTTCTTTTTTTCGTGTACAGGAATCTCAATTTTTGACACAAATCTTAAAATAACCCGACTGTCGAACGCTGCGGTTAATTTATTTCAACAAATTTGATCGATCGAATTTTTTCGGTACCCGCAAAGACGTTACGGAACACCTTTCGCTTCGCATACCGAACGTCCTCCACGTTCTTTCGCTCTCTCTCTCTCTTCCTCTCTCGGAAGGACCCTCCGAAAAAAAAGGGTCCCCCCACCGCGACAGCACGATCTATTCCAGAACGAGGAAATCCGAGGGAATCGAGCCCAACGTCCGCCCCCGGTTCTCCTCCGCGGACGATGTATAATTCTCCTTAATCGGCGGAGGATGTGGAGTCGGTTAAACCGAAGTCAGTCAGTCAGTTTGGTTTGAACGTCAGCTGCCCGGATGTCTCCCCCATCTTTGGGACTCGTGTTGCAGGCACAGAGGCACCCATGTGAGACACCTTCTCCTCCGTGCTCGCTCGCTCGCTCGCTCGCTCGTCTGCTCGCTCAGGTGGACCCGCGCACACACGTATACGTCGACGCGCGCGTATCCGCACACCTACGTGCAATAAGGCGCGCGTCGTACGAGTAGGTCGGTCAAGCTCAGGCGCGGAGTAATCGGTAAGCCCTCGCGGAATTAGCTTTTCGAGATGAGAATCGCCGGAAAGCGAGAAATTTTTTGTCGATCTTCACATACACCTTATGAAAAATCTGCAGGGAATGTTACTTCAACCCCATTAACGCTCGCCGGCAACTTTTGTTGCCGAGCAATTTCTTGCCGGAGATGTCGGATCGATCATTTTCACGCTGTTTGCTAAATTTGTTCGAGGGCTTAATTTGATTTAAAAAAAAAAAGAGTACAACTTCTGAAAGCAATTTCTGAACATTGCAGAAACGATAGTTGAATATTTGCAAAGAAAAATTACCAGGCAACTGAAAATGACTGAGCACTAATGGGTTTTAAGATTGCACCAGATATCGCGTATACGAACGATAATCCGCGATCTTCAGCTTCAACGATCGCTCGGCCGGCAGTTGGTGTAGGTGCGAGTTGAATTATTCCGCTCGCGCGATCTTCGCGCCGCGAAGAATTTCGCGGCAACAGCATGCGCGCGGCGTTTCGATCCGATCGCTGCCTATTGCGACACGGCGTTATTAATAAAAGAGAAATTCGATTTAATTGCTAATTGCGATGCGGTTCTCGTAAATTGCTTTATCTGTGTACCGCGGCGCAACTGCTGCAGCCGCGGCTCGGAGGTGGTAAGCCAGACTCGAGTTACGAAAACGCGACGCTCGTGGAATAACGCTCGCCCGCGCGCGTGTACGTATTTGTATAGACGGCGTTATAAGGTTTGGCCGCTGATCGCCGAGGAAACTCGGAGAAATGATTTCTGCGAGAGATTTCGCGGTAGAGATATACGATGTAATATACGTCGAGTACATGTACTGTATGTATGAATACGCGAAAGGTCGACGAACCGGCGAAAAATTACGGACGAAAGTACTGCGAGAGTAAAGTGAATGTTATGATCGACCGTAATCCCTGTGGTGAAATTCTTTAGATTCCCATAGATATCGCGTTTGCTATATATTAGGCGGGCCGTGGATATTCGGAATGAAAAAAAAGAGGCGTATCGCGCGAACCGCTATACGTTGCGTAATGGTAACTGCTCCATTTTTCGAGCTTCTTGCATCATTCAGAACTTCCCTCAAACGCATACAAAACTGTTCAAACAAGGCGGATGGCTGCCGCTATCCTTGGGGGGCGATCGGCTGGCGAGGTATCCCGAAAAGAATTCGATTCCACGCGTCACCCATGGATAAACAAATATGTTCGTAATAATTGTACAGAAACTCTATATACTACTGGCTCATCTGATGAATCAAGGTCACCGCGTTTTACGAGTCATCACTCGTCATTAAACAAGCATATATCCGTGATATCAAATGATTTCAAAATAATACAAATAAAATGCTAAATATGTACTCGATATGAGCACAATTTTTCGCAAATATGTTGATACAACAAATACGATTAATTCGAATCACGCTTTAATGTGAATTTAACCGTTTATTTGAGAATAGTTACTTTTTCAGGTTAATTCGGCAAAACAAACGTAAGCTTTAAAACGGTCAATTATCGCGATTCGTACGAACGTCGTCGCGATCGTACAAGTCTATCCGGGACGCGTATCCAACCGTGGTTTGTAAATCGCCCCGCGGAGATCCACGAATGTAACAAAGCCTCGACGCCGAGTCCGCCGCGCGGGCGTCTCGTTCGATATTCGAAATAAGAATCGCGTATTTCGACGCGTAAGCACCGACGGAACAAGAGCAGAGAGCCGAGCAGCCAAGGCGCACGGGGGGAACCGAATGACACGTCGTATTTCAAACGGCCGAAGCTTTTTATCTGGTTTCTCGGAAATGCTCTCATATAACGGCGACAGCCAGGGATTGGTACCGTGCGCGCGCGCGCGCGCAAACGTGGATCGAGTGTCCGAATAGACGATTATTTAGTGGAGGTAAGCGTATAAGCGGACACGCGGGCGCATAAACGCGCGAAGATGAAGAAATGTGCGTGCGTCGCGCCGGTAGCATATCTACGCGCGGAGGAGGATGCGACGCGATACGTCGCCCCGGTCGAAGAGCGTCGGGAGAGGGGGCAGCAAGGAGGAGAGGGTCGCGGCTAGCAACGGAGAGGGGGTTCCTACCTATAAACGGAGGGCATGTCCTGTCAGCACCATTTCGAGTTCAACGATCTTGGATGCGGCGCACGGTCGCACCGTCGACCGCGGGCGATGCTTACGATGTTGGAAATGGGACACGCCCGGAAAAAGAGTAACAGGTCCGAGGTGTTACGTATACCTATTCGCGTTTAGGTGGCTCGCGCGCCAAAAGAGAGGCTCGATTCGTTTGACGGATTCCCTCGGCGGTATCGATCGACGAGCGCGGCGGCGGCGTCCGCCGATGGTGGTACCTATGGAGCGCGTGGCGAGGCTCGTGTACCATTTTGCGGGTAAGGTGTCGCGTGAACACGGCACCTATAGATCCTATATATGTATACGTACGCTATCTGCGTCTCTCGATACGCTGGATGGACGCGTCGCAGTTTTAAATGTACAGTGATGAGAGCGGGCGACGATTGAAAGGGAGGAATGTCGTTATCTCCGGCTACGGTTATCTCAAGTCGATCGCTCGTACAATCAATTTCTCCATTTTGGGCAAACTCCGGTATCTCGATATCGGATTTAACAATTAGATTGGCGTCAACGGTCAGGAATCCTTCATCGATGCGACTATGGGAGTCTTTGGAGAACGTCCGGAGAACAATGACAACGGAAGATTCGTCGTCTCGCGTAGCCTGCGCTGATTCGTCTCGCTGTGAAGCCACGATTTCGATCAGTCTTCTCTGTTATTCCGTTCGTAGGCGACAAAATACAGCAGGGATGGAAGACAAACGCGATATGGGTGATTCTCTGCAACAGTTACTTTTTGCTGTCACCGCATATTTAACATTAATAGTACAAATAAATATTGTTTCATTATGTATGTTACAAAACGGGATTATTATTGTCAACTCATTTCGTATATAACTGCAAAAAAGTATTCCCATTTTTTTAAAACTACTCTAAAATATTGAAAACGTCATGTCCTCTGGCTGTCACCACTGAGGCCGCATAAAATGTTTGAATGATAAAAAGCCATATTTATGAAAATGTAGCCTAACTTTTATTTTCTTTATTTAGTAAAATCATTGAAAAATATTTACCCTACTCCCCTTGGCACCAAAATAATAAATGTTTATCTTCTTTGGTTTGCTAAACTATGTCACCGAGTTCAACCATCAGTCCTCTGGCTAAAGTCACAGCCTGCCGTATAAACTCGTAGATGACAATAGCACCTAAAATATCGATGCAGAAAGACAAGAATTCTATGTCGATTTCTATTCAGTAACTGGTTTTATATTCAAAGTAGTGCTGTTTTTGCATTACAATTAAACATCAACCGAAGTACAAGGTGTCACACAGTAGCAATCAGTCCTCCGGTAAGAACGTCATTCCTCTGTTCTTAAGTCATTTCTCCGCGTGCACTTTTTAAAGAAATCTCTTTAAAATGCAACAAATTTAAAAATTAAATGTGTTCCATTAGACGACTTTTAATTTTGAGATTGGTTTTATTGAAATTTTATAATTGCAACAGTTTTTCTGTTCCTATTTATTTTTTAAAACACAACTTCCAAAAAGTAATCTGTGGAGAAAACCCATATCGATATTCTCATTGTCACTCTGGTATCGCTGCAGCCGACCGCGGCCGAGTATCGATAACACGACGAAATCGATAGGCCTCGCGCGGGAGAAAACCGAGAAAAGATCGCGTCACGCGCCGTCCGGACGGTTTTCCGGGTCGGGCGAGAAGGGGATGGCGGAAAATTTCGAAAGGCGCGTTCCGACCCCGCTCCGCGATCGTCGCCGGATGGTATGACGAAGAGTGATGCTGACCGCGCGTCCGCGTGAAAACTTTTCCGTCTTCCCGGAAAATATGCCGACGATGCGTGATTCTCGGAAGCCATCAGAGGCCTCGCCCGAGGAGCGATAGTCACGAAGAATCTGATGTTTACCGGGGAGATGAGAAAAACACACGCGAATAGAACAAGTCGGGTGACGCGTCCGCGAACGCGACGGTCACGCGAGTGGGAGGAGGGCGGGGGGGGCGGACGCGCGCACTTTTCAAATTAAACACGTCCCGGCTTATGTTAATTGCACGCGGAAAGGGAGGAAATACGGGTCAATCTCGGGCACATGTGTACGCGACACGCAGCCAGATGTGCGCGAGGCAGGCGTCGGAAAGACGCGATTTCTTCCATCGATCGAAGTTGAGTAAGATTCTACGGAATTCGTATAATCGCCTCGCGTTTCTCCTCCGTAGGAAAATGAGTACCGTGTGTGAGTGCACCGGTATCCGATCGTGTACACTGAGAAAAAAAAAGATAAAAAATTATTCTGTCAGAAGGATAATAAATAGATGAAAAATTATCCCAAGGAAGGTTAAATTTTAAACCCTGGGAGGTTAATTTTTGATCTAGTTTTTACCTTTCGTACTCAGATTATCCCTCTGACAGGATAATTTTTAATCGTTTTTTTTCCTCAGAGTGTATGGGTATCCGTCCACCGAAGGTCGGTTATGGAAATATTTAATATTCAACATTTTTAAATGTTTAAAATGTATTAATTTGTTTCGATGCGTCGCGCTAACATCGTGCTTTGAATGTATTACGTTAGAAGAGTAGGTTAGGATTGGTGATCAGTAATACAGATGGATACGACAAAATGTAAGTAACAAACGTATTAAAGTATGTTTAAATCGGGGAATTAATATATTGTAATATACATTAAAATATTATTGGAAGTACTAAAAAAGACATTTTATCATTGTAAAATTACGTTATTCGGTATCGACGCAGAGCGCAAACAGACGATCGGATACTGACCCTTTTGACCCTTCGCTTAAAAATTTTAGTATTTAATCATTATGAATCCCTTTTCAAACTTTTTCATTTTTTTCTATCGATGAAAAAGAGTCCATCATTGTATTATATTTGCTCTTCTTTCTATATTTGTGACCATGGTAATTAAATATTACAATTCCCGCTAAACAAAAATCTTACGTGGACGGATACCGGTGCACTCGCGGTATATCACCGAACGGAAGACAAGGCGTCCTTGCGGTTCACCCGGCAGCGCGTCGTCGGAGAGCTTTCGAAAATTGTCTTTCCCAACGTTTTCCCGACGTCGCGTCTTAATATAGAAACGGGGACCGGGGAGAAGAGGTTCCCGGAGCGGGTAAAAGTCGCGTACCGAGGACCGTAATCGTATCTCGGAGACAATTACGCCGGTCGCCGGATAAGATCGGTAAGAGCCTATGTGCGCATACCTGGACGACGAGACCTCGGGCCAAAATGTCACTCGCTTCGCCGCTCGAAAGATCCGATGATCGGGGGGGAGGAGAGAAAGGCAGTTTCCATTTCCAAGGAGGTCATTAGCTGAAGTCTTCCGTCTCGTTGGAGAGAACGGTTCTCTTAATCTCCCCGCGATATCGATCTTCGCGTCGAGACACCGTCGACGCGCGTTGCTCCGCCGTTGGAACCCTTGCGCTTTTGCGGGTCGGATCGATAGGGAGTATTCCGTGAGTGTCGGGAGTCATTTTTCAGTTTGCCGCGCCTGTACGCGCGGTCCGCCGACTTGCGGAGGCATCTTGGAGAGTGGCGAAAGGGTTGGGGAGAAACGTAACGAAAAGGGATGGTATAAGTAATTCTTATTTTTCCTTAGAGTATCGAGGAAAATCGTTTCCCACGACTTATGGCACGCGCGATTAGGGAGTAATTAATTTTTTCTCCGTTTCGATTGAGGCACGACTAAATGAACGGTCAATTGGATTGATCAATAGCGTGGATATCATTCTACGTGTACACCGAGAAAACAAAAAGATTAAAAATGATTCTGTCAGAAGGATAATCTGAATACGAAAGGTTAAATAGATCAAAAATTATCCTAAGGAAGGTTAAATTTTAAACCCTCTGGAAGGATAATGTTTGGTCTATCTTACCTTTCGTACTCAGATTATCCTTCTAACAGGATAATTTTTAATCTTTTTTTTTTCTCAGTGTAGGTATATTATGTCGTACGCATGTATATCTATACGCACGCCTCGTGATTACGCGCACATATCGCCAGCACATATTTCGTGAATTACGGACGCGTTAACGATATACCTAAACTCCATCGCGTGTAACCGCACGGTACTCCAAGCATTGCCCCGAATAGCATATACATAGGAAAGACCGTCTCGGAGGAATCGTATATCGACATTGGTTTCGAAGTGAGGTCAAGGTCGGATTTACTATGACCAGGATGGAATTGCAAGCGAGTGTGGCCTACCGGGGAGGAAATTTCAGTATGAATTAACGATCGAGCAGGATGAACGGAGAATTGCAATCATCGAGTCTTTCGAATAGCATTAGAGAAACGTTAATAATGCAGGCTCCTACTGCCACTAGACGCGACTAATTAGGTCGAAAGTCTTCGCACGGAAGTACCGACGGATCGGCAGTGCGCGACGCTGCAAACTTGACGTGGAAACCGACGTCGGTGTAATCCATTAACGGTCGACCGTCGTTGCGTACGTCGATGTACACCTTTGCGCGGCTATGCGCACCTTCACTGCGCTCGCTGGCTAAGGCGAAAGAAAGAGCCTTGCCGACGGATACATTCGTCTCGAATTCTAGCACAAGGACCCGTCCTCGACCGAGCCAGAAACGTTAAAAACTATCGAACCGTCTTGACACGGGCCCCCCACACGCTTACCGATAATTACGTGTACATCCGCCAGCATTACGACGGAATTGACGATAGAGGAAAAATCAGATTAGAAGTTCGAACATTTCCGTTTCGTCGCTCGACATTTTCTCAAAAATCGAAATCCCTGGAATTAAGTTCTCGACCACCCTATCCGACGTATTTTTTCACGCTGATTCCGAAAATCACCGATATATTGATGAAATGTCAAGGGAAGATTGAGATATCGTCTGTTTTTTGGGGAGGCAAATCATTTTTTTTCGACAAAATCGTTGATATCTTGTACTTCCTCTGAGATATCGACTTAGTAACAGTGATTCTCATAAATCAGCGTGAAAAAATACATCGGATAGGGCGATCGAGAGCTTGATTCCAGAGATTTCGATTTTCACGAAAAATTGAACAAATGTTAAGGCATATACCTTAAAATTTTCATAAAAATCGAAATCTCTGGAATCAAGCGCTCCACCACCCTATCTTGTGTATTTTTTCACGCTGATTACGAAAAACACGATTATTAGGTCCAAATCGTAAAGAAAATACGAGATATCAGCGAGTTTATGTACAATAAAATTTGTTTCCCCCAGAAAATTATCGATATTGCGATGTTTACTCGAGACTTCCCTAATAAATCTGTGATTTTCGGAATCAGCGTGAAAAAAAAATGCATCAAACAGAGTCACGAAGAATTCCCTTCCGGACATGTCGGCTCTCGCGAAAATTTCAAAGGAATTTCGCGCTCATTGTTTCCGAATACATGTAACCCCGCTGTCGGATAATCTAGCTTCGCCACGCCAATGACTCAACCCCGCATCGGCGATACCTGCGAGACGTCGAGACGCCTGAAAGGAGAAGGAACAAAGGTTCTATCGGGGATCGGGCGAGAGCGAGAGGGGGTGGACGGGGCACCCCACACGCGGGGTGATAACTGCGAGTCACAAAGTCAGGGAGTCAGCCGACGAAGGGAAGGGGTCGGGGGGCCCCTCGAGCGAGGTGACTTTTGTGAAACTAGGTTCCATGGCATCGCGCTTTACACCTACAGTACCGGAGCTCGCCGGAGCTCCCGCCGCTACCACCCCCCCCCCCCTAATCCAATCCCCACCACCCCCGCGTAACCCAACCTACAACCGCCCTCTCCCTCTGCCGCTCTCTCGCCGTCCCGCGGGCTTCTCCCGGTGGCTTCCCCGCGAGGTCTCGCGGCGCCGGTTCCGGGAAGCGACCGATCACGTCAGCCCGGCGGCTGGACTAGCTCGCCCGGCTCTCCGGACGAGTGGGCGAGCCGGGGGAGACGACGGTAGGGGCGGCGGCGGCGGCGGCGGGCGAGCGGGGGAGTACAGAGGTGGAGAGTAACTCTGGTGACGCTTCAGCTCGCGCAGAGGTGAACCAGCACCAGCCAGGTATTGACCCGTTGCCTCCCTGGTAGTTGCCTGGCAACCGTTTGTAGCCAACACACCTACACGAAACCTTGGAGATCTGACTTTGGCTCAGCGCGAACGCGCCACGGTACCCGCGCCCCTGGATCAAATCCGGCGCTCCGGGCGAAAGCCGCTCGATCGTCGAAGTGCGTCCCTTCGAATAGCCCGACGAGCGAGCGAGGCGACGTCCCTTCCTTCGGCGGAGGATGAGAGGCACGTACATACTGTGCACGCGCGCGTGCATTCGTCGCGAAGGTGTTTCCTGTTGAGAAAAAAAGAGAGAGAGAGAGAGGAAGCTTTTCTCGCAGAGATTCTCGGGAGCTTTAGTCGTTTTACATTGATTCTCTTGGAACTGCGAGGTTCGCGCTTTCTCGGAATGCGTCCCTGGCTCCTCTTTGTAACGATTTTTCCTTACTGGTGATTTCGAGAAACAGTTCACTGAAAAAAGTATTTAGCTAATCCAGCTATATTTCTGGCTGCCTCAGACACAACTAGAAAAGTATTTCTAGCATAGCAAGAATTCTTGCTATTGCGAAGAAAATTATCACTGCAATTACTATAATTTTTTCTAGTTGTGGCCAAATTTGTTTGAGTGTTGAAAACAAATGTGATCCTCTACATCTGACATTTTTCGATCCACACTTATAGAACATCGATGCAAATCAGTTAATTCGCGTTTCACAGCGCTTTCTCAACCCCGTATACCCGCTGTGACGCCGGAATATCCGATCGCCGAAGGACGTCGAGTTCCTACGGCAATTTTACCTCCGAATTTCCGTCTATGCGATATCCCCTCGTTCGCCTGATGACCGAAAGAGGCTCTCGCGATATCGTTCACGATTATTATATGAATAATAAATTGACCGAGCGAGGGTGTGGTTGTGGCTGCAATCGGGTCCGGGTTGCCTGGCTACCGTAACAACCCCCCCACGCAGCGACTCTCCTCTGCACACACCACCCGGCCAGACCCTGAGCGTCTACCGCCGCCACCGGTGAGGCACGTGTGTGTTCGTGGGTGTATCTCCACCTACCCACTATCCACCCGCCGCACATGACTACATCCACCATGGTCCTCCTCTGGCCGGGAGTAGAAACAGCCAGCCAGAGCCAGCCAGCCAGCCAGTCCGATCAATACCCGGGGACCTCGCTCACTCCACTCTCGCTCCCGTGTTCATTCACTCGCGAAGACCTTCGCGGAGGTATCTTTCGCGAAATTACCCTTCCGTGGAAATCGCTCCAATGCCGTGCGGAGATATCGGTATACGATGGCTGGAGAGGGGGGGAAAGATGAAACGGCGCCATTGTGGCCGACGCGAGGGGGTGGGCTCGTGCCAAAGGAATTAAGGGTTGCGAAGACTGGAGGTGGCGCGGGGAGGCGAGGCGAATCGGTATCCGAGAAACGGACTGCGGATACCGGACCTGTATAGGTGTGAATATAGGACGGCCGATAGAATCGTCGATAATGCGGGAAGAGGGGAAATTTATGAGCAAAGGGAAGACGAATACTCGATATATCGTTGTTATTATTAACGTAATATTACTTTTTTCTTTATTTTAACGAATTTTCATCGTCGATAAAAAGGCGAGGAAGCGAATTCCTCGAAGGATTTCGACTCTTCTCGAGGGACTCGAATCCCTGTTTCAATTTATTTCCATCGGCTTTGGCGAGCTATTCGTTCGAAATTCAAAATCAGAGATTTATATCGCTCGTACGCGTAGGTATACGACGATGCGTTCACGCAACTCGACGATCCTCGGACCACGCCAACGGACGACGTCCAGACGGAACCGGGACGAACAATCCTCCTCATTGTGCCGCGCGACTTCGAACTAGATACTAATTCCGCTAACCCTCTTCGGCTCTCGCAAGATAACCGCTACTAGGCTGGTTCCCACGATCTGCGTGCACGCTAATTCGATGTGCCGCTTTTACGATTACCGACTGAACAACCGAACGGGTTCAGTCCGTCTACTTGACCGCAACCTATACATATGTATACATAAGCAGTCCTCGTGGTTCGCAAGCATATATACAAATATATACATATCGAAATTAGCTCTTCCGCTCGATCCGACGGAGATAAATTTCAAGCTATTTCCATACAATTATCCGAAGATTGCTCAATTTTCTTCTCAGTCGTCGCATCGAGGAACCGCAGAGAAATCGTATCAATTTTTTTTTCTCTTCAAAATCTCTCCCGCTTCCCGCGAAACTCCGCGCAGCCGCTCGGTTACCGTCGGTGTACGATTCATTAGCGACATTCCACGTCGTCGGCTGACTCATCGGTCATACTTTAGCCTCCGCGGCTCCGCGCATAACTCCGGCCGTAAGCTTATATTGTGGTTTCGATCTCGGCGCGGAGAACGCGGGCAACAGGCGATCGCGCGTATATCCGTACATGCCAGTCCGCGATGTCAGTCGATCGCCAATGAGCCGGGAATCTTTGATCGCCTCGAAAAATGACAACAGCGCCGCGCCGGGGATTCTCCGTCGTTACGATTGGCGCATCCACGTCCGAGCCGACGTTTGATACGTATTATTATATCGTTACGTATATTCGCACCCAGGTAAAAGGTCTAATTGAATGCGAACCTGATACAAAAAATGATTTCAAATGAATGTGAATTTATTCACGTCGAACGGAAATCTATTTGGATTTGATAAATGTTCTACTAGGTTCGTACTCGATTAGAAAGATGTGCAAAACATTTATCGAATTCGATTAGACTTTGGTTCGAAGCGAATAAATTCGTATTTGTCTGAAATACATTTTTCTATCAGGTTCGTATTCAACTAAACCTTTTTCCTCTATGTGTGTGTGTACACGGAAAAATATTATTTAGCAGTCTTAGCAAAACTAGGTTTCGCTGGGAACTTGTTGCTATCGTGAGAGAAATATTATCTGTGGCAGCATGAGACATATTCAATAATGGCAAATGTATAACTACAATCACGGTGAAATTTCTTTCGGTACAAATATTTGCTATTCCAGCTGTGATTTTTACTATTATCGGACACATCTTTTGCTGTCACAGATAAATAATATTTTTATCGTGACATCAAGACATTTTCCGCGAAACCTAATTTTGTTAAAACTGCGAAACGATTTGCTTCCGTATACATACTACACGGAGAGAATTTTAAAGGAAAATTTACCCATCATGTGCAGGCTAATCCTGCATCATAGTGACGTTTCACTGAGAATTTACCCTGCAACACAGTGTAAAGATATAATAACGTATTCTATAAAATATATCATTACGCGTAGAGGATTATTTTCCTATCACCGCGGTAAATGCTCAGTGAAACATCACTATGATGCAGGGTTAGCCTGCATTGATGGGTAATTTTTCCTTTAAAATTCTCTCCGTGTATACAATAGTCGCGATCGTCCCTATCGCGATCCTCCTACATGCTCTACCGAGTTAACGAGATCACGTGTCGCCTCCACCCCGCGGAGAGGAAGGGATCCCACTTCCAACGGAAGTCCCGACCGCGCCGCGACGTACAACGCACGAACAAGAGAGGGACGGATATCCTCGGAGATCCTCGCCGCGCACCGTCGAGACCAAACAAAATTCGAGATGCCACGCGCGCGCGCGCTTCTCCGTCGTGAAATTCGGTCCTGCCGATGATAGGACCCACGCGCGCGCGCATCAATGACGCGATAACGAGAGATCGTGACTCCGGACGAACTGGAAGCGGCTTCGCCGTCATCATCCGGTAAAAATGACAACGTTCTCGTAAGGCGACACGGGGACGCATCGCCGCGGTAGGCGATTCGCAGTTCGCCGGGGGGTGTTATGATTTTCACGGCGTTATCCGGCAGTAGGACGAATAACAGGATATACGGTGTCCAATAAACATCCTACCGGCCGCGCGGCATCTCTACCCGCGTTATCGACCACGCACGGACGCCGCACGACTTTCCCGCGCGTGTGTGCGTGCATTTGCGCGCGCTGCGGTGCGACGATTATTGTCGCGCGCGCGGGGACGGGACGGTATCGCGGAACTGGTTGCGCGTTTCCAGGTCTCGGAAAAATAATTGACTCGTTTCTGTGCGCTGATTGCTCCTTCGACCGGAGAAGGCGATTTAGCCGGGCGACTCGTACTGCATCCGAGTGCGCAGCGCGAGCCGCTCGACACTCAAACAAATTTGGCCACAACTAGAAAATTATAGTAATTGCAGTGATAATTTTTTTCGCAATAGCAAGAATTCTTGCTACGCTATAGAAATAGTTTTCTAGTTGTGTCTGAGGCAGCTAGAAATATAGCTGGATTAGCTAAATACTTTTTTCAGTGGACGCCTCGCGATAAGATCGGTTGCTCGCTCGTTAGGGGTGGCTCGAGGTGGCGGTTAATGATGACGCTAAAACCGGTAGATCGGGATGTTTTTCGAAAGACTCATTTCAAAGCAGATGCTCATTTTGGATTCGTAATGAAAAAAAAAAAATCGGTTTCCGGGAGTTTTAATCATTTTAATCCTTTATCGGCGCTGATTCAGTTTCGCAGGGACGACAATGAGGAGAACTTGCGTGAAATTTCTTTTTCCTTGAAAATTTTACGGAATGAAGCTATCGTGTTACAAAAACCAGGGAGCGCTGTATTTTTTAATAATATGTAACTGTATTAGAGAAAAAGAATTAATTAATCGTGCCTTAAACACCTAAACCGCGCCCCGACCTAGAACGCAGTATGACTGGCCTAGGCGCTTTTACTGTTCCGTGACGTCACACATTCGATGATCATTGGCTAAATCTCAATTTCAATCAATGACTGTCGAGTGCTCCTAACTACGCCCCGCCCTAGAACGCAGTATGATTGGCCGAGAGCGCTTCTACTGTTGCGTGACGTCACACATTGCTCCTCGCTATTTGCGCGGCTCTTTCAAACGCTACATTTTTAACTCAAATTTGTGAAGGTATCCGACATGTTAACACCATAAGTTTGTATACCGTTGAAATTGCAATTTTTTACTCTATTTTTTAAGCCAATAAAAAAATCATGCAAGTTCCTCATTTCGAAGAAGCGTCATCCGCGGAACTGGGATTTGACGTCGGATTTTTGGGAATTTAAAAAATATCCCGTATTTTCTCGACGACTATTCTCGAAAATTCCCCGCGCAGCAGTACGGAACCGCTCCTGACGGAATACGACGAGTAATGATTCTCGCGGGAAAATGTCACCCTTTGGATTAATAAAAAGCGCCTGCACATCTCCGGGGATTTCTAATGGGGGAGGAAGGTTACGGGACGTTTTGTTCCGCGGGGTCCAGCGTCGGCGACGATTCTCACAAACCCGACAACCTATTAGAGGGATGCTGCCCTGACATTTCGAAACGTGGCATTTAACTGCACTCCCCTCCTCCCGGTCCCTCCTCACCCGACTTCTCTCCCTTTCGTTAAACAACCCCACGCAATTTCCTATCCGATCGCGGGACCCCATTATTAAGAGAGAACATCTCCCGCCTCTTCCGGGTGACACGATGCCGTCATCTCACCCCCCCATGTGTGTGCTCTTCCCACACTGTATTTCAATAGAGGCGCCGACGCCTTTACCTACACGTGTCGCGTCGGTAACGCGAGATGGACCCGTGTCATCGGCGAAATTCAAATATTTACGGTACATCGCATCGCTACTCTCGCATTAGCTCTCCCACGTGTGGCGATCCAATCGACCCGGAATGGGACGACGATCGAAATTTCTTTGCAACGAATTTTAATGGTCTTTCGCGAAAAAAATAAATAAACTCGCTGTCCGCCGGGTCTGGAAAGGTGAGGTCGGCTCGAAAAATAACATCTCGCGTCTCTTCGTGTGTGTGTGTGTCAGCTGTATCTGCAGCAGCACGAGAGTGCTAATAAATATCCATTATTGCACGAGGGGGATAGGCGGAGGGATAGTTGTCGCATCTCTCGCGCGACTGAGGCAGATGACGCTAAAAAGAGATCCAGCTGCCTTCGATGACTCGAATATAACGCGCGGTGGTCGCGCACGAGCCTAAAGCCGCGCGCACACCGGAAGCTGAGTGATTTTTCGAGTGAGATGAAATCGTGAGATCCGCATCTGTCGCGTTTTCGTAACGGTCGAACGCGAGTGACGCGTTCGGTAGAAGGGAATAAATTCGTCGAGTCGAATTTTTGATTGGAAATATTCCACGATTTATCGAGAGGACAACCTTTTTGCTCTTCTTATTTACATTGTATATCGCGTATTATTTTTCGTCGTACGAACGCAAATCGATCCTCTCTCGTCCTCTCAGCCGGTAACATCGTCTCTCCATCCGCGCCGCGTTGTGGAGGCAGCCTTATGTAAGCTGCACCCTCCTCTCACTTTCTTCCGCGAGATACCCAAACGACTTCGGCTTCTCCACGGCAGAAAAGCTGCAGTAGGTGAGAGCTCGCGGCGGCGCGTGCGCATCGCCCGCAGTAGCAGGTGCCGTGCTGCATTTACACACGCGGCCGTGCAGCGCGCGCGTCGATCTTCGATGAGAGTTTCTTGCCGCAGCCCTCGCGCGTTCTCGCGAGTCGAGAGAGATGAGAGGAGGGAAAGAGTTCGAACGTTGACGGGGAATTCGATGTAGGCATTCGAACATTCGTTGATTCTCGGGCCATGCACGGGTAGCAGCGTCGAAGAAAAAGTAGTTAGGGTCGTGTAAGCAACTTACGCGCGGATGACTGCCGATTAGTTATTTAGGCACTCGAGAAGAAATACGAGATAATCGGTCATCAGGGAATTTAAATGATATGTATTAAAAAAAACTCTCTCCCGAGTTTTCATATATACAATTTACGACCATTTCTCGAAATCCATCGAAATAACCCAAATAGACTTGTACGATTATTTTCAAGTTTACGTTCATTTTGCCACGTGAGTTTAGAAAAATAATTATTCTCTTCCTTGAATTATTCAATTTATATCATAATATGATTCGAATTAATCGCTGTATTTATTGTAGCAACATATCGACGAAAAATGTACGATAGGTACATTGAATAAATATTTGTGCCCATAATTATGAAAGTGGGCTAAGTTAAAACTTTTTAAAAATGAGTTTATCAGTTATTACTTAATTTAGTTTAAAATAATGTGGTGTGAAATAACTGATACTCATTTTTTTTTTGTAAATTTTGACTTAGATCACTCATAATTATGCGCACATTTAGCATTTTATTTGTATCAGTTTGAAATCACATAATAACACAAATATATACTTTCTCATGACTTACCTATAAACCGCACAACATGGATGCATCAGGTGAACCAATACTACCTAAAGTTGTTCTACAATTAACATACTCTTGTCCTCCCCTCACCCGACTCACGATGACGCGCTCACCGCCTAACGAGCGAGCGCGTCGATCGAATTCAAATTCAAAAACGAAAAGGCGTTACAGACGAGGAGGCTCGTCCTGCTGCCGGCTCGTGCCACCGGTACAGCAGGTGCCGTCGATGCACGAGAACGGCCGCATACGTAAGGACGCGTGCACACTCGCGCGGGCATCCGTACTTGCAAGATGGTGCGTTAGTCCGAAGGAGGAAGAGGGGACTGCAGTCGCGGAGAGGCCGCGCGCGCGTGTTCCTCGTACCTCGTCTCTCTTCTTCCTTATCGTGTACAGATCGCAGGTACCTATATGCATCCTTTGTCGATTGTTTCTCCAACTGACATGCGGTGCGCTCGCGCGCGCCTTTTCGTTTGCGGCGAGAGAAAGGGAGGAAAGAGTAGAGCGAAGTCGAGGGACGGTCGGAAATCGATTACCTACTATTTTACTGAATTTCTTACGGGATGTCGAACCGTTCCTCTGCGCTTTATCCCGGGGAAAAGTTCTATATGGTTTGTATATAGTCCATATATGGATTTGGTTCAATGTGTGTGGATTATATATGGTTTTTTTTATAAATCATATAGGTACGGACTATATATGGATTATTTGGATTTTTTGAAATTTCATTTTCTGTGATCTATAGATATATTATAATCCGTATACCATGTGAGAAGCTATAAACTTACTCGCCAGGAAAGAAACTCGAATCACTATTATCTCATTATCATTGAATTTTTGGCCTATGTCGAAATAAGGCTTTATTGCAGATTGAAACGTAATCTTAAAAAAAGTATTACTTACACAAATATCAGACAAAAGCTCATACACTGAGAAAAAAAGAGATAAAAAATTATTCTGTTAAAAGGATAATCTGAGTACGAAAGGTAAAATAGATCAAAAATTATCCATCCAGGGTTTAAAATTTAACTTTCTTTAAGATAATGTTTGATCTATTTTACCTTTCGTACTCAGATTATCCTTCTAACAGAATAATTTTTAATCTTTCTTTTTCCCAGTGTAGGTTGTGAGATAATAGTGATTCGAGTTTCTTTCCTCGCGAG
The DNA here is from genome assembly GCA_963678675.1 of Xiphydria camelus. Taxonomy (NCBI): domain Eukaryota; kingdom Metazoa; phylum Arthropoda; class Insecta; order Hymenoptera; family Xiphydriidae; genus Xiphydria; species Xiphydria camelus. The sequence goes on along the minus strand of OY783199.1, from coordinate 25,758,534 downwards.
TAAGTTTAGCCTCATATGGTATGGTTTGCATAAAAATCAATATCACACATAATCCGTATAGGACCAAATCCATATATAGCCTATATACAAATTGCTATCAATACATAGAAGTTTTTCGTCTGGTATTGCACAGACGGTAATCCCTTCTGCCTCCTCTCCCTCCTCGCCCCATCATCCAGCGCAGTCCATCTCAAATATTTCGTCGCGAGAACACGTTACCGCGATACACGCGTATCTTTATTACGTAGGCACGCTCGATTAAGTATTTATCGAGGGACCCGGCCAAATAACGGTGCCCGTCGGTAGCCTGACCCACCTTCGAAAGGCTCCACCCTTTCTAATCGCGCGCGCGCGCAATCAATCGGACTCGTCTATCGATACGAGACGCTTCTCGTATGCCGACAATTAAACCCGTGTGCGTCATCACGCGCGCACGCCCGCGATACTCCGCGCGAGCCTCCTGCGCCGGTCTCCCTTTCTTCCGCCGTTGCACGCGAGAGGAGAAAAACGAGCGCGCGCGAACGAAGATCTCGATGCTCGCATCTCGCAAGCTGGCAACGCGTGTCCGCGGCGAGGTGTGTGCGTGCGTGCGTGCGTGCGCGCCTCGGCCCTCTCGTTCCTCCACCTCCGTCTCCTCCCGAGATGGAAGCAGCTGTTGGCGAGCGGCACGTGGCGCGTGCCACCAGGTACCTATGTCGTAAAAAAGAGATAATGTCAGGGTGCAAGGTACCCGGCGCGGCTCGAAAAGATGTGGAGGAAGGAATAAAGGTGGCGAGGAGGAAAGACGTTGGGCGCGGCGCACGCGGGAGAGGGGAAGTCGATTTCCATCGGGATAAGTCACGTTGGTAACGGGGGATGACACGCGGGGGAGAATCGATCGATTCGTGAGTTTACGATCTTCGTTTTTTTCTTTTTTAATTTTCGGGTCTCCGTTTGAATTTCCGATTTCTGTCGCACTTTCTCTCTCTTTTTTTTTACCAGCGACGGGAAAACGACAGGATCTCTTTAGGCGGAAAATTAAACGACCCGTAATTTCGAGCGCACGAGAGGGCATCATCCCCGTAAACGCCGGAGCGATCACGTCGGCGGACCCTTGACTTTTGGTAACGGAGGGGAAGGACCGCTCCTCGCGCGAGCATCTCCGCGCGTAGGCCAGGTCGGCGCATCTGCCCCTGCGATATATTCGATTTGCCGAGCCTGCGAGTGAAGAGCCGGGCGCGGTGCCGAGGATGCGCGGGAGAGAGGGAGAGGCGCGTGGGCTGCGTGGCTCCCTTGGTTCTCGTAATAAAAATAAACGCGGTAATAATAATCTCTCCGCACCCGCCATCCGCCATCCTCTCTCCCCGACTCGGATTAATTATCTAATGCCACGGCAACATCTGTCATCGCGAGCCTCGCCATCGTGGGCGCACCTTCGTCCAGACCAGTCATCCTCATCTCTCGACGTAACCTACTTTTCGTTACCGAGCCGGCGCCTGAGGATCTTTTATATACATATCGTTCGCGCCTTTCCCCAGGCGAAAAGTTCTACACATTTTGCATACAATCCGTATGTGGATTTGGTCATATAGGTATGGAACATCCCTGGCGAAAAAATTCTATATATTTTTCTATATAATCCATATTCATCCTCATCTCTCGACGTAACCTACTTTTCATTACCGAGCCGACGTCTGTGTGAGGATCTTTTATATCTTTTGCGCCTTCTCCCAGGCGAAAAGTTCTATATATTTTGCATAGGTATATACAATCCATATGTGAATGTCCAGGTGAAAAGATTCCATGTATTTTCTATATAATCCATATGTGGTTTTGGTCATACAATGAATTATATATGACGTTTATATTAATTAATATAAGGACTAAATATGAATTATGCAAACATTCCAAAATCTATGTACCATTATGTGTTTAATATAGAAATCATATATAACCCATATATGACCAACTCCACATATGGACTACATACAAAAAATACATATATAGAACTTTTCCGCCTGGGTCGTCGCATCAAACGAACGAATTTCGACCACGATTCATCAACGACCATCGCGATTTAAATAAGCGTCTCTCGTTTCTCGTCATCCCGATAGGAAAGAAACACACCTACGTTACACACCAGCGATCCGTCATGCAGCTCGAGTCTCGTCGAGTACGTATAACGATTCGTTAATACCGCGCGTCAGTCCTCCCTCGTTAATTCTTTTCCGTCGACGTCCGTGACGACAACGGCGCACAGGGATCGACCGCGACTCGCCACCCAGCCGCGCTATATATACCTACGTGTGTACGAAATTCGAAGGACCCCTCGGCGCCGCCTTCCAACAAATCCTCAAGAGTCCCCGTTAAATCTTCGACGAACGACCGCGTCCTCCATCCGATACGCAGGACCGGGACCACCTGCTCGGCCGCCCGCTCGTATACCCGTTCACCTCAGACTTACCGATCTGTCCGACGTGGGTAACTATACGCGCGATCGCTGCGCCTATAAGTACGCATAATCCCGGCGGTCGTATACGCGGAGTGGCGTGCGAGACGTCACCGGAACGCGTTAGATGAACGAATTTGCAAAATGGTCACGCGCATCCTGTGACTCGCTTCGGTCGCTCTCCAAGGCATACTTGGACGTCTGCGCCATTAGATGGGTCGAGCGACGAGGACGGCTAGTCGGCCGAGGCGAGGAAGAAAGAGAGGGCGCGAGAGAGCGCCCAAAGTTGCGGAGCGAGAAGAGAAAAGAAAGAAAGAGAGAGAGAAGGAGGGAGAGAGATCGGCCTTTAAATCCCGTTAGGTTTTGGTTTGGGCTTCTCCGTCGGCCGCCACCACCGCCACCACCGCCGCCGCCGCGGCGGGAGCGTCGCGTTCCGGCGCGTGCTACGCCTGTTTATGCGGTCCGTTCGTTAATGTCTCGCGTGGTTTGTCGGACGTGAACGCACACGCAGAAAAACCTTCTCGCGAAGAGAGGGATCAACGGCGCATGAGCGCGCCTCGCCGCCGCAGAACGGCTCGAAGTACGCGCGCGCGAGGCTCTCTCCTCTCTTTCTCCTCGTATCGGCCTCTAGCGCCTATTTCCACGCAGACACCGCGCCGCGCGCGTGCGGCCAGGATTCTGGGGAATCAAAGGATTCGTACGCGCGCGCGCGCGAGTGCCCGCGCGTGAGCCGTACGGGTGCAGGGGAGGGAGAGATCGGTACACGGCGGAGAGAGACAGGCGGGCAGGCAGACGGGCGGGCAGGTGCAACGGTGATAATGCCTGAGGCCTGAAACAGCTGCCGTCCTGCCCTGCCCTGCCCTGCTGCAGACGCACGCGCCAACCGCACCCACATCTACGTTACGTTACGTTACGTCGCGCGCGTCTTCCTCCTGCCTTCCCGGTTTTTAATCGGCGCGCCTCCCTCGCGTAACGGTCAACGATCTCTCCGAACAGATGACCGCGCGCGTCATGGAAATCTTGTCGATGACCACGAGCCCCGCGATCGACCTATTCTTACATATCGAGGGTCGAAGTGCAGTACCTCGTATCTGCACTTTTTTTTTCGGGTTTTCGTATTTAATTTTTAAAGTGTGGTAAAAAATACCGGTGCCTCTCTCTCCATAGTAGATTTTTATATTTTCAATGATCCTTTGATACTATTATAATTTTACGTAATATAATCCAATTTTATACTGTCCATCGCCATCAGATGTTTTTTGGCTCTCCTGCAAAATTTAGTTTCAACCACTTACGAGCTACTGCACTTTCACCCTCGATATATGGGTAAGCGGTACGTACGCGCACGCGTCACGGCGTTTCAGGCTCTTATATATCTCGAAGGAGAGGATCGCGCGCGACTGCAATGCTTGTGTAAATAGTTAATCGTCGTATCGGTTTAACGACCTCGGTCGTTCGTCGGGATTCCGGTATACCGAGCGTCGCGCGTATTAGCGGGGTTGAATGGAAATGCGTTTGCCGGGACAATGGAGTTATACAGCGTTCATCGAAGGGATCGTTCCTGTCTGTCTCGCTATTAAGTGTCTATTTTCGGTGCGATCGTCCTGGATTAGTACACCTTTCGCACACAGTACCGAGAAAATCATAAACCATCGCCTCACGGAGGCGATCGGCGCGCCGATAAACGGTAGCGTGGTCTCCTTACAAACGGCGGCTCCGATTTAGCGACGCGTCAAGGTGGACCGATCCGGTCGGCCACCATGGCGAACTTCACGGAAGATGGGGGTGTAGGGAGGGGCAGTCCCTTTCGAGTGCTCTCAAAAGAGAGAAGATACTCTCGTGGCTCGGGTACGCCACGCTCGAAGGGTGTGTAGGCGTATGACCCTCTCGTCTCTCATTGGTCGGGAACCGGGAACACCGACGCGCATTCTTGGTACGGCGCGGTCCGGATTGAGTCGCCTAGCAACGCCGGGGTGACTATACGGAATTACCAATGAATGCCCGCGCGCCCCGGGAACTTCGCGATGCCGGAAGGCTTCTCGGGAGTCCCGCGCGCGCGCCTTCCGCGAACGCTCGGCGAATGTCGGAAGGTGGCGCAAAATTCGGGGAAACGACGAGGCTGGAAAAAACTACGGTTTTGCCATCGTTCGGGGGCTGGCGAAACGGTGAGAGGGATACGGGGGGATTTCCAAACATCTCATCGAGGGGTTGATAATACGACGAGAATGTCTCACGCGAATCGTAACGTCGACATTTCGACGGAATATCGAGCCTCTCGCGATTTCCAGCGAAAGAGAAAACGGGAAAAACGTTCGAGCGAGCACGAAGCGCGATAAACGCGCGCGCGGCGGAATTAGTCTTCCGGGGAAAAACTTTCCGCTCGCCGAGATCGAACGACAATAAATATCGAAAAGTCCGCAGCGCGGATGTATGAATAATGCAAAACCACTCGCCGTGCGGCGCGCAGCGGTCGACGGAAGAGAGGTAAAAGGAGAGGGCGGACCGATAGCGCGGTTATCGTTATCGCGGGAGCTACTTCTTTCTTTCCCGCATCCCCACTTCCATCCGCGCGAAGCGGCCTCGAAGCGAAGACACGAAGCGGTCAAACGAGAATACCGCGCGTCGGTATCAACCGTATCAGTCCGGCTCCCGCTCATCGCGCGCCGTTCCGCGCGGCAGGGCTGGGGACTCGGCTCACGGCGCGCCGCCGGAAAACGTCGCGGGCGAGCGAAAGAAGGCAACGGCGCTCCCGCAACCGATCGCGGTTGTCTCGTCGCGCGCGCACGCGCGGGAGAGCAGAAGAAGAAGAAGAAGCTTTATTTCGGCACTGGGGCGGGCCCTCTAAGTGCCTGTACAGAAAGAAACAGCAGAATAGATACAGCAATGAAATTAAAATAAACAAGTAAAATACCGCAATAACAAAAATGAAGAAATAAACTTAATAAATGAAGCAACGATAAAGAAATTAATCTCACTTAAAAATACCAGGAAACAATGGAAAAGATACCAGTCTAACTGAAACTTAAAATTAATAGGAACTAAACCAGAAGCAAAGATAGCGAGAATGACAGAAGTAGAAAGCACAAGGAAGAGTGAACAATAATCTAGTCATCGGACAACAGCTAAGAGTGAAGCCTCTTCTTAAAAATAGAGACAGAGGGACACACAGAGAGAGAGAGAGAGAGAGCGGAGGAAAGGCCCATCGAAGGATGATCCGCCGGAGCGATACAATGTGTTCGAAGAAGGCAAACACGTCGAGGAGCCTCCTCCGGAGTTCCCCGTAACCGAGAGCCTCGTGTGTTTGTCGGATGAGAAATTAACTCGACAGTCATCGTTCGGGGACATTGTTTTGCGTCCCTGCGCGTAAGCGGGCAGTCATATTTACATAACAATCGCGGATCACGTAACCGCCTTCGCGACGCAGTGTCCTCTTCTTCGTGTGAGTCCGCGAGACGGTCGCGCGCGCGCGCGCGCGCGCGTACCGCGATACCTACTCGCATCCGTAAATTCGAAAGTGAGGTAATAAACGCGTCGTCGTCGTCGTCACGTCGTAGCGGTTCGAGGAAGAAATCGGAGCACCCCGTCGCGCGGTCTTATCTCCTCCCCTCGCGAGGCGAGGAAAATCTCCTCGTGTGCTTCCCTCCTCGGCGGGAATATCGATTCGACATTCGATACGCCCCTCGCCCTCCGACGAGTCGCGGTGGACGATTAGATGGGTATCTGTTCGAGGCAATTCTTTTTCGGTATCTCTCGGTATCGCGTAGGTACACTGAGACAAAAATGTACTTGATCGAAATAAACGTGCCTTTGGATAGTCCCAAGAGCGTGTTTATTCGATTTAAATGAATATCGATTTGATTCAAATAACATCTAATCTAATTAATTTAATAATCTAATATTTGCGTCCAGGCAATATTCATTTCAATGGAATAAATATACTCTTGGGACTATCCAAAGGCACGTTTATTTCGATCACAAGTAAGTTTTTTTTCTCAGTGTAGCTTTTCGTCTCGCGAGAAATCGGGGAAATGTATTTTGACTCCTCGAGGTGTCGCATCCGGCGAAGAGTTCGTATATGAAACGGACGGAGATTCTTTCGCGGCCGTCGTACCGATACATCTGCAATTCAAATCTGGTCTCGCGGAGGAGAGTGCGATTCATTGGATCGTGTTGCGGTACGATGAAATAAAACTTCGAGCTGTAAATTGATAAATTATACGATCACTAGTACGAATACGGTCCTAGCTACGCCGGTGACGATTTATCGAAAATTGAAATTCTCTCTCAAAAATACGTGTGGAGGTGTCTTTCAAAAAGCATATTATTTCCATTTGGCATATTTTTGCAGGAAAGCAAGAAAACTGTAGCACTACGTCATGTAGAGCGTGATGCCAGCTGTACCTCGGTAGACGAAGTTTTTCGAAATAACGCTTTTTGAAAAACACCTGCGCATGTATCCTTTCAGATTAAATTCGCCGTATATAAATTCGCCTCGTCGAGAGATCGACCGCTGGAAGCCCGGCGGCGGCCGAGCTCGTTTTCCTCCACCAGCCGCTCTCGATTCTCCCTCCGCCTTTCCTTATCTCTCCCTCGTCCTCATTTCTGCCCCCGGGGCAGGAGGAAACGAGCGACGACAGTCGGATCGCCTTTGCCCGCTACACCCACACCTCTCGGAAATTGATTCCCACGTCCCATCAATGGCGCCGAACAAATGGTCAGAGTGATTTTATGTTGTGGCCGGAATCACGATGGCAACCGGGTCGGTCACCATGGAAACGCTGCTGGCTCATTCGGGGGTTAATTCACAAACGGACGGACGCCTCCGTAGAGTTCCTCGCTCGAGATACCCGCCGCCACCACCACCCACCACCGCCGTCCTCGTCGTCGCCGCCGCGGCGCTCGCCTCTATCGCCGTCCAGGTGAAAGAGAGCGCGGCGTGTAAAGGGGGGGGGGGGGGGGCGGGCGAGGGTAGCGCGAGAAGGACGGAACGCGAGAGGGAGCGAGAGCGACGAGAGGGGTGTCTCGCGTATGTTTCTCTACGCGTTTCCATGGCGACGTTTCGGCGTTCGTTATAGTAATGGCTCGGCGAACGGGGTTGGGAGGTGCTCGCGTCTCCCACGCTCGTCGTGGGACACCTGCTTTAACGATTACCCCGCAAAAAAGCACCGCGACGCTGCCGCGGGGGAACGCGGGGTTCGACGCCCGGCGAAAACTCGCCTCGCTCGTCGACGCGGCGGTAGGTATAGTCGTTGCGGGAGTTTCGGGGAAATCGGACGATTGATGGGCGAAGGGAGGTCACAGGGTGGACGGATAACGGATACGTGCAGATGGGGGGACGTATAACGATGGGTATGAGTTTTTTGCAGCTTCGTTGGTTGCGCGAAAATTCTGTCTTTCGTAGCAAAGCGAAAAAAAAAACAGACGGACGTTCACTGAGGAAAGAGTCTAGTTATAATAAATACGAAGCTGATGGAAAAATTTATTTCAGATGAATGAGAATTTATTCGCGTCAAACAAAAGTCTATTTGAATTAGGTAAATGTTTTGCGTGTCCTTTTGAGTCGAGTATAACGAACCTGGCAGAACGTCTATCAGATTCAAATAGACTTTTATTCAGTGTGAATATTAAATTCCTCTATTCATCTCTGATACATTTTTCTATCAGATTCACATTCAACTATACCATTTCCCTGGATGTTCGTCCTAACACGTACCTATATCACGCGCGCGCAGGGCTCGGGATACACCGATACGACACACCCGTGCATCGTACTCGCGACCATAGGCAATCGCCTTTCCATCGCCGTGACCCATTTCTCGCGCTGCCACCGTCAATTGCCCGCTGTACGTTCCGCTATACGTCGATGCGCAACGACGACGCGATCCTGTCCAGAGCGCGCGGTACAACGAAGCGACTGCTAGCCGAGCCGCGACGATCGAACGAGGTAGAAGCCTACGTGCGAGGTCCGGTGAAATTGAAATTCGTATACGCGTACAGAAATGGGGGCGTGTATGGGCCGACGATTATGTACACGCGCGCATTCGAGCGAGCGATGAAGGAATTATCCGTGTCGGACTGTTAAAAGCAATTCGTGACGCTCTTTATCTCTAATCGCTGTACCTGGCAGCCTCGTCGAACGATACAACCATCACGGCTCGCACGGGTCTAGCGCGCGGGGTAATAGGCGGAGCTGCGATAGAGTCGCGAACGTATACGTATATTTGTGCAGGCATCCCGATGGGAGGGAAATCGGTGATCAAGTTACTCTCGTCCACCACACTGAGAAACAAAATTAGTCGGATCGACTAATTTACATCAATTTCATCTTTTCTCGCATTGATTTAATACTTCTTGCAATCGCATACTATTTCGCATGATTGTAAGAGACATCAAATTGATGCATTTTAAAGATTTCATTGATACACAAATAAATGATTAGGTACCTACTTACGACCCCGAAAGTAATTTTCAGTAGGTCCAACTAATTCGTTTTCTCTGTGCGCGATGAATGCTTCTATAAAAAATGGCATCACCTGATCGTCAGCTTTCGATGTCCATCGCATCGAATCGCGTCGCGGAAAAAAGTCGATTGCACCGAGAATTTCTCCCGCGAGACTCGCTATACGTTTTCCTGTACTCCTCGCGCCATATATTATACAACGCGTCTCCTTGCGCGCTCAGCGCGAGTCCGACTCGATGTTTCCCACACGCGGGATTGTTTGCGGTGACCTGTGACCCCATCCCGTGCGCACGTCGCAACATCATCGCGTTAAATTCACGCAAGCGAGTCGCTCGAGGTTCGAGGCTCGAAGGCTAAGAGGGGAACCTTCCGCTCTTTTCCTCTGCCCTCATGAATCGGTACATGAATATGGATCGACGTTCGATCGCGCATTGATCCTCGGGTCGTCAAGCGGATTCACGCGCGACGATCGATCCGAGCTCGTGGCGGACGGACGTCGATCGGTATAGGATCGTTCATCTCGTCACGATTCGTACCGATCGTTCGCACGGTCGATCGCGATCGGTAGGATCGTTCATCTCGTTTATCTCGTTACAATTCATACCGATCGTTCGGCCGATCGATCGCGATCGGTTCGACGAAACGATCGGCAGTCGCGATCATTCGAAGAGACGTCTCGTAAAAATCTGGCCGTTTTTCTTATCCCTCTCACGCGAGCTCCTACTCGCTCATTTTCCGTCATCGGTTCCGTCTGGATCGAAGTTCAAAATCTCGCGCGATCGTATCGACGAAAACAGGATTTATTTATAGAAGTTTACGTCGATCGCGTCCGCCGTTCGGTTTACCGGTCGACCCGTAAAGTCGAGAAAACAAATACGACGGTCGCGAGCGTTACGATGCATTTTCCGGGCGAGAAAATCGCGTCGTCGACGAGAATGTTTCCCGTATAGGTGTTCCGCCGTACACGCGGCGGAGATCGAACGCGACTCTTATCCCTTTCCACTAATTTGCATCGTACCACGTAGGTGAAGAGGCAGGCGAGCAGATAAGACAATGAGACAATGAATAAATATATATATATAGGAGTGTGTACGGGTAAGCACTCGGGGATCAAGCGTATGCAAATCGGACGGTTACCACGCAGATAGCCAGTCGCAGGGCACTACACCGGACGTTTTGTCTGTAAATTTATGCTAATTGAAATGTATCAGCAGCTCTCGAAGCCTAAACTCACCGACGCCAGAGCTCCGAATCGCTTTACCTCGTTGCTCGTTTGAGCGCGCGGTACCGCGAAAAGAGCACCCACCGTTTTCGAATTAACGATTGCGTCAATTCTCTAGTGATTTTTCCCTCGCGATAGGTATAGTTAATGCGGATAAATCAGAACAACAATGTATCGCTGAAATGTCAAAGCTTCCCCCGTTTAATTCGAAAAAAAAAACCGCCACAACGCTAGACGCTCGCAAAGATCCCAATAAAAAAGGAGAAGAAGAACCAACGTCTGGTCGGGGAACAACGGCTGCGTATAAGAGTATAGGTATTTTCGAAGTGGCAGAGGCGTGGTCCGATTCGTCCGCCGCTCTAGTTTCCCAGGCGCGTTGCCCGCACCGTCGTTTTCAACGGTTCCGCGAGCCTCTCTCACCACACGTTAGGCGCTGCGAGGAGGCAAAACTTTAGTCCGTCGAAACGGACCCGCGCGACGACGGTCATCCCCGTCTGGGGGGGCCTTAATTCGCGCGGACAATCGGATCGGAAGTGCTCGCGCGCGAGAGAGGAAGAATCGGTCTCTCTCTACCCCGAAGCAAACGGGGGTGAGCGACCGCTCCCGAGCGGAGGGTGCGCCGCGCGATATGGGTATTCTAATTTCGAAATCGTGCAACCCCGTCTCGTCCCGGGATCGAAAATGGTCAGCGCTCCAGATTCCCATGGACTGATGGGGCTACCTGGAATGATTTTCGTCCCGCCGTTCGCCGTTTCGGACATCGGGGGTTGGCCCCGAAATTACCTGGACACTGTCCGCGACCCGCGTGCAGAGGCCCGGGCGTTATTATAATGCGGAAGGTCCTATTTAAATCAGGTCGAAAAAATCCGTTACGCACACAGGTGACCTTTATTGGGCCCAGTTTGATATCTCCGATGACCGACCGTTGGCCGACGCGCCATGGGAAAGCAACCGCGGCGAGTCTCTTCGAGGAACCGTCCGCGCGACGAGCTGCCCACACCTGGTGGGACGGTGGCGGCGCGGCGCTGCACGGATTTGGTGGATGATATTTTTTCCGGAATTTCCTACCGCTAAACGGAGCAACGGCCGAATTGCCCCCACCACCGCGACGAAGGCGCTTTTCGGGGATGAGAGCCGAGAGAGAGGTGGTCGCTCCGTATTTATCGTGCCGGACGGCGCTCCTTCGCTCTCTCGCGCGAGCTTAGGACTCGAGAGAGAGAGAGAGAGAGAGAGCCCGACCCCGTTTCCGAAACGGCCAATGGGATTTTGAGCTTCGACGCGCGGTTTCTTCTTTATCTTCCGACGTGGGGGTATACGTGCGCGGGCCAGTTTCTTCGGGCGCGCGCGGTTTCCGTTGAAAAGGGAGTGCTATGCCGCCGCGCCCGTGACCGGCAACGGACACCGTCGCGAGACGCTGACCCGTACCGATTTTCACGAACTCGCGCCGTATGTGCCGCACTTTTGTCAATGGCGCAGCCTGTCGGGTACCGGTCGAGGCTTCTGGAAGTTATTCCGGAAAACTAGTTCTTATTTTCTCCTAGGTGGGGGTTTCTGTATTCGGATTCTCTTCGCCATGGCGAACGGTTATAATGATATGTACTTGGAGAAGAGCTTCTTCACGCTGCAGTTTTAAATTTACAAAGAATCCGCGCAATTTTAGCTAAAATTGAAACTCCCGAGAGGCGATACAATTGATTAAAGAGAAATCGTGACAGTGAGACGACCGATTCTTCCTGCACCGGGCGATCGCTCGCCCCGATACGATCGTCCCACCCGAAGATACGTTACTCCCTATATATGTATGCATTTTCTCCTGCGCGCGGTCAGCAGACTTCGAGCGAATCAAAATTAGAGCGATTAATCAAGTCCCGCGTGGCGTATCAAAGAGAATGGTCCCGGTGAAGGCAAACACCTTTGGGTCTAATAGATCGTCGGCTCTTTATTTATGCACGCGAGGCCGTCATCTAACGGCCGCTTCGCGGAGGTAGGACTCGCGACGCTTTATACCTGATCGCGTCCACTCCTTGCCGTCTCCTCGCGAGGACCATGTATACCTACTATCTCCTCGCGCGGACCGTACGCTCTCGTATTCAAAATCGGGGCATTTAAAGGGACCCCGAAAGGGTTATGTACCTGCGTGACCCTTGGCCGTCGCCAATTCACCCTCGGTTCCATTATGACCCGCGCGGACGTGAAAGGTCCCTAACCTGATCTCTTCCCCTCCTCCCCCCGTAAATCCGAACGAGACACCCGGAGGAATCAGGTTTTCCACGTACCGCGCGCGCCGCGCAGGTACGCGCGAGGACCTGTATGGGTTTACGTGTCCCACATAGACGCGCGCCACGTAAGGAACGCGTGCAGGTATACGACCTTTGGCACGAGATCCCCTTCGCGCGGACGACCCAACGCCGATGCCGCTGGACGTTCCGCGCGACTCGCCGTCTAGTCTCTCGCTTCCGTGAGGGAGCAGTGGCGGGAGGGAGAGAGAGAGAGAGAGAGAGAGAGAGAGAGAGAGACGATAATCGAGCACCTCTCCCTCAGCGTAACGTTGAAAGCGGTGGAAGGCTTTTTTTCGTTCACGCGTCCCCGGACGAACGACCGAGACGATCGCGACAAAAAATCGACCCATTCCGGTGTCCGGTGGAGGATGTAGGGGTTAAAGAGTGGGCATTCTGTTTTTATAGCGATTTCCGGGCGTCTCGGGCGGGGGATTCATTAGAGAAAATAACGGCTTCGCCCGCCAGAAGCGCGGGCTGATTCACGGAGGAAGACGAGGAGACGTTGTTGGTACCTATACGATTCGGCGCGGGGAACGAGACGAAGAGATCATCGCCCGGCGAGCGTTGACTCTTCTCGACGTATATAATACGAATGGGAGAGGCGGTGAGAACGGGCGAAGCGTGCTGCGTTGGCTCTTTATTCGGGATTACGGGTAATCCGTCGATCGCGATCGAATCGAGTTCGACTCGCGTGTTCCGTCGCGACGAGATCGATGCCGCGCGCAGAAGAACGAGTCGATTTGCCTCGGGGTAGCTTCCGTCGTACTCGTGATGACCTCGGACGAGAGCATCCGGACACCGTAAACGCATTGCTCGAACGAGAAATCCACGTGAAAAAGCTGTGCGCAAGCGCGAGACCCGTGTGTCCCATTGGCCTGTAGAGCCTGGCCAATGCGGCGCGAAGGATCCCTTCTACGGTTCATCTCTCTGCAGCGATGGTCCAGCCTTTCTCACAACGGATCTCATCTCACATTTGAGACGCACGCTAGGCTCCGGCGCGGTGGTGTCAATCCGTTAGGCGTTCCACTACCGATCGATACGTACGGACAGGAAGTCACTCGCGCTGCCGATTGCGATGTTTTTTCAGCGCACCGTCAACACGAGCTACACTGAGAAAAAAAAGGATTAAAAATTATTCTGTTAGAAGGACAATCTGAGTACGAAAGGTAAAATAGATCAACAATTATCCCCTAAAGAAGATAATTTTTGATTTATTTTACCTTTCGTACTCAGATTATCCTTCTGGCAGAATCATTTTTAATCTTTTTTTTTTCTTAGTGTACGGCGCGTGACGGAATACCCTGCGATATTTGTATCGCGCGAAAGAGAATTTCGTCGTGTCGAATACACGCGAGAAATTTTCATTGCGGGGCGAGGTAAACTCTTAAGGATCGGTCGAACCGATCAAGGATCAGAACTTTCGTTTTCGAGGATTTCGAACCGTAGATCACACGGGTGTCGATTCGGTGACCGGCAAGGACTCCGCTTGGCGATTAAATATTACCATAGTACATATTTATCGTTAAAGCCCTAATCCAAGCCATTCGTCTTAAAGTTTATAAAGTTTATGCAATTCGCTTCGCATTTTCCCCGTTTGCTGCAAAAATGCTCCTGAACTAGAAAAGTCCGACAACACGCTAATCGCCACATTGGCAGCCTGTAAAACAAAGTAACTCGATAACGTCGAACCTGTATCGGTACCATAATTCTTGCAAATTACGTGTACTCCGTCGTATGGGTGTTCCTAACGATGCATCGTTATTGCGCGCATATGCGCGGTAACGAATATATTCTTGTGAAAATATAAATTCAGGACGACCGGTCCGTCGTTGGCCTCACGGTAGCGGCTTATCATTTCGCTAATAGTAATCAATTATCCTCGGGTTAAACACGCTCGCCGCGAGTTGGTAGCCAAGGTATGCTTCGACGAGTCAATTATCAGTATCTCGCGCGTCTTGCCGTTACGTGAAACGTGGATCGCCTTGGTTCTTATGGGCGATAAATAGCTCACTCGCGCGACCGCGTGTCCGTCATTCCATTCTTGAGCTTTTTATCGGGCGACGATTATGCGCCGTACCGAGGGAATGATATTCTTCGTACGCGTAATTCTCGGTGCATCCGAGGGAAAATACACAAATCGTACGCGAATGGGCGATATGGATTGGGAGCCGATCTATAGGACGCGGTCATGAATGCGAAGTGTCAAGCGGTGCACACTGAAAAAAGTATTTAGCTAATCCAGCTATATTTCTGGCTGCCTCAGACACAACTAGATAAATATTGCTAGCGTAGCACGAATTTTTGCTGTTGCGAAGAAAATTATCACTGCAATTACTATAATTTTTTCTAGTTATGGCCAAATTTTTTTGAGTGCGGGGAAAATATCGTCCGGATGACTTTTTATTTCCCAATTCGTCGATAGCGAAAAGGTCTCGCGGAAGCGATAAAAGCCGATGATCGATGTCGGGTAACCGATAAGAAAGTGGCGCATACCTGTACGAGGGATCATCACGCGCGGTCGCACGTGAGAAGCAAATATGCGATACAATATTTTCCCGATGCAAACAAGAAGTATTGTGCCCGAGTACCGTTGCGTAACACGATGTAATTTTATAAGGAGATTATAAATATTACCGTACTTGAGAGTATGTACATGCTTCTACGGCAAATATACACATACGCGCGTATCGCTATTTCATTCGGGGAATCTGTTTCGCGATCAGGAGCACTCGATATGAGTCATCGTGAGAGGAGGGTCGCTTTTAAAGTTAATCGACCGTTCGCGACGATTTGTCGTTTCGAAATTGAGCCGCGATTCTCGTAAAAAAATAAAATTCGTCTTCCGATTAAAAAGAGCGTTAGATATATCGGGAGATTGCTCTATTTATCCTTAAAAAAGCGTAATTTCGAGAATTATATATTCGCATTATTTGGAACACTGGTTGTCAACGCGAAGATTGAAGATCGAGTCACGATGTCGCGATGCTCCTGAAGATGACCACCGCAACGACGGTCGCAGAGGGGAGGAAGAAACGAAGGGGGTTGGTCCCTTCAACCCCTTTGAAACTGCTCCAAATACCAAGACGAAGTTCTCCACCCCATTGGACGGTTCAAACGGGGCGACGCGAAAGGGTGGTGCCCGATTTTTCTCCTTTTCCCCCCTCCTCAAGGATCCTTTCTCGTCCTCGCCGCGTGCGAACTTCGGATTCGAGTCGGCTGCAGCATCGGCAATCGGACCAGGATGCGATCAGATCTCAGATCTCTCTCGGACGCGCTCCGAAAAGCACGCTGCGCACGGAGCGATTGAGTAAGACGCGAGCTGTTAATTAATTGGAGAATTCATTAATCTTCCCGATCGCAGGGATATCGCGTACGAACGACCTTTCTCCCCGCGCTGTTACGAACCGTGGCGAACGAAAAAAAAAAACGGAAGAACTTCGCGCGAAAGTGCGGAAGAGGAGAGACTGCCGCGAGTATTTCTTCGTCGAGAATTCCGAGTTCGCCGTCATCGCGAGAACCAGTGAGTAAACTTTGCTTTATGTTACTTAAATTACGTGGATCGACTTTATCGAGTCCTCGCGCAAGAAGAATCCTTTGGGAGGAGAATAATTTTATTCGACGAAACGCTGCGATCATTAACTGCCGAATGAATGTTTGGTAGAGCGAAGCAGCTGATGTAGGCGGTTAAGGGATGCGAACTGAAAATAGTCAACCGGATCTTAAATCGATCAATGAAATACCTAATTAGTTGAGAGATATCCATTGCTCAAATCAATTATCAAATTTGATGTAATATAATATAAAAACCTATGTATAAATAGGAAGTATTATTAGATACGTTAACCATCCCGTCTTGTACATTTTTTCACGCTGATTACAACAAGCACGGTTGTTCGGTCGATATCTCGAAAGAAATATAAGGTATCTCAGTGATTTAGTGCTGAAATAATTTTTTCTCCTCCAGAAAATCATCGATATCTCGGTGTTCCTTTGAAATTTGCCCGATATATCTATGATTTTCGAAATCAGCACGAAAAAATACATAAGATAGGGTGATCGAGAGCTCGATTCAAGAGATTTCGATTTTCGGGAAAAATTGAAAAAATTTTGAGGCACCTTCAAATTTTCGTAAAAATCGAAATCTCCGGAATCGATCGCTCGACCACCCTATCTTATGTATTTTTTCGCGCTGATTACGAAAATTATGGATATATTGACGAAATCACAAAGAACATGTGAAATATTGGCCATTTTATGTTCGAAAAAATTTTTTTTTTCGCGGAAAATCATCGATATCTCGGTGTTCCTTTCAGATTTCCTCAATATGTATGGTATTTTCGAAATCAGCGTGAAAAAATACATAAGATAGGGTGGTCGAGAACTCGATTCAAAAGATTTCGATTTTCGCGAAAAATTGAAAAAACTTAAGGCATATACCTTAAATTTTCGTAAAAATCGAAATCTCCGGAATCGATCGCTCGACCACTCTATCTTATGTATTTTTTCGCGCTGATTCCGAAAATCGCCGATATATTTACCCAATCTCAAAGGAACACTGAGATATCGACGATTTTCTGGGAGAAAAAAATTTTTTTCTACATAAAATCACTGATATCTTACATTTCCTTCGCGATATCGACCGAATAACCGAGGTTTTCATAATCAGCGCGAAAAAATACACAGGATAGGACGGTTAAGAGCTCGTTTCCAGAGATTTCGATTTTCGTAAAAAATTGAAACAAATGTCAAGGTTTTGCAAAAATCGAGGTCACTGAAATTGGATCCTCGTAAACAAATACATTTAATAAAGTGATCGAAAATTTAAATTCAGAGATTTCGATGAAAATTTTCGGTGAGAACCATCAACCTTTAATCTTATACACTTGACCTTAAATGAAATATCATTTGGCACCGCCGGAGAAGAGTCAACCAGCAATATTTGACTGACTGAATGCATTCTTTTATCACCGTCTCTTTCACATGCTCGCATTAAAAAAACGCGCAAGCAATACGAGCGCGAGACGCTGAAAGAATACGAGCGAGCGAATAGTACCTATCGATAAACCGGCGGGCAGGCGATAAGCGTGCGGAGAGCTGCGAACGTAATAGCGTCTAATCGTTGGTGCCCAAGGTAGTCGCGACGTACAATGACGCGAACGTACGGACGTCGAGCGTAAATATTCCCGAGCGTTTCGAGACTCTCGACGAATGGACGCGGAATCTTCCACGTAGTCACCGCTCTAATCTCGTCGATCGGCAATCTTGCGGGAGACAAAGAGAAGTGACAATTTCCGCTCGCGAACCTCGCGGATAACAATGCTTGCGCCAAGGCGGGATGCTCGATACGCTCTCGATCGTCCCATTCTTTTCGTTCATTTATCTCGGAAGGCTCGAGAGAGAGATCTAGGATTTATCTTTCCTCCCTATTTAATCGAATCGTGTGTATGGAGAAGAAAAATAATAAATCAGACTACGTCGGCGGTCACGAGCGGTGGATTGCCGATCAAGTTACTCGAATTAAATAATTCGGTTATAATGATTAAAAATTGTTTGACGAAAACAAGCTGTAATCAATTCTACAATAGTAAATTATTAGTTCGAGTAACTCGATCTGCGTTCCCCTGTCCGTGACCGCTAATGAGGAACTTGCATGATTTTTTTTTATTGGCTTAAAAAATAGAGCAAAAAATCACAATTTCAACGGTATATAAACTTATGGTGTTAACATGTCGGATACCTTCACAAATTTGAATTAAAAATGTAGCGTTTGAAAGAGCCGCGCAAACAGCGAGAAGCAGTGTGTGACGTCACGCAACAGTAAAAGCGCTATCGGCCAATCATGCTGCGTTCTAGGGCGGGGCGTAGTTAGGAGCACTCGACAGTCATTGGTTGAAATTGAGATTTAGCCAATGATCATCGAACGTGTGACGTCACGCAACAGTAAAAGCGTCTAGGCCAATAATAACTACTGCGTTCTAGGTCGGGGCGTGGTTTAGGCGTTTGAGGCACGATTAATTAATTCTCTTTCTCCGATATAGTTACACATTATTAAAAAATACAGTGCTCCCTGGTTTTTATAACACGATAGCTTCGTTGAGTAAAATTTTCAAGGAAAAAAAAATGTCATGCTAGTTCCTCATTTAGTCGAATCTACCACGTATTTTCTCAGTGTACACGTTAAATCCCTTTCTGTATCCCACAAATGAAAGCGACGGCGAATCGAGCTCTTCGATTTATCATAAATTCGATTCGCAGATCGGATTCGCGAACGAAACAATCAACAATGAGAAACCTCAATCGCGAAGATCCGATTCTTCGCACGACCGCGGCGCGTATCCACGTGCGCGTATGTCGTTTTATTTTATCCTGCTTTTCCGCGAACGCGAGCGCAACGCGTTGATATCGGGACGGTCGCGCGGCCGACCAATAGCGCGGCGCGAGAATCCGCCGCGGATGACAATGAGCATCGCCGATGATGACGATGAGGTCGAGGCGGCGATTCGGAGATGCGATCACGATACTCATATTTGAGGTTCGCGCGCGCGATGGGGCCGTGAGTCACGCCAACTCCCTCCCCTGCCCCTCCGCTCCCGCCAACGCACCTCGATATGCGTGCAGACACGCACTCCGGAAAGCACGTGATTCATCCGGCAGGACCGAGCCAATCTGCATTAACGACGCGAGTCGTGATTCTGTGGTTGCGCCTCTCCGTTGCTTTCTATTTCTTCCTTTTCTTCCGTCGCCCCCGGCCGACGTTCGCAGCCCCTGCACGTCGCACGAGTCCCGTTAGTCATGGATAAGTCCGCGTCGATAGCGTCGCGACGTTCCCGTATCCGGAAACGGATTTTCGAATTTCGACGAAAGCCGATACGGCGTACTTTCCGCGCCGGTTGCATCTGCAGGACTCGGACGCTATATACGGTTTTCAATGATACGATCGTTACGCGGAAATACGAGTAGTAGGCGTCATTGTAGTCATTCTTCTGATCCACGTGTGATTTGCAGCTGCCGAGATGACATTATTTCTCTCCGAGCACCGAGAAAACGGTTTGTTAATAGTTTTAAAAAATCTAATTTCAAATACGGCGAGAAAAATATTTCGTTGTAACGAAAAATTACGTGTTATATAATTATTAAAATCCTGATTTCATTCGAACGATTGCTTCGAAGGATTAAATTATGCCAAATAAATGTTGTCGTGATTAACGAATATTTATTTGCTCCAATATAATATTATATCTTATTTCGCCATATTCGAACAAGCATTTATTAATTACAAATGAACTGTTTTTTTACGGTGTGACGAAATAACAAAATCGTTCTTATCGAACATTTGCCCCGATATATTTAATTAAAGACATCCCTCGCGCGACATCAACGCGGTGGGATTGTTATCTACACAAAGAGAAAAAAAATAATAGATTTAACTAAATTGACGGTCACGGGCAGGGGAACGCCGATCGTGTTACTCGAATTAAATAATTTGGTTATAATGATTTGGAATTATTGTCAGACGAAAATAAACTGCAGTCTGGTCTAGTTAATTATTAGTTCGAGTAACTTGATCTGTGTTCCCCGCCCGTGTCTTCTAATTTAGTCTGATCTATCACATTTTTTTTCTCAGTGTATACTAAGTTTAAAATCTGTAAAAGATACACAAGTTTCAAATCCTCGATATAATCGCACGACACACATGCGCGCGCGCGCTCCCGGGTCTCCTTTCCAACGATGCCACACCACGGACAAACCGCAAGAACGCGCTACCGTGCAGGTTTTCAAAGCGCGCGCGGCACGCGTCGGCCCGTTCTCGCTTCGCGCTGTTCTTTCATCGGCGGCGAGCGCCTCGATTATACGGTAAGGTTCTTCCCGTTCATCCGTACCTATTATAGAAATTCTCGACCAACCGATCGGTCACATCTCGGAGCGATTCGCTGAACGGATCGAGTTCCAAATCGTAGATCCGACTCCGCCATCGATCCTTCCCCTTCCCCCGAAAAATCCATCGAGTGTCAAAGACCTCGGCGCGGCATCGCTCGACGAGCGAAGGAACCCGAGCTCGCGCAATTATACCTGTCGTCATCACGCGACTAGACGCGTATATACATATCCTCGGCGTTTTTTTTACACCGAGAAAAAGACTCCTTCGATTCGATTACCATTACGAATTCGAGCGATAAAGCGCGCTCAATTTAGTTGTCACTTCCGTAAGAATTCGTTTTGACGGAAGAGACAGAAAAATTAATGGAGAATAAAGGCGGGTTGCTGAACTCCTCGCAAAAATATTTTCGCACAGTCAATTTAAAAAATCTTAAAAATCTCTAAGTATTGAAACCCAAAGCGATGATGATATACTAAATCCTTTAACGTCGCGGTGCAACCACACCCACCCCTTCCGAACGCCTTCGAATTAATCAGCCGCGCTTGTCAACCCTCTCGGATTCCTTGGCACGTGGCACCGACGCGTCTAACGTGCCAGGCTCGCGTGTACAGGCCCCCATACAAAGCCGCGCGTCGCGTACCTACGCGTAACGGGGCACGAGAGGCGATACGTGTCGCGAGATAAGCGCTTACCACGCCGGACGAGTAGAGAGAGGCTGCACCGCGACGCGGGACAAAAGGAGACACCGTAAACACGGACCCACAGCCGCTCGGCTCTCTCTCTCCCTCTCTCTTTCTCTCTCTCCCTCTCGCCCGAATGCGTTCGCTCCGTTTGCTTTATCGCCGCGCGACGCTGGTTAACATTCGGCGGTAGGTAGGTACCTACGCCTATACGGTATGCGGTGGCGCTGAACCGGAGGTTATCTGCGGCGCGGGATCGAGTGACCGAGGGGGAGGGGAGACTCTCGAACAGCGAGGTGTATTACCCCTCGAAGAGCGGCAAAGTGCGCGCGCGCGCGTCGATGTGCTTTGACGCACACACGTGGTCGCTGCTTCGCCGCCTTCGTGGGGCAGCCTGCCCGCCGCGCGGCTCGTGTGTCCGCAGTAATCTCTGTCATGCTACACCGCCACCTTATCTTTCATGTTGCCAGCACTCGCGAGAGACGCGGGGCCCCGCGGCGACGTTTCCTCGCGCCACTCGAACGCACAGTGGCGACGGCACGGACGGTGTCTCCTCTCGCTGTCGCTCCTTTCCGGAGCGCGCCGAGAACGTCCGCGGGAGGCGTCTTCGCGCGCGATCGGAAGTCTCGGTTCGAATTGCGATATCCGCAGCGGCGCGACGGCCGATAAACGGGGAAGGTCGCTGTACCCGCGCGTTATTCGAGTAAATTCGACGCAAGGTCGATAAGAATTCATCGGTAAAATAGATGTCGGTATGTGTGGGAAGGTACTCGCGGATATAGAGCAGACGGTGTAAATATAGGTTAATTAGAGTCGACCTCAGACCATTGTGATGGTTCGAAACGGCAGCTGGAAGTTAATTATCACTCTCATACACGTCTGTCAGAATTGTTGAAACGTTCGTATCGAGGATGATTCGTGAAAATCGGATTCTACCCGACGCTTCGCCGCGTAACGAAAGAAATATCGATCGCCCCGTCCGCGATAACGGTACACGCGAGCAGGTACAATAGGGGACGGTCGACGGACGATTTCGAACTCCTCGCTACTCTTGGCGCGAGCATGTCCCCCGGCGCGGATTTCCAAACTTCTGTCCCGACCGCGCGGTACTATTACCTAGACGGACTCGTAAACCGGCCGCGCCGCAATAAACGGGACACCGCGGCGGCGTTGTTCACTGCCCGAAAACGGAATTCACGTTGCAGCGTAGTAGCAAGAGTCGTTTAATGGGTCTAGTCCACCGAGCGAGATGAGCGTAACAACCTCGCGGTGCAACGGAGCTAAGCGTCTTTCGTAAGAAGTCGAACCCGCGACCTCTCCGTCATCCCCGAGTCAAGCCGAGACCTCGGGCGGAGCGTCGGCCCGCGTCATCTGTTTTCTCGAGGCACATTTTCCGGAGAGAATCGACTTTTTCTCGCGCCGAGTCGAATGATTCTAATCCGATTTCGGATTTTTCCGTGGCGTTTGGCGTCATTCTCGTTCGACGCGTCTATATATTATCCATCATTACTATTAGTCTATTGCCATAACTCTTTTTAAATGTTTTCTTTCCCTTTCATTTACTCGTTTTTTCGTTATTTATTTCATTTTCACTTACTGCTCGCCATTTATTACATTCGTCTTTACTGCTTACCATTTTTTCTTGTACCATCACTGCCATTACCGTTACTTTCTATCTCGTATTTTGTGCTCTCAGGAGACGCCCAGATCTTAGAGCCGCGATAAACGCACGTTTGTATCGCGAATGATAACGATCTTCTTGAAAATGTGTTACACTCAAATTGTATTATAACAGTACCGTATACGAATAGATTCCTGTCGACGGCGAGCGAGTTTTCCGACGGGTACAACCAACAGGAGCAAACGTGTTCACGAAATTTTCCACCTTATCGCTCGGGTGTACCGTTAGTCCTGCGACGGCGCGACCAGACACTGACCGCAGCCTTTTCCTCGGCCGAGCCATTCTCCCCGGAAAATTCTCCGCGTCGGCCGACGCGGGCTACCCTCGCTTGCGTTATTAGCATGGGTGCTGGGGAAGAGGAGCGCTTTTTATTGCCTCGAAGGACCGGCGGATACTGCGAAGAGAGTGGATATCGTAAAGACGCGACTCGGACCGACCACTTTCCAATACGGGTTCGGTTTTAGAGACGCGAGACGAACTCTCCGTCGCCCGGCCGACCATTTCCCGCGGCGAGTACCGCACCTTTGAGATACGAGTCGAGCCCGATTGTCCGCCGGTCGCTCTCCGATGCATCCCGTGGCTGCTGAAACGCAGATTCTCCCGTGGGAACCATCTCGCGCTGTGAATTCCACGAGAGAAAAATATTTAGAGTGAAAAAACGAGAGGCGCTGTATTGAGAATAATAATGAGCCGGCGCCGGCAAAATATTTTCTTCGGTCGAAAACATTGTACAATATGTACCTACCAGGATTAAGCCACGATTGCCTTCGTGCGAGAAAATATTTGATAGGCTTGAGTAATTGTTTTTTTTTTCACGCACAAAGAATGTTCCGTTCCCACGAAGGTGCATTCTCAAATCACAAATATACATTATTCGACCTAGAATCAGTCTGTATTCTTAATAATTTTTAACACTAGAACTACCGCAACCGGTCAATTTGACCGGTGTCTTATTCAGAGTTCCATTCAACCTCAATTATTTCGTAACCCGTGAGGTTTTTGTCAAAATTAGCAGAATACTTTTTTGTAGAGCATATTTCGGTCTACAAAAAAGTTCTATAGCAGTGCGAACGAAAAATCCACGGATAACGAGATAATCGCCCGCCAAAACGACCGTCTTATAAAGCGCGACCATTCGGTAGTTCTAGTGTTAAGATCACGTGTTCCAGGTTTAAGAAATATTGTTTTCATACCAGCAATTATTTCCCTCACAGCGATAGAGTCGAGGACAAACTCATCCAAACATATTTTCCAGCGGTTAGGTCAGTTTCGAGAGCCACGAGTCGAACCAGTCCGCTGCCGAGCGAGCGTATGCAAGCGTTTCGAGGGTTGTCGCGCGTCCGTCCACTCCACGGAAGCTTCTTACATTGTTTGTAGCTTCAGCGACGCGCCCCGTACCGTGGATCACAAGAGCACCGGACCCGCGCGCGATGTCACACTCCCCCCGTCATTGAGACATAATCCCCGTCGGGATTTAAAGGGCAACGCAACAACCTTCGGCCCCTCGGCGACGCGTGGTCGCGCGCGCTCGCCTCGCCAACCAAACCCTGTTCCGCTTTCGTTTCATCCGCCGCGGTCCCTTTCACCCTCTCCGTATAGGTCATCGGCCAAGACCTTCGGCTCTCTCGCAGGTACCCGGGTCGCTCTGTACCTGCGCGAACCTTTGCTGCGGATCGACTGTCGTCTTTCGGTCATAATTCATCGGCGCGGATTTGCACGACTCTTCTTCTCGAAATCTTTCGTTCGACCGGCTAATGACTCGTCGGGCTGCACCGAGTGAGTCACGGATTCTGCGGGACGCAGTCTCCGCCGTGGCGCGCGTTTACCCCGTAAGGGTCAAATCTCTGTGGGAAGAGAGATCGGTCGACTCTTTCGGGGAATCGAGACGTCGCGCGAGATTTCCTCTGGTCGGAACGTCGCGAAACGCTTCGGTTTCCTCCGTGGATTGAGACGACTCCGCCGAATCCGACGCTCTCGATTTAAGAGTGCCTCGCGTTGACTTGGAAAAAAAATATTAGCATCTCTCGGACGTTCTTCGGAATTTCCTTTCGAGATCAAAGTCATCATAGCAACAAATCGAGTGACTGCACCGAGGCGACGTTTCCTCGCGCATCGCCGCACACCTCGCGTATCTGTTCGAGGCAAGGCCGAAATGCGCGATGGTGGAAATTTTACGAAAATGACAGACCCGCCCGCGCTTCTTCACACCTTCGCCCGACAGACGCGCTCGGCTACATCGCGGATCGCGCTGATATCGCGGGGATCGGCGATGCGCGCGGATATTTATAGATCTCTGTTTTCGTCGCAGCGACGATCGCGACAGCCTCGCCCCGTACACCATCATGGCGTGTACCGTGCGCAGCGCGTGTTGTGCCGAGAGACTCCTTCTAATTCCACAATCAAACGCGATAAATCGATTCGAGAATATCGCTGTACCCACACGCAGCATCGTGGAAACAGCTATGTCGATATTGACACTCTGATAAGCACGCGGCACTCCTCTGATATTGACGAGAAATAATCAAAAACCTGTTACTTCTGCCGGGTGGACTTGCGTGCGCCGCGGATGACAGATACAGCGCAAATATCGAAAATACGCGTCGAGAAAGCGGGGTGGGGTCACATACGCGCGCACGTGCACGCGAGCGTCGGCGCGCATCGATTCGCGAATCGGAACGAACACTCGCTTCGCCGCGCGGAATTCTTAAAAAAAATTTAGAAAGCGACGATTTCCTGTATCGGCTCGCACGTCGATACGAGGACCGATCTGCATGCGGCGCTACGTACAGTTGTTCCTCGGTTCGTAACAAATACGAGTGTCAGTTTTCGCAGGACTCTCGAGCTGTACGAGATATCGTCGAAAGAGCGATCCAGCGGAGTTTCCGTGTCGATATATCCGTCGGGACGCGTGGGAGATTGCAGTGATAATTTTCTTCGCAATATATATAGCAAGAATTCTTGCTACGCTAGCGATATTTTTCTAGTTGTGTCTGAGGCAGCCAGAAATATAGCTGGATTAGCTAAATACTTTTTTCAGTGTACAGACGAGATCGCTCAACAGCATCGCTCTCAATGCCGAGACGATATCTGGAAATAATCCCCCGTTAACGCTTGATCTCTGCGCTCGAAAGGTCGCTTCGGAAAAACCTGCACCGCGAAGCGCGAGAGGGCAGCGACGCCCGCGCGCCGATGCAGGAAGAGAGAGGCTGCGCCGCGCCAACTTTTCCAGGCGTTCGCGGACACACATACCTACACACGTACGCGAACCAGGTTCCACCGGCGTAACGCTTCGTGCGTCCAGCGTTGTTGCGCCTCGCGCGCGTACGTGCGCGCGGATGCACACCTACACGCTTACACGCGCGCGGCCCTCTCCGCGCCGATGTCCAGCGGGGGGGGGGGGGGGATTACGTAAAAGTGGACGCGTTTATTCCACGGCGAACTT
This sequence comes from Xiphydria camelus, assembly GCA_963678675.1. NCBI lineage: Eukaryota > Metazoa > Arthropoda > Insecta > Hymenoptera > Xiphydriidae > Xiphydria > Xiphydria camelus. Next base: position 25,732,463 of record OY783199.1, on the reverse strand, counting down.
TTGTCTAATTAGCGCGGGAGAAACCGGCGACCAGCCAGCCGAGATGGTCGAGCGAGCGCCCCCGCCGCGTGTGTACGGCGAAGATGCGCGCGCGGTACACCGACGACGGATCATCCGTGTGTACGCGCGGTACGGATGTACACGCGAGAAAGCAAAGGGGATGCTCTCGCGCGTCTTGTTTCGCTTGCGCGACGCGTATTACGTTCGACGTAGGTTACACACGCAGATACCCGTGCGCGATAGGACGCTGCGTATGTGGGCAGGCGCGCGCGTATGCGCCAGGGATTACGTACCGGCGGCACGCAGGGTGGCTCATCGGAGGGGAACTGGGAAAGTCTTCGAGGAGGGGGAGAGAGGAGCGCTCTCGCATTCGAGTGCCCCGTCGCGCGACGCGGGTCCCCGTTAATTGTTTCTGAGCCCGTCCGCGCGTGGAAATTCCTGATATGCCGAGGACGCGAGCGAGTGGCGCTGATACGCGCGCCGCGGCCTCTGTGCTCGTGTATCTACGGATGCATCTATATCGCCTGCAGGGCTCCGTTTCCCGTTTCGTCGCTTTCTCCCGCGCTCCTTCGGCTGCCGCGACGGAAAGCCATCGATGCTCTGTTCTCTATTCGCCAGAGGTACGGGATTCTTTTATTTCAATCGCGTCGCGCGCTTCCTTCCGGATTTTTTCACTCTCCGAGAAAAAAAATGCGATAGATTTGACGAAATCGTCGGTTACGGGCGTGGGATTGGAGATCTATTTTGTTGGACTGATAATTGACTTAAATGGACTACAGCCAGTTTTTTTTTTTCAAATAACCGTTAATCGTTGTAATCAAGATTATCAGTCGAAGCGAATAATTCGGCATCGCCCCATCCATAGACGCCGATTTAATTGAATATACCGCTTTTTTTATCTCAGTGTGTCAAGATGATATCGCGTCATCGACTGCAACGCGAAAAATGGAAATATGCACGGACCGAACCCGACGTAGACGACGAAGCGCGCGAGTTATCGAATCGTGTACCTAATCGCCGGCGATTCACGGAGAGTTTATCAGTTTAATCTGCGCTCCGATCGCGCGGCTGTAATCGCTTCCGAGAAACGAGCGCAACTTTAAACCATGGACCAACACGCTCGATTATCGCGCGATGCGTCGCGTTGTAATCGCGACTGGATGAATCGCGCGGGGGATTAGGTACCGCGGATCTTATCGGAACACATCTCGCGACGTGTCCTCGTCGGAGATACGCGTACTTATCTACGGACACGCGGATGTGTGAGACAGCACGCCGAGGTATGCTCGGAGATTTTTCACTTCGCGGCGAATTTATAGAAATGGAATCGAAGGAGGGCAAAGAGTCGCGATTATTATTCACGTTTATCAGATCGGTTTATCATGCAATCGCGTATCTTATAAATTTCTTCCTCAAATTTCTTCCTTCCCTCCTCTCCTTCCTCCTCCTTCTCCTTCGCAGTTTTACTTTATTTTATTGTACTTGATTTTCATCATTTGCGTCGTAGATTCTAGGGTACCATTGTTCCTCATCTTCTGCTTTCTTTGTTTCTTGTTATTTCCTTTGTCAACCTTGCTTCGCTACACGCCGCAAAGGACCTTTAGTCCTTGGTGTGATGAAACGTTTTCTCTCTCTCTCTCTCTCTCTCTCTCTCTCTCTCTCTCTCTCTTTTCCCTTCTAGTTACTTTCTCGGTTGTCTAGTTTCTTACTTATCATACTTTACTTTGTCAGTTTAATCCGTATCGTTTGCATTATGTACTTTTATTTATCTTATTTTGTTACTTTAGCCCGTTCTATTACATATTTACTTTATCTCTTATTCGCTCGTTCACTCTTTTAGTTGGTTTCTTCGATATTTACTTGTTCTGACCTATTGTGTGCTCTCAGAGGGCCTCTGCGGCCCTAGAGCAGAATAAACGCTTCTTCTTCTTCTTCTTCTTCTTCTTCTTCTTCTTCTTCTTCTCTTCTTCCCCTTCTCCGCCTCCGAAGAACGACCAACTACGGCATACAACCCCGCGTAATCGCATCGAGCAGCAGCTTCGCACAGCCGTCAGAAATTCCAGTCCAGAAGAATAACCGCGAAGGGCGGCGACCGACCTCGCCTTTTCCCTCTAATTGGACGTGAACTCGACGGAGCGCCGCCGGAGAGAGATCCCACGCTCCAGAATTTGACACTGGTCCGCGAGGCAGGTACCACGCGCGCGTTACACATCCGTATAACGAGACCTGCGCGCGCGCGTTGTACACGTGAAAACGAATGTGTCGTGTGTGACGCGCGAGGACGGATTAGCCGGACTCGTTATACGTACATCTCTTCCCGCGAGTGCACCGTGCGCGCGCTGTAGGTGAACCCGAAGGAGCCAACGGAACCAGCCCCGCGAGTCGGACTCTCCGCGCGTCTCGTCACACGCGGATGGAAAGTCTCCGCGAATTGCGACGGGAATGCGAGCGCCCGGTCTGTACCGGCGATAAGGCGGAGGCGCGATAATTGCGCGATTAACGATCCGTATCGAAAGTTTCGACGTATCACGCATTTCCGTCGCGGAGCGTGAAAAGGGAGAATAAAAAAAGGACGAGATATATATATATATATATATATATATATATATATATATATATATATATGGAGAAGAAGAAGAAGAAGAAGAAGAAGAAGAAGCATGTTTTATTTGCTCTAGGGCCGCAGAGACCCTCTGAGAGCACGCAACAAATCAGAACAAATGAGTAACAAACAAAGCAACGAAGAGAGTGAACGAGTGGAAAGAGATAAAGTAAATAATAATGGGAAAGCAACAAGTAATGTAAAGTAATAGATAACGAACAACAGTTCGGCCTAGGCTAGAGAGAGAGAGAGAGAGAGAGAGAGACGCGATTTCGAGGAAACTTTTCATCAAAATAAACGTCCGCGCGTATGTTCCGAGATCCGAGATAAAATCTCGAGTACATAACCGAGACTTATCATCGGTCTCCGTTGATTTGAACGGGCCGATCGATTTATCTCATCGACTGCGTCGAATGTGGACGCGTCCCGTAGCTTTTCTCGCGTGAGAAAAAGTAGTCGACGCGGGACTCTCCCCGCGACGCGGTCCCAGAAGTTAACGAGGGAAAGATGTGGAAGTGGGAAGGGAGGTCGGAAAACGAGAATATACAGAAGCAACGGGATCGAAGGTTCCCGACTGCACGCGCTCGCGTCAAAAACGTCACGCCCTTTTTATTGCTGCAGTTAACCCCTTTCATCTTTTCACGGTTATTGCGGTCTCGTTGACCGTTTGGGACGTTCTCTCCAGCCCGTTCCAGCCGGGTCGGCCAATGCCTCCGTCGTTCAACACGTGTCGTTTGACCGCTTCGTAAGCGCGCCACTTCCTGTTGTCACCTTCTCTCGCTTCGTCTCTCTCCCCTTCCCCGCCCCCTCGTTCTCTCCCGCCCCCCGTTCGCGCTCCCCTTCGCCACGCGTCGCTCTTCTTCTCCTCTCGCGGAGGATGCAGCCTCCTTCCAGGAGGAAGTGACGTCCCGCGCATAACAAAGCGAGCGCGTCTCCGACGCTTCCACGCGTCCTCTCCCGCGCCGCGTCACGCGCCGCACGCGGAAACGGGTCGCGCGAGGAGCGGCCGTCGACCGTGTCCGAGACGAAGGAAATTGTTCTTTCCTTCGTATCGAGGCGGTCGTCGGTCGGGCGTGGAACTTTTGGCGCTGTGTCGGAGATCGGGCGGCTTCGGCTTTCAATGCCATTGACGGGGAAGAACGATCGAGGAGAAATCGATAGCGAAGATTGTCGAAACGAAGGATCCGTTGGTATGGTCGATGACGTTGTTTCTTCTTACCGGTGTACCTACCTATTTTCTCGTGCAGATTCCCAAGTCCAAAAATTTGTTGGCGATATCTCGAAAGAAAGTATAATGTATCCGCGATTTTATGATGAAAAAAAAGTTATTTTTCCCCGTAAAATTGACGATATCTCGGTGTTTCTTTGAGATTTGCTCGATACATCCATGATTTTCGGAATCGACACGAGAAAAAAATACATTGAATAGGACGATCGAGAGTTCGAGATTCCAGAGATTTCGATTTTCCCGAAAACGTCGAGGGGGGAAAAAAGCGAAACAATCGAAAAATCTCTGCGCGCCGCGATATTCGAAGAGATATCAGTCGAGAGAGAAATCCAGGGACCCTCGAGGACTCGAAAATCGGCAGAATTCCGAATGCGAGTCGCAATCGAGAACGTCAACTTCTTCCCGAGTCCGACGAAACGCCGGAAAGACGTCGTCCTCGCGGTCCCGCGCGAATTACGCCATTGGCGAAACGATCCCCGTCCGTCGGGTGGTGAGCATCGTCTTCGGAGATCGTCACCGGACGCTGGTTTCCTATTTTTCTCTTACGTCCACCGCCGGGCAGACCGCGGAGAACGAGAGATGCCCGGCTCTAGAATCCAAATGGACCGGAAGTGACGAGCCGGGCGGAATTCGCTTGCGTCGACCGCGAAAGTATCGATTATCGCAACGCACGCATTCGCGCGCGCGCGCCAACGATTGCGAATCCGCGCTCGGCTCTTTCCTTCGAGCCTATTTCAACAGCAGCCTCGGCAATCGGCCACGGAACGCGACGATTGAATTCCGTGAATTCTTAGAACTCCGGAATTTGAGTCACACGATAACGCGCGTTTCCCCCGCCGAATCCGCGGACAAAAATAACTGGATACCGCAAATCGCTTCGTCCCGAACGGTAAACCGCACGGCGGAAGTAGCCGGATCTCGCTCCCTCTTATCTTTTCCTCCTCGAGAAAATAAGACGTCCCTCTCTCGCGCGAGATCGTCACCGCTTTACGTTATCGCGCGTTCCTCGTCTCCACGTCGTTTTCCTCGTCGAGTCCGCCCCGTCCGACGACGCCGCGCGCGAGATGCGCGTAACCGCCGCGCGCTGGACCGGAAGTGAGCGGGGCTACCAGGAATCCGCTTATGCCAGCCGCGCAGGGAATCGATGAGCGCAATACCGGGCACACGCACACGCGCCCGCACACACACCGCGTCGGCGCACCGGCTTCTGCAGCCAGGCATCGTTCCGCGAGTCTCTGGTTTCTGGTTTCCGAGCGGAGACTCGCGCGACCGGCGCGCGGGGGCACATAATAATAAGCAAGGAGGCAAGCACTTTCTTTATTCGCGCTTGCATTTGCCGCCCGTCTTCGCGTGCGATGCGCCGTGCGAGGGGGAGGGAGAGCGGTCCCCGCGCTCGGCTTATCGAGTCTCGCGCGCTCCGCCGAGAAATTATTGCTGGGTTGCGCAACTCTCGCGCCGCCGGCCGAGTGACAAAGCGGAAAAAAAAATAATCGACGCCGCAGAACCGACAGAATTCCGTATCTGGTTCGACGCGGGTGCGGCTGCGGTATAGGCGCGCGCGCTTATATCCCGAGCGACATCTCTCCCGATAAAAGGAGCACGCGAGAGATGTCGATATCCGATATACGCGGAGATCCGCGAGGAACATTTCAGGAGTTATCGATCGGACGATGGAAAAAAACCTCCGAGCGAGTCCTGCGCATTCGTCGGATCGCACACTCCCGCAACTTTCCGCCGCTGAACGACGTTGTCGTTCTCGAATGCGTGAATTTGAAAAAAAAAAAAAAAAACCAGGTCCACTCGTCGCTCGAAACAACATCGAAACACTTATTTCTCGCGAAAGAGGCGTTTCGATGCTTCCACACCGCTTTTACATAACCGCGCCGCCGCTCGTACCGAAATCCCGAAGCGGGAAAGTTGTTCAGGGGAAAAAGAAGGCGAGTTTTCCTCGACCGTATCTCGTTAGCCGGGCGCTGCGCCCGGCTAACGAGCCGCGGAAGCCGGGAGAGGAGCGTACCTACGCGACCGAGCCTCCTCTGCCTTCGAGACTGTAACTATACGCTTACGAGTACAGGAGAAGGGATACACGCGCGCGCGCACACCTCTCTCTATACGTATATCCCGCGGAAATCGGCGTAGCGTGAACGCGCGCATCTCTCGTCTCGAGAGAGCACTCTGCCCGTTTCTCGTTTCCCGTCCGCCGGAAGCGACGTTTCTGCACACGAATTATTATATCTTCACGGTCCGGCAAACGGACGTCGAACCTCGGCGATAGGCTGGCGCGTAACTATACGCTTTGGTCTCGCGCGTATATCTACGAATACGTCGCCGTACGTCGCGTACGAAATATCATGACGTGCTACATAGCTCGCGCGACGAGTAGTTCTATCATACATCGAGGAAAAATACGTACCCCCCCCCCCCCTCCCGGCACACTTCGACGCCCGTTCCACACATCCATCAGTCCCGCCGCGCGCATCCATCCGTCCGTCCATCCCGCCGTGCGTAGACGCAGCATCTGCGTGAACTCTCCCGAACACCTGTGTACACGGAGCACATTATCTTCTGACGCGGAAAGAACACTCCTTTGTCGTCCGATCGACGCGTACGTATACGTACGTACACGCGCGCGGCGAACGCCGCGACGTACGGGTGTAGCGACTCGTATAGGTACCCCGGTTCACACGCGCGAGCACCGAGAGATGGATGGGATAGATATGGTGCCTCCGTCGCGGCGCCCTGACCGGCCGTGTAGGCATCTCTATACGCGGCCGGGACCACGCGATCGCGTCTATCTCGGTATGTCTGTGGCGACGATAGGCGAGCGCGAACACAGAAAGAAAGAATTAGTTGCGTCTGCTGAAAATTGCTTGCGGGGTCGCGAGTAATTCGTTATTTATGTCAATTGAATCTTTCAATACGTCAATTCGATATCTCTTCTTTGTAATCACGTGGAATAGTAGATACGCGATTGCGAGGAAGTAATATCAAACTAATACCTATGTATAAAAAAAAATTTAACCGGTGTAAATAAATAATGAGGAACTTGCATGATTTGTTTTTTATTGGCTGAAAAAATAGAGTAAAAAATTACAATTTCAACGGTATACAAAGTTATGGTGTTAACATGTCCGATACCTTCACAAATTTGAGTTAAAAATGTAGCGTTTGAAAGAGCCGCGCAAACAGCGAGAAGAAATGTGTGACGTCACGCAACAGTAAAAGCGCTATCGGCCAATCACACTGCGTTCTGGGGCGGGGCGTAGTTAGGAGTATTCAGGACAGTCACTGGTTGAAATTGAGATTCAGCCAATGATCATCAAATGCGTCGCGTCACGGAACAGTAAAAGCGTCTAGGCTAATCATACTGCGTTCTGGGTCGGGGCGTGGTTTAGGCGTTTAAGACACGATTAATTAATTCTTTTTTCTCTAATATAGTTACATATTATTAAAAAATACAGTGCTCCCTGGTTTTTATAACATGATAGTTTCATTCAGTAAAATTCTCAAGGAAAAAGAAATTTCATGCAAGTTCCTCATTACTGGCGACTCCGCGAGAAATTATCAGTAGGTCCAACTGATTCTTTTTCTCTAAAGATATTTTATATTCTCGGGTTGAAAATCTTCTCCTTTCGCTTCGATTCGCTGTTCTTCTCCCTTGAGAAATTTCTCACTCTTCCGATCGACGCGCAGTGCGAAAAAAAAAGAGCGATAAAACGCGCGGAACGAGTCGCCCGATAATCCATTTCTGGGTATCATCGAAGAGCGAGTACAGATAAGGCACAAGACGTAGGTGTGTATTTCCCCTGTATGTCTCTCGAGTCGGCTTCGTTCTCATCTAATCTCTCCGGCGACTAGTCGGAGATGACGACGTGGAATCGAGGGCGTTCCCTGATGACGCTTGCGCGATATCGGTGCTCGGTGAATTCTCTGTCGAAGAGGAAGCGCGGATGCAGAGCTTTTGTGGCCCCGCGCTGGGGACGTAAATCGAGTCCGGGAAGGGAGGGAAAAAAAAAACTGTGAGATCCCAGGTCGCAGGCGGTGCGACGATCGCGTGAGAGGAACCGAGCATCTCCGGCTCGGTGTGAAGAAGCCTTGACTCGACGCAGGACGCATCATTGTGTACCACCTGCTTCCTTTCCTCTCGACGCGAGGCCCAGACTCGCGTCGCGCTCGGCGGATCCTTTATTATATCACAGCTCGACGTACCACATGTGTAACACACACATGTATATGGGATGCGTGCAAGGATACCGTTCGTATCGTGCTATCATCGTTCACCCGATAGGCACTCGTTTCTTTTTGTCCCTCCTCCTCCACGAAGACACGCGTGTATGCAGCGTCATTTCTGTGTCACGACTCCGACATACATGTGTATCGCATGAGGCTAAATTTACTCGCCGGAAAGAAAACTTCAATCGCTGTCGTCTCATTGTCCATGAGCTTTTGGCTGATATTTGTGTAATACTTTTTTTGAAGATTCCTTTTTTTCCATAAGAAAGTCTTATATCGATGCAGGTCAAAAGTTCATAAATAGTGAGATAATAATAATTGAACTTTCTTTTCTGGCGAATAAGTTTAGCCTCGCGTATGAGATATACCGTCCCACTCGGTCTTTTCGATCGTATATCGCACATATAGGGGTACGGTAAATCCAGATATATAAATATAGGCGCGTTATACACATATCGTATGTACCTACTCACGTCTATCGATCATAATTCCTCGTTTCAACGAGCAGAGCGCTTTCCACCGGACACTATCGCTCATAGGAATACGAGTTCCGATGTAGGTACTCGAAGAAAACGAGCATCGCATTTGTATTCTCCCAATATTCCTCACATTTGTATTCCCTCTACTCGCGTACGGATCTGCGACAAGAGTCTCCCCCTCGACGCTCCCGTACGCGCAAAAGCGCACCCGCGCGCGCGCGTGGCTCCGAAAAGTTGCACGGCGATTCCGAGAGGAAGCAGAGAGCCGAGGGAGAACGAGAGCGCGCGACCGCAGACGGGCCAGCAGCTCCGCGAAGCTCCGGCAGAGATTCGAGGGAGTGGAAGGAAACGCGTGGAAGAACCCAGGGGGGGGGGAGGGAGACGACGACGTTGCTACACACGCGTCGGCTGTACGTTGCGCGCGCCGGGTTATACATAACAATATCACATGGCGTCCCATCGTATACCATCCAGCGCGATGGTATAACGTGGCCGGTGTATCCCGTACAATGGCCCCCTCGACCGGAAGCGAGCTACCTGTCTCCCACGTCTGACGCAGCCTCCCAACGCAACGCGGGCCCGACCGTCTCACACGCACTACACGGGCGACCCCGTCCACCGCGCGCGGCTCACCGACGCGTGCTGCGGCTGATTGTGAGCGCGGTGCGCGACGCCGTCGTCCCACCCGCACGCACAGACAGACACACGCACCCGCCGAGAGCAGATTACCGACCGCGCCGCGACTCTCCATCGAGCTTCTTTATGCTCTTCGTGTTTCCAAACTCTCTTTCGTACGTCTCTCGCGCGAGACGCGGTGGGATTACGAATGAGCTTCGGCGCCTGGAGGCACCACCGCGACGACGACGGTCCTCGACGCGAGGATTTTGGAAACTCTCTCCCTCCCTCTCTCGCCTCCTGCTTCGATCCGCGGCGGAGACCGTCGCGTCCCGCGTATAGGGATAGGTGTAGGTACGCGTACGGATGTAACGGAGAGTACAGTGGCCCGGTCGTGGAAACCTTTCGGTGACAGGTGGTCCACGACGCGGTCTTGACTCCTCGTCTCTCTCCATTGTCAGCCCCTCTTTCTCTCCAGAATAAACGCTTCTTCTTCTTCTTCTTCTTCTTCTTCTCTCTTTGTCTCGTCGCGTATGTACGACTTCTCTCGACGCGCGTACCCGTACCCATTGTATATAACTATTTCTTTCCTTCGGATGGCTTACAAGTGTTACATAACAGCGGAGGACCTCTCGGAAGGGTTATTCACTCGCGGGAGAGTGTAGCGGCGATGACGGAGATTGCGTGCTTCGAATCGTTCGTCGAATCGGAGAGCTCGGACGTACGCATACGCGTCGCCGGGTACGAATACGCGAACGATTCGGAATAGGTGAATATACAGGGGTGGATGAGATCGAGTTCATTGAAGGGAAGAATTTTCTTTGGGCAAGTATAACGCTTCTCTTTCGTCTCGCACAATTGTAACTCTTTAAACTCGAACTCGGATGCTGATACGACGAGGTTATCTCGTCGAATCTCTTATCTCGGCTTCGGAAAACAGGCGAAAGACGAATAATCTCGCGCCACATCCCGGAAATTCGAACAAATCTAGGCCCGTGGATACGTCAGGACACGCCGAAGATAAACGACACGGCGTCTCGAGCCGCGTTTATCGCCACCAGGCGCTGGCATCGTCGCGTGCGAGCGTATATCGACGCCCGAATGGCCGCGCACGATCTCGAGAACGCGCGAAGATCGTATACGAGTACGTGTCCGCGGAGATAAGGAGCACACGACCGCCCGGTCGCGCTCCACGACCGGTTGGACGCTTTTTATCGCACGCGAAACGATTTTCCAACGCGGTTACTCGTCTCGGAGTTGCTTTCCTTCTCCTCTGCTCGTCTCCTTCGTGGTGATAAGTGAGGAACTCTTGCATGAAATTTGTTTTTCCTTGAAAATTTTACTGAATGAAGCTATCGTGTTATAAAGACGAGGGAGCACTGTATTTCTTAATAAGATGTAACTATATTAGAGAAAAAGAATTAATTAATCGTGCCTTAAACGCCTAAACCACGCCCCGCCCTAGAACGCAGTATGATTGGCCGATAGCGCTTTTACTGTTGCGTGACGTCACACACTGCTTCTCGCCGTTTGCGCGGCTCTCTCAAACGCTACATTTTTAACTCAAATTTGCGAAGGTATCCGATATATTAACACCCTAAGTTCATATACCGTTGAAATTGTAATTTTTTACTCTATTTTATGAGCCAATAAAAAAAATCATGCAAGTTCCTCATTTTCGAAAAAATCGTCGCAAACACTCAATACTCACTTTGACTTCGTCGCGGCGCCGAGAACCCCGCGCGCACGTTGCATGAGTGAAACGCATTAACGACGCGCGCATGTGTTACGAAGTCGGCACCCTATGGGAGATCGCTGATGAGGATATAATAGGAGAGGGGGCACGAGTCGAGGTGCGATGGCTAGGCACAGGTATATTTACACATGCCTGGCGAGCATCTGTTATGCTCCTACGCGGGGGTACATCCAAATCACCTCGGGTGTACTACGGCGGGAAAGGTGGTGGATCCGTCGAACGTCGTAAATCGCCGAGCGCTCCGCGACTCTCGACCGTCGCCGGGACAAATTTTACTCGAAGGACTCTCGTCGCCGTACGAAAAATAAAGAGAGGCTCGGCTCTGGCGGGACACGCACCCCCTTTCTGCGAAAAGCGTCAAATTGACGAGCGTTAACGATACGACAAATGGACGTATGTACTGTCATTTGTCTCTCCGAAATTTAAAACATTTTTATTGAAATACGTTCCCTCGACATCACATTTTCCGTATATTCGTACTGGATCGCTCTCTCTCTCTCTCTCTCTCTCTCTCTCTCTCTCTCTCTCTCTCTCTCTCTCTTGATTCGCCAGGAATTCAATAATTTATCATCGGACACCCGCGCGAATGTCATCGCATCTTTGTTTATCCGCCGCGTTCGACGGAGACACGACAATGACCGCGATATTGGTAGTAAACACGAGAGAGCGCGCGCAGTTTTACTCTCGCGTATCTTACAATTTGTTTGTTTATCCTGGAGTACCTATATGTGTATATTTATATATATACTTCTCGTCTTCCGCGTTCTTCGTCGAAAAACCTGAAGTGGAGTCGCCAAAATCCCAAACGCCTCGATATGAATGAACGAAGCTTCAGTATTACACTCAGTATCACTGATATTTGATCGCTTGTAGAATTTGTTATTTATTCACTCGCACTCTTATCCATACATATAAAAAAAAACATGTCCCAACCGACTTACTCATTCATCAACGTCGAGCCGAAGCCGCTGAAGCTATTTAATTTACACGAAATTTAGACAGTAGGTTTCTTTCGTGACGTAAACATCCACGAGAGATGGAAGAATTTTACGAAATTCTTCCCCTCTAAAGGGTGGTTGAATGGGGGATGGAAGATTTATTTCGAGACCCACGCGGACAAAGTCACGTGCGGAACGCCAGAGTATATCTCTTATATTATATCTCTTCGTCACCGAGTTACCCCATTTCTTCGTCCACACGTCCCCGTCGACGAGCCGGCCAACGATACCCGCACCTCGTCGAAGCGGAGGAGGTACCTTTGTCGCGGTTGTTGTCACAGTTGTTCCCATTGCAGCGCGTACTCTAACGGACAGCCTACATTCACCGCGCTGCAGAGATACACCGACGCGCATCCACGTGGGGTATCCTACAGGGTCTATTTTGTATGCAACCTTCGTATCTTCTTCCTCGTATTCTCTCCTCTATTCACGTATCGGCTCGCGTGCGCGCGTCTGCTCGTGTGGGCGAGGGCGTGCACGGGTGGCCGTGTGTGTGCACGCGGATTATATCACACGCGCGGAGGTGCGTAAAACGTGCCATATCGCTGCAGCCGAAGAAGATCCAGCCTAATTTCGTCGCGCGCGTTGCGTTGGGAAGCGCGCGGAATATCGTTACGACGGGATAACGCGTGCCGCGATACCGAGTATCGCGTTGCGACGCGTGTTCGACATACGAAATGCATAACGAACCGATTTGTCCGCGAGAAAACGAGTTCGATGCGCCGCGCTTGACGGAAGGCGAACACGAAACTCATTTGTCGCCGAGTATAAAGCATATCTCACCTTGCGTACCGTATAAGTGTTACATTTAAACGAGTAAACGAAGGGTTTCGAAGGATTAAAGTTTTGGGAAAAATCTACTTCCACCGATTTGCTCGAAACCTTTTATCTTCTTCGAGAGACTTTGGACCAATGTCGCACCGGATGGACCATCGATGATGTCACTGATCAAATATGGGCGAGGACTCGGAGAGGCAAACAAGAACGATCTAATCGCGCGCAACTTATCAGCGCGGAGTTTTACGGAGAGCTTCGAGACTTTATTGACACTGCAGCATCACGATGCCCCCTTGCGTACCGCTCGAAGGATTTTCCAGCGCGTCGGAAATCATGCTACGAATTCCTCGAAGAATCGTATACGCGGTGGAGCTGAAAAATACACTGGAACGTATCCCAAATTGAGATTTTTGAAATCAGCGTGAAGAAATACACAGGATAAGATGGTTGAGAAATCGATTTAAGAGATTTCGGTTCAATACAAAAAATTGAAAGAACATCAAAAATTGAAAAAAAAACTCAATATTTTTGCAAAAAATGCATGAAGAAATACATCGAACAAGGTGATTGAAAATTCGATTCTAGAAATGTTTATCATTGCGAGAGAATATTAAAAGCTGTCCCCTTTGATATAATTTTATTACGAAATTCTCATACATTCGCTTCGAACTGACAATCAATTAGGTACTCGAATATTATTAATTCGTGAAGAAATAATGATTAAATAAGTGGATCCTTTTTACTTCATACAAACGTATTTATAGGACTTACCGCACGGGTTTAAGTGTTCGAAGTAAACAAGTCCAATCTTATACCGAAGCAAAGCATTACCTACCCCCCCCCCCCCCCCGGGGTTCAATGTTTCCTGGAATTCGAAAGGACATTCGAAAGGGGAAGGGGCGTCTCGTCATGTTGCTCTAAAATTTACCTCGACTGCCGCGTTGACGTCGAATTGATCATTGCAACGAAGCGATTGTAATCTTTGCAATTATAAATCCATTTCTCTGTTCTTCTGCGATTTCCTCGGGAAGTAATTATACGTAAACTTCGTCGAATTCCTTCGTCAAATGAAAATATCCTTAGATATTCGAAACCGTGATTACGCGCTTCGTCTTAATGAGGAGAAGTTTCGAAATATTGTCTACACAGTATCGCGTCTTATCCCAATAATGCATGCGTTTCCATCATGACACGCATTTACGCCGGAGGTGAAGTTTACACAAAAGAGATGTGAAATACTAGGTACAGACACGCGCGCGTGTTATACGTTTCGACGTTAATATTCCTGTTTTCACGGCGTTTCCTAATCGCCGGTACTTAACCACTCTCATAACTGCATCTCGTCGAGCAATTAGAGGCAAATACATATATAATTATACCGAGAAAGTGCAAATCCCCGGATACTTCACGACGAGCGAACGACTTTCCCGAAACGGGGCGACCAGACAAAGTCGAAACTCCGAACGCCCGGGGCCGAGAGCCGAACCCGTTGGCGTCGTTCGAAATTATTCCTACGCGCCAAAGTGCCCGTAACTCGCGAGCGTTACCCACACAGTCCTATTCCTACTCCCGGCGCGCAACGCCGCCCCTGCCAAACGAAACGTCACATAACAGACGAAGACCCTCGTCGCGCCGCATTGTGCGAAATCCCAGAAATCTCCATATCCCCGGACATTCTCGGAAAACGTAATCGCAATCTCTGGGCGTAATTGCTCCGTCGATGCGTCCGATCTTTACGACCCGGCAATGAGCTAGGAGCTCATAACGGCGCGACGACAATGCCGAAGTGGACCGAATGCGAGGAGCGACTAATTCCAGGTCACTTAATTCCAATTCGTTTTGTCGCCCGAAAAATGTCGGATGTTTTCCCAGACCGGGAGACAACGCGGACGCGTCTGGCTCGGACCTTTCGCCGCGGGTAGCTCTCCGACCGCTCGCCGTCCTTTCATTGAACTGTCGTAAAGTTATTCGTTACCGGCGCGACCGCGGTAAAGCGGATTACCGCCTTTCTGGCAGCGCGCAGTGGAACCGAATGAACAAGTCACTAACAAAGACTGTTTTAATCCGCGATCACGTTGTTACGGTACCATAAATGAAAATTTCCCCCTTTCGCTGAAAGACGAGTGGTCCGAGGAGAGGGGGCTGAATGTCGGTCGGGGGTACCGGACGAGCTGCGCGACCGAGTAACGGTATCTCGTGCAAAGACTCTCCACGTCCGCAGGGCGCGTCAGCGTCCCGACTCTATATATGCGTTACTTTCACGAAAGTTCCCGGAAAATCGTCCCGTATCCGCGCGCGTATACCTTTCCGAGCCACCCGGCGACCTTCTCGAGACCCTCGCAATAATCGAAAGCGAACGGGGACGGGAGCCTGCGGTACCACCAATTCTCGAGCTCGCCGACATTCCACGTCACGCGGTTCAGACATCCAGGCGCGTCAAATTCGGCCCATCGGGCCGGCAGACGCGCGCGGGAACCGTTAAAAGTCAACTGCCTTCACGAATTTTTTATCCCGTCCGAAACCGACCACGACGATAAGTCACATGCCGGAAGAACAATGGGAATCCCCGATGAGCCGAGGGTCTCGCGTCCCCTGGACCTCTCTCTCTCTCTCTCTCTGCCCAGCAGCCCGTGCGGAAAAGTCCACGCGGTCCATACGCCGGGCAAATTTCAATTAACATGCGAAGCCTCCTCGGCCAGGTATACGGCGTATCGGCGTACGGCTCGCGTACCACCTTTACGGGCCGAGCCTCGGCATTGTCCGAGGCTCTCGCGGACTCCTCGCGATCGCCCGACTTGACTTTTTAGGCTCCGCTGGCGGGGAGCCCTCGCGGTCGCGAGCAACCGAAAGGGGTGAACCATTGTCCCGTTCGGGACAGATGACTCCGAAGTTTAGCCAACACGAGGCGCGGGGGATTCCCCGGATGCGAATGCTGCGGCGTTGCGACGCAGTGCGAACCCCTGAGCGGCTATCGGTCAGGTATACGGCGGGGGGTCATTCTTCTCGGCCCGTTGTGTACGCCGGGGAAAACAGGGGCTGCGCTTGCGGATGCCGGGAGGGAGACACGAAAGGGCGGATTAGCCGATGGCAATTTTCCGACTAATCGCGCGCCGGGGCTCGTTTGTGTGCGGAAACGGTTGTACGGAAGCGTCGAAAGGTCCCGAGGTACGGAGACCGCTGATGATTGCTCCCGTTAGAGTCGTTATGGAAAATCACTCGCGGCGTTGCCGCGCCGATTCTCGGGATGCACGGGCGATATTTGAGAATTGCCGAAGCGTCGCTTCGGCCGTGTTGTGACGTCTTGTCGCGCGCGTCCGTGCCGAAAAGAAAGGGAGTCTAATTGCGTGATTAACGAGTGGACGAGGAGAGGTAAAGCCGGCGGGACGATTCGTCGGTGATAATATTTTCGTTCGATAAATTTGGAGGAAGGTCGTACGATTGGAAGACGAATTATTACACGAAATATTTCCTTAACCCCTTCCACCGGTGACGTGGACAAAAATCACACCCTCTCGGTGACGTCGATCCAACAGACCGACTGTATGAAGTGTTTCTACATAAACATATCGAATAAGGAAAAAATTAAAGATATAGTCAGTTTAATAACTCTTATTGATAAAAACAATCAACAAATGCACAAAACATAAGTCAAGTGAAAAATTAAGAGAGAAACTTTATATGCGTAAAATATAAAGGTCATATCAACCTAGGAAGATACCAGTGGGGGCAGCGCACGCACACTTGGCGGTAAGCCGCACTTTTCTATTTTGTCGGAATGTTAATTGCGTATAAATTTCAAGGCTGCGAGGAAATATCGATACATCCAGTTTTGGCATCGAAGTCTCCGAAAGCTTTTCGCGTCGCTCGACTTTTACAAACGCCCGTTCGAATTCGCCGCGTCCCGCGTATCCCGCGCCTCGCGATGCCGACGAGCGAGATATAGGACACGCCGAGAGCGGATTGCCAGGGAGTGTACATTTTTGAAATTCACCTCGATCGTCCGCGTCGATACGTGTACACGTGTCGTTTCGGCCGTATCGCTGCGACGTGCCCTTGGTAGAGCTGCTCGATACAGATGTAGAACATACTTTCGACGTCAATCGCGATCGGGACGGAAATCTCCTCTCCGCGCGACGCTAATTATTCCGCGCTCCGAGAAATTCCACGACAGACGTTCCTTTCGCAACGACGCACAGAGAGAGGGGTATTTTGCCTATCTAGCCGGACAAAATCCCATTTCTCAAAACTATTACAGACAGAATATTAAGCTACGTGCTATGAGCCAAGTAGTTGGTAAACAAAGTGTAACCTTTCCCATCGCCCTCTGTCGCGTTCTTTTCATGCAGAGCCAGTCAAAAGTATGTCGTCGAAATAGGAATGGGATATGGCTTATCTTAATTCAGGTAAGAACACATACTTTTGTCATAAGTTTATTTTAATTTCTTGTTGCTTATTGCAAAAAATAGCAGTTTGAATCATGAAGTATTGTTCAACGATTTTTACTAATGTTTATGTATATATAGGACTATTGGTTATGCGTCCGGGTGCTTCCGAGTTGATTTGTTTTGTGGCGACCCATCGCGCTACGGCGCCCCGCCGCCAGGTGGCGCCACCCGTCGACTCCACGGCTTTCGGCTTCTCGTTAGTGGTCCAACAACGAGCAAGTTTCTATATAAGACCGCAACTGCCCGTCTCTCACCGAGGACCACAGAGCGTCTAAGGGCCGGTTTTACCAACAAGCATAAACGCGGTATAGCGCTATACTGAGAATAACCATAAGGCTTATTGCTGGTTATTCTCAGTATAGCGCTATACCGCGTTTATACCAGGTTGGTAAAACCGGCCCTAAGGCAGGAGTCGGCCTAGCTTTACTGACGAGTCCACAGGCCGACTCCGGGACGAAACGCTCCGCCGATCAGATGGCGACCACATCCTTTTCGCCACAGAAAATATAAGTTTTTCTTGTTATATCTCTGACAATTCCTTACAAGTAAAGTAAAGTCACCTATCAGGCCAGTTAAATTTTGATAGCGCCGATTCTTGATTTTTTGGTGTATTTGGCCTAAGTCTCAAAGAATTAATAATTCATCGCGTAAAGTCTCGCCCTCTCGCTCGAATTGGGCGAATTATCGTGATTTTATCGATAGAATACAACGTTGATGTCCTTAATCGCCTATTGCTATCCTCTGATCCACTGATGTCGTGTCTCGAGCTAAAACCAAAGAAAAAATCACAGCCTTTCTTAAAAGAGACAATAGAAATGCTGTTGCCCGCCGATCCTAATTCTGAAGGTTGGAACTCCGAAGCATCGGGAGACGACGAAGCGGAGAACTCGCCTGATATAAAAACAGATCATATGTAAAATTATTATTGTACTTTATCTGTAATGAATGTTACTATTTTCTGTACAAAAATTAAAAATAAACATTTTTTCTGTTATGAATTGACTCCAACAACTAATTTAGATACACAAACCAACAGAAACCCTAGTACACAACAAAAAAATAAAAATATAATTTTGTCCGGCTATAGGAAGTCAAAATACCCCTCTGTACGACGAGTCCGCGCCCAGCCTCGAACTGTTTTCTGCGCGTCTATGATTGTTTGCCCCCCGCGATCCTCTCGCGAAACTTTCCTCGCCCCGTTTTTTCCTCCGGCATTCCAATTTCCACGCACCCTTATCACGCATCGCACGTAGATGTCGGCATACGACGCATCCGCGCGCTTACGCGACTCGCGATAAGAGTCTATAAGATGTAAAACGCTCATGGTACAACGGCACGAGCGCATCGGATCTCGCGTACAAACAAGTAACACCGTATATCTGCATAAATTTTTCAGTCAAAACCCCCACCCTAAAATCAAGCCTCCCGAACACGTTCGCGTCGCGCGGCACGTGCTGCCATCCGCGCTTAAATATAACTGCACACAGCCACGACGCTTGAATAGACGTGTATATGTGGTGACGACTACACCGGTTACAGAGTCGAAGATAGGAATATACGTGGGCGGTAATTGATGCGAGGCATTCGTAGTATGCATAGCTTGGTTACGCATTTTACCTGCGTAACTAATCGCGAGTGTCCAAGAGCGCACGCGCGATTTTAACGCCAGAGTGCATAACGGAGAGAGGGCGGGTCTTTCGCTCGAAGCGCGTAAGTATATCACCGCGTGAAACAACTGCCGATATATCAACGAAGCAAAATCTAATCGCGATGCCTCGTCGTTCTTTCCGCATCAGCACCCATAGGTACCTATATATATCAATCGTACCTCAACGCGATGTCTCAACACATATCTTACATGCTGTTCGAGACAATTAAATCATCCCGAAATCAATCCCACGTGTCAATTACGAAGATCGGCGTTCACGAACTAAAATCAATCGAATAAACGTCATCGCGCCTGTCCACGTATTCGATACGCGTGAGTAGATATAAGTGTGGATATCGTCGAAGTTTTTCTCCTAGAAGGAGTAAAGGCTAATAGCAGGGGTCGCGCGGTACGCCGCCGCTCGTGTTCGGTCGATGGCGAAGAGCGAGACGCGCGCGGAGGCGGAAGAACGAACGAACGAGCGAACGTTCGGACGGACGGAGGAGCGTTTCGTTGGTGGGGGTGCGGGTGGGGGTGCAGGTAGAGCGTCGGTGGTGGGGACGTTAGTGTCGGTGCGATGCGGAGGGGAAAGGTGGAGGCAGGTGCGGAGGGTGGGGGTTCGCTCCGTTGGAGAACATCGCCGATGGAAGGGGTGGGGGACGACCGCGCGGGAGCCAGGAGAGACGAATAGAGGAGGGAGAGATGAGCACACTGTGGCACAGGTTGAGAGAAATTGTCAGGAGTACCGGAGAGTCACTTCTCCGCGGTGAGTCGGGCCGTCGAGACCTGTTCCCCCGTATTTCGCTCGATCGGGACGCGGCCGCGGAAGAATTCGTCGAGTTCGACGTCGATTTTTTGGGACACGAGGCGCGCACGCGTCCCTCGCCGCGCGAAAACGTTCAGTGCGTAAACGAGGGTGCTCCTCTGTGTGTGGATTACCATCGGACGAAAAGCCGCCGGGGTTTTCCCAGGTGGGATTTACAATTTCCCTCCTCGGGGTGCGCAGCCCCCCGCGGTAAGGATCCCTTCCCCGCTGCACCGCACTTCGCGCTCGTTCGTTCGTCTACGCGCCGGACTCTCCGTGCAGCGGACGACGCGCACAGTGTGACGCGCGCTATGCGAGAGAGAATTGTATAATTCGATCGGGACGATACGGCTAGACCGAGACACGGGGATCGAGAGCCGGAAGAGAGTGACGCGTACGAGAGAGTTCATCCGCGCGGGAGTGCGGAGTCTGGTGTGTCGAGAGTGTGAATATTGTTCCATCGCCGATCATTTGGATTTTAACGAAGCGCGCGCTCACCTCGGGTACCACCCGAGGCTCCGGAGGCGTACTCATGACTTGAACGGAGGCAGACTCGCAACATGGATTACGCTGTACGAGGTAACGCGGTTTTGCTTTTTTAGATACGTATTTCGTTTGTTGACGCGTGGAGGGGCTGGGGTATGTCGCGTATCGCCGCACTCACGTTGGTACCGTCGTATCGTCGCGGGGATGGGCGTCGTTCGCTCGCTCTTCTGGAGCAGCAAAAGGCGCGTGCGTGTCAGCCGGCGGAGGGAAAACAATATTCCAGAACTAATTGTTACGTACCGTTACGAAATATTATCATTTCCTCGTCGTTCGAGTCATCGTTACGACGTGTACGTAAGGATACACGCGTACATCCGAGCTCCAAGGCTCGACGCCGGCATTAATCATTCTCGCCTTCCGACCTTCGCGCGAATATCTCTTCTCCTCGGCGCGCGTGGAAGCTTCAGAGGCGACGTGAGAAAAAGTCATATTTTTAGTCGTTCGATCGTTGAGACTGGCGGATCGGGAGGAAGGCTCGGTCGAGGAGGAATCCCTCCGCGCGACCTCGTCGACGAGGACTCGCTTTATCTCGTCCGCGTCACACGCGAAACGAATAATACAGACACGCGACCACCCATATGGGGTACCTACTTCGTGTAAACTTGGCCTTTTTGGGGCCCCCGTCGATCCACTCCGTGTTTGACAGCGAGAAGAAGAGCGAGCGTTCTCCTCTCCTCATTGTTATCTCCCGTTGTTTTGCTCATCGCTATCTTCGTGACCCGCGGTCGACCATCGCGCGATGCAAAATCGAGATGCGCCATCGGGGTGCGAGAGGTGGGAGAAAGTCGAAAACATCCCCCCCCCCCTCCTCCTCCTCCCGTATATCAACAACTCCGGAGTACGGCCACCGGAGCGACGACGAGATAAAAGAGCGACGGCGGTCCTCTCTCTCTCTCTCCCTCTCCCTCGAAGAATCTTTCTCGCCCGGTCGAAGATCCGTGATAAAGGCTGTGCGCGAAGACAGTAGAGACCAAAAATAGCCACCGCGGAACCCAGCGTCGACGCGTCTCTCAATCCTAATCTTCTAATGGCTATTGGGCGAGAGCTGGAGCAAACAGTAGCCGGAGTCCACTCAGATAAGGACTGTCGCCTTCGTCTTCCAGCACCTCTCTTTTATCTCCCGACCAGTGTCGAAATATTTTCGTAAAAGTCCGCCCGGGACTGCCGGTGTTACGCGCGCGCACGCTCTCCAGAAATGCCGAGATCCGAGATAGGGGATGTTCACGGGTCTTCTCGTTATTCCAACGCGACGTCCGCGGAGCGGGACGCGCGCGATAATTCATTCCCCTCGTCCCGGCGGAGCGATGCGATTCCACGCGCGAGAAGGAGTAACGCGCCACGGCAACTTTCTTGCGAATACTCGCGTGGAAAGGCGCCGCGTGTGTACGAACTCCCCGCACGCACGCATCGACGCCGATACGTATGGATGACGCGGCTATGCACGTGTTTCCTTCGCTCGCGTTGAATCCACTATGCGCTCCGCGCGCGCGCGCCCATTCCCTCGGTGTTGGTACCACGTAAACCGACCGACTCGTAAGCGGATTTCCCATGGAGTCGCGGCGGTGTGTACGCGCGAGTTTACCGCTTTGTTGCTCGTACGCGTGCTACTACGTTAGAGTTGTAAGGCGGCGGCAACCGCGTGGGAGTCGCGGTGGACGCGCGGAACGATCCAGAGGAATTGAGGGGGCGGGAAAGCTTCGTCGAACGGTGTTGGAAGATTTTTAATCGGAGATCGATCGATGAAAGAAAGGAGGCCACGAGAATGACCGAGCGATCCGATTTTTTCTTTCCCGAATGAATCGACACGCAACCTTATCGCATTTGTGTCTATTTACATTGGCGCATACGCCATTCTATTCCGCTTCTATACGCGTGCTGTTATGACGACGAGTTCTGTGAACCGAGGCACGTGCGTCTCGGAATTGAGCCGAGATCGACTTCCTCGAATAAACGACACTCATTCTTCGAACGTAACGACGTGGCGATTCTTCGATTTCGCCTTCGCATCGGCGAGCACCTATTGTACCTAGAGTAACGGAAACAATGCGGTACAGTTGGGAGCTTAAGCGTCCGAAATACCTGATTGGCCCTTTCATATCGCATAGAAGAAATCACGAGGACTTTGGACGGCGAATATTGAATTTAGATGTGTGTGTGGCGCATGACCCTGCCTTCCCACGACGCCGAGTCAACCCTCGCGCGCTCGCGGCAGCGCTGCCTTTTACCGGGAAACGATGAATCGTGCCGTCTGACGTAACGTTGATGCGAAATCAAAATTGGGGGGGACCGGTAACGAGACGATCAATTCGTTGATCTTTGCAATTTCAACGCGCAAGTATCTCGGTACCATCACGTCGGAAGTACAATTCGACCGACAAAATTCATTTACTCGCGAAAAATAGCGGTTCTCAACCCCCTTCAAAATTCCCATTTCTCTTTTCTCGCCGCGGAAAGCGATTTATATACACTTACACACCGAGCAAATGAGAGCCGCCCACCATCCGTCCTGCAGGTTTATATAGCTACCTGCATCCGCGACGCCGAACAATGGATCGGTCGCGCGCAGGTGTCGGGGAGGGGGTGAACTGGAAGGCTGAAAAGGGGAGGGATATAGAGGGGAAGGAGGAGATAGATGCGGACGAACTCCGTTCGGCCACGTATCAGCGATGGATTCTCTTCTCGTCTTCATTTTGCGACGCGGGGTCGACCGTCTCTCTCGTTCACGGGGGGGGGGGGGGGGGGGGGTGGTACCAGCGCGAAGAGCTTTTTATTCGGAGCTCCGAGCCATTGGGAATAATTATTTTACTTTTATTCGGACATCTCCGCGCGATGCACCGGTATCCCACGAGAATGGCAACCGAGAGAGGGACCGGGCGAACGCGTGTAGGAAAATGTCTAGACTTTCCCCGAAAGCGGTTCAAGGACGCGCGCGGCACGGTAATAGGCTCCGGCAAACGGTAAACTCGCGTCTTATCGCTCGCGAGGATCGCCGGCGAAAGATTTTCCATCGGGGGCGCGGACAGATTTTCCCGATCTCCGAGAAACGCGCGGCGGGCAAACGCGACGACGCGCTTATAATCGTGTGTCCACATCTTAATCCCTCGAGCCAACATCGGCGCGCCGTTATTTGCCGGCGACACACGGCCGTATTAACGCATTTGCCGCATTTTCGTTACGCTCGACCAGTGCGAGAGAATCGCTATTACCACGAACTACACCGAGAGAAAAGGTCTAGTTGAGTACGAACCCGATGGAGAAATTTATTTGAGATAAATAGGAATTTATTCGCATCGAACAAAAGTCTATTTGAATGAAATAAATGTTTTGCATATTTTTTTTTTAATCGAGTGCGAATCTGGTAGAACATCAATCAAATTCAAGTAGACTTTTTTTTCCATTTGAGTAAATTCCTATTTATTCATCTTAAATACATTTTTCTATTAGGTTCGTATTCAACTAAACGTCCTTCGCTTTTGACATCACCTACAATACCCCGTACACGTATCGCGCGCCTGTACATATAGCGTCTCATCGGCGAGTTGAGGGGTTGGTCGGGGTTTCCGGGTGGGTAAGTCCGGGGTTGCCAAGGTAACCGCTCTCGATACATACTAGACTAACCGAACCGCCATCTTTGCCTCTCTCTCTCTCTTTCTCTCTCTCCCGCGGCGCGTGGGAGTACCGTGGCTCGCGCCGCGGCAGAGCGAGAGAGGAATCGAGTAGAGGGACCGCGAAGAGGGAGTCGGACGCGGATCGAGCGAGGGGGAAGTACGTACAGTCGGACCGCGGCGGAGAATGGACGGAGAGAGAGAAAGAGAGAGCGAGAGCATCGTTGGCGGTGGGGATGACGCGACAACGTGGGTGGGAGAGGAGAGGGCAGAAAACAGATAAAAAACTGAGAGACGCACATCGACCAATGGCCGCGCAGGGCAACGCCCCTCCACCTTGATGATACAGCGCAGCATCCTACGCTCCGCTTCGAGAGTGGTGCTCGACGGAGGCGCGCGGTAGAAGGGGGTACAGTCGCTGGCGCTCTGCCTTCGCGCATTAACGCGAGCTGCTCCACCCCCTCCGTCTCTTTTAACCCTCCTTTCGAATCGTTTCGGGGGTGGTGGACCGCTGCGTTCGCCGCTCAGGTGTCATTTTGATGACGTTCCTCCGTTATTTTTCGGGGAACCGATATTGCGGAGGAAAGGAGAGGGAGGGGAAATTTTGTCCAGTGAGTGAGAACGACATTCCAACCGGAATTCTTGGAATGCACTCGCCCGATTTGCCATCGCATAAGCGATCGGCACGCTGCAACGAGACTTTCTCCTTCTCCCCCGATCGCTCGCTAATTTCACCTTCGCGATCACTAACGATCCGTCCGCCGTGCATAACGATCGCTCGATCGCGACGCTTTGAAATGCAAGATTCGAACGCGCAATAATCCTGCCAAATAGGCGTATCTCGTATCTTCGAGGATTTCTTCAAGGTGCGTACGAGCTCGCGCGAGGCCCCGGGAGCGTCGTCTCTTTATATCAGATTTCGAATGGTGACGAGAATACCGCAGTTTAACTTGTCGAAATCGAGAGGTTCGAGTGCCGTCTCCGATCGATCGACGAATTTGGACCGAGCGAAGGACGTCGTATACAGATATACGCATACGGAGAGGACCGCGCGCGCTTCGTACGTCTTGTTTACCTCTCGCGCATTCCGCAGCCTTAAATTCACGCGATTACTCGACGCGGAGAGTTGCGCCGACTCCGAGAGTGTGTGCGTGCGCGCAACGAGAGGACAAACATCGCCGTCGAGGAGTCAAACTCGTTTCGCGCGCTCCTCGACGTTCGTTTGTTTGACGATACGACGGATCGTCCTTTCTCTGCCCCTCGAAATCTCAATCGACCGAGCAATCCGGCTTGGGTTGCCCTTGAGAAGGTCGTTCGCTCGATCCGAGGAGTACTGAATATCTCGTCTACACTGAGAGAAATAATTGCTAGTACCAAGAAAAAATGTCTTGAATGAAAAACATACGGTCGTACAAATTTGTAACGATACAGATCTTCGATTGAAAGAATATCATCGTTGGTGCGAGAAATTCTTTCTGCGCGACAAAAAAAAACAGTTATTGGAGCCTATAAACTATTTTTTGTACGAAAAAAATCATGGCTCGACACTGGAAATATACCTATCATATTTTTTTGTTTGATGAAAATATTGTTTTGGCTCCAGAAATTATTTCTCAGTGTATACTCGACAATTGCTAGCCGACAGAGGATACGTCTCTCCCAGCGAGAAAACGACGCGCGGGAGTGCTCCTCGATCCGGTTCGAAAGTTTTCTGTCGTACACGCGCGCGCGCGCGCTGTTTTTCCGTTGCGCAACGCGACTTTAACTTACGTCGTACACACGAGCGATGCTGCAGCGAGGCCTTTTCCTACACGCACGCCGCGTCGCTCATCGTCACACAGCTTACCAAACAATCAGCTCACAGACTTGTTTGGCGGGAATAATTGGCACAGATCTTCGCGCATCCGGCCATTTTGGGTTAGATCACGGCAGTGCAGTGCAAATTTTATTGACAAAATGGGCAAATTATTCGACTTATTAAATTCATCAAAAACATCGATGGCAACAAAAATACAGCAGGGCGTTTAAAGGGTCGGAATATCAAATATCGTTTTTAAGAGAATTTCGACTCTGTGTTCTGACCAAGAATGGCATCGATGACGTCATATTATCATTTCATGCGACACATCAAAGGTGCACTGAGAGAAAAAAAAGATTAAAAATTATTCTGTTATAAGGATAATCTGAGTACGAAAGGTAAAATAGATCAAAAATTATCCTTCCAGGGTTTAAAATTTAACCTTCTTTAGAATAATTTTTGTTCTATTTTACCTTTCGTACTCAGATTATCCTTCTAACGGAATAATTTTTAATCTTTTTTGTCCTCAGTGTGCCGACAGTAAATTTTCCAGCCGATTGTTTGGTAAGCAAGCTGTGGTCACGTCACGAAGCGACGGTAAAGAGCGACCGGCGAACCGCTACCGTCGATACACACAGACGAAAATCGGAGAAATATTATCTGCGAGCGAGAAGTACCTAATTTCTTTCGCTTTCGATTCTCGGAACCGGCCCGAGTGGAATTCCTCCACCGTTTATCGCGCGCGCGCCTCTTCCATAGGATTGCCAACACGTGGAGCCGTTCGAGAGGACAGATCGATCGCGTCGCGCAGAGAGCGTACCTACTTATATCGCGTGGAAACCGTGCGAACGTTCCGCCCGGTACATCCACCTGCGCGCGCGACGCGTCGTCGCTTCAAGGATTTTCTCCCGTATCGACGCCCGATGAATATCCACGCTAAACCTCCGCCCGCGGCGGCTCTGACATCGTTTCGAGACGCCTCGACTGTCCTCGCTGTCGGCCCACTGCGCGCGCGCGCGCGTGCGGTTTCGTCGGAGACCGTCGTTGCGGTTAAAGCACCGCGCGAGGTCCCCGCGACAAATGTTATTGTCCCGGCTTCTCCATCTCCGGTTGGGCCGACTTCCGGAACACGTCAGAAGCGAGATCTCCCGAACCTCGGCGTATACCTACGCGGGTGGAGAGCGCGCGAGGCGCGTCTACGAGCGTGCCGTACAAGTACGCGTACGTACGCCCGTATGACCCAACTCCTTTGCGCGGCTCGCTCCCATTCGTCCGCTGAGGCGTAACGAGGAAAGCTGCTCTTGCGCGCGGCAGCTATACGGTCGTACGGGGGATTTCCCGGTGCGACGAAGCGCGAGTATAGGTACTCGTATCTCCACATCCGACGTACGCATCTCCCGGTCGGGATTTTTTGATCCAGAAGTCGAGCGCGATAAAGTTTACGTGAAACGCGACGAACGATTATACATTCGTCGAGCATTTTCAGCGGATCGCGAGTTCAATTTCGGACGGAAAATACGCAACGGTGAACGGGAATCGACAATGGATCGGTCGGATCTAATCGGCGTAGCGATTCGCGGTCAGTAGGTCGTGGTCTCGATCGTTCGATGGCACGCGCGCGCGCGTGCGATTCACGGCTAACAGCGTTCGTCAAATTCCCTTTCGGATCCCCCGTCAAGATCCGAGAAGATCATGCGAGCGCTTCGTACTTGGTGATTTATCGGATCAATGCCTGCCTCCCGTCGGACGGGACTCGAATTCGCGCCCGACGAGAGGCAACCACCTCAGCAAATTGCCGCGTCGAGCGCATCGCTTCGCGTATCGAAAAATAATTGCGTTTTCAGATTCATGACGGCCCCGAGCGAAAAGGCCGGCGCGCGGCTCTGAAAATCGTGAACACATGGCCTGTCCAACAGGTGACGCCAAAGCCAGCGTCGCTACTACGGCTCGTTTAGGTGAACGATTACTCGATATTTCCTGTGCTATACCTATACGTAGATACACCGCGAGAACCCTCTCACGCACCGACGCACGCGCACTGCTTCCAGCCACGCTCGATGCACGCTGAATTATATCGTTACACGGCGAATGATCGGAGCCAATGCTTTTTCCGTGTGGAAGCCGCACGGGCGGCGCGCGCGCGGCGGTGTATAACTCACCGTTACCACGCGTATAACTGTGCGCACCTGCGCGACCAGGATTCGAGGGATTTCTCGCACAACGCTACGGCGCCTCTGTGTTTACCTCTCGCACTTTATCCGCCTCGTCGGGCGAACGCTTAGCGACCCTCGTAGCGAGAAAAACGATTTCTCGTTTCGTTTTCGAACGAAAATCTCTCCCACTGACGAACCTTCTCCTCGGCGCGCGCGGTAAGTAGAGAGAGGAGCCGGGAAGGAGGATATCGCGGTCGCTGCGAGATAAAGACGGAAAAGTAGCAGACGACGCGCGCGCCCATCCTTCCCATACGAATCGTCGCTCACCGACGCCGACGAGACTAATTTCCGAGCCGCGCGCTCCGCCGAACCGTCATCAGTCGCACCCGCGTCAGCGTCGGGGACACGTCGTTCGCTCGAGAACGCGCGCCGACTTTTCGACGGAACGTTATCTGAAACCAGCGGGACGACTTTATATCGACATCTCCTCTCGCAATCTCTTCTCCGCGCGCCGGCGAAGGCGAGATAACGCGCGCCGGTGATACCCGCGACTCGTCCGAACTGGACTTGCGATTAGTCATCCCGACGGTTGATCTCGCGCGATACGCACACCTTCGCATCGCGTTCGCCGGATTTCGAGAACGCTACTCGCCTCACAAGTTCGTACCGCTGAGCACGCGCAATAGAGTTTAATCCGTGTTTGAGCTTCCGAAGAGTCGCAGTGTTTCGAGACGATTAAAATGTGTAATTTTGCGTTTGCAGTGACGACAGACAGCAGTCCCGATCAACGACAGAGCAGCGAGGCGCAGACGGACACGGCGTCGTCGCCACTGGTGAGTACTCGAAATTATCGCGTACAATTCGCGTAACCTGAATCCGAGTGCGGAATCGATGAGTCACCCCGCGGAAGTCGTTGGCACGCGAGTTCACGTTCGGTTCTCTCTTTTTCGGCTTCGATCGGATCGCCGGATTCTGAGGCTGGCCTCGCGATAAGGAGAAAAAAGCGGCGGGGATCGCTTTGTTTTCACTTTGCGAACGTTCGGAACGCCGTCGCGTTATCCGCGGTTAAGCACCTGTGCGCGTTAATCGGAACACTCTCGACGGGGAGAGGAACGAGGAGGAAAGATATCGCGAGATACGATACCGCCGCGCGCACAGATATTTCCAGCGATCGGCGGGACCCTGTAAACAGTGGATCGAGCTCTAACGTTTATCTCCGTATTTGCTTGCCAAGGTCGAACAACCGGAAGGTACACATCCCTGTCCAGCCTGCCCCGCCGTTCTCCCGAGTTCGCGCGAGCTCACCAATCACCTCCGCGGCCACAATTCGCCGCGCAGCACCGACTGCAGCGGCGAGGAGGAGTACTCCTGCGGCGTGTGCCACAAGGTCCTCAGTTCCGCCAGCTCCCTGGACCGTCACGTCCTCGTGCACTCCGGAGAGCGTCCCTTCCAGTGCAAGCACTGCGACATGGCCTTCACCACCAACGGAAACATGAACAGGCACCTCAGAACGGCGCACCGGGGACTCTCGCCCAACAGCTACACCGATTCCGAGGTCAGCAGCGACTCCGAGAGGCCGTCGAAGAGGCGACGCGTCGAGGAGTACAACAACAACGACATAGCGAAGCGCAACTCGCCCGATTTCGTGAGCCAGCGAAAGTCGCCGGACTTTGCGGACGAGGCGACCGAGTCGCAGAGGAAGAGCTGCAAGATACTGCTCGGCAACTCGAGGACGGAGATCAGGGGCGGCCTCGACGAGACCGAGAACTCTCACGACTGCCCGGTCTGCGGGAGGCGGGAGTTCGCGACGAGCGCCCTCCTCGAGGCTCACCTCGAGCGCAGTCATCCGGACTTCCCGTCCAAGTGCGACGCGTGCAACCTCTCCTTCAAGAACCACCGAGTCCTCAATCTCCACCGCTTCATGGTTCACGTCGCCGAGCACCCGATCGGCGGCGTCGCCGCGCGAAACCTGCGCAATTCCGTCGTCGGCTTCGACGATCTCACCTTCGTCGACTTCTCGTCGGACAAGTTCACCGCCATCGCGAGGGCTGTCTGCGAGCAGTCCCTCCATCGGCCCGCATCCGGCGAGGCGGCCAAATTCCAGTGCTCCAAGTGTCTCAGGGCGTTCCCCTGCCGCTCGGCTCTGGACGCCCACGAGATCGACTGCGGGATCCCGAATTCCCAGGCGAGGAGCAACATCGACGATCCGTCCAGGCGGGACGACTTCTTCGCCGGCCTCGATCTGCAGAACAAGGCGGCTCTCGCGGAAGCGAAGGAGGGCAAGGACCTGGCCGACATACAGAGCATCATCTCCGTCACGTCCGTGCCGCTGCTGCAGAACTTTCCCAGATCGGACGCGAGCACCCCGGACAACGGAATCAAGATGCACGCGAGCCTCGGTTCCTCCGGCTCCTCCGGGACGCCCTCCTCCGAGTACCACGAGGAGGAGGCGCAAGACGCCTTCGCCGCGGAGTTTCGAAAGATGAAGCTCAAGGGCGAGTTCCCCTGCAGACTGTGCACCGCCGTCTTTCCGAATTTGCGCGCGCTCAAGGGTCACAATCGTGCCCACATGGGCGTGGGACCGGGCATGCCCTATCCCTGCAACATGTGCCCCTACACCAGCACCGACAAGGCCACCTTGGTGAGACACCTGAGGTCGCACAACGGCGACCGGCCCTACGAGTGTTCCATCTGCAATTACGCCTTCACGACCAAAGCCAATTGCGAGCGCCACGTGAGAAATCGTCACGGTAAGCTCTCCCGCGAGGACATCAAGAGCGTCCTCATCTACCACCCCAACGAGGACTCCACCAACGACAGTCTCGAGAGGATGTCGCCGAGAGGCGTGAGGGAGGACGCCCGCAAGTCGCTGGTCTATCCCAACGAACGCGAGGAATCCCTCCAACGACCCGCGCCTTCGCTGTATTCCTCGTCGGCACCCCTCGACGTCAAGACGGAGATCAGAGTGATCGAGGAGGCGAAATTGCGACAACCCGGAATACCTCCATTGGGAGTACCGACGATGGCGACGACTGCGGTGGCGGCGGCGGCGGCGGCAGCGGCAAATCCCTACGAACGGTCGGAACTATTCCCGAGGCCGCCCACCGTTCAGCCCCTGGAATTGACTCACCGAAACGCCGAGGAACAGTCCTCGCACGTTGGCCGGGATCTCATGATGCTGAAGCGCGCCTTCGCCAAGCACCACGACGACGACGATCAGGAATCGAGGTCGTCGGACGGCAACGTGTCTCTAGTCAGCGAAACCAAACAGGAAGCTCACCAAAGAATGCAAGAGAGCCCGATGGACTTGAAGAAGCCGACGGGCGACTCGGCCGCCGTCGGCCACAGCGAGGACGCACCTCTGGATCTGTCCATGGACGTGCTCGACCTGAGCAACAAGTCGAAGAGTAAGGCGAACGAGCCCGTCGAAAAGTCGGAGGGCTACGGGAGAAATCCGAAGGAATTCTACAACGCGACGAATCAGTTGTTGCTGACACAAGCTCTCTTGAAGGCCGGCCAAGCCGGTCCTCAGCCGCCGTCCTTGGAGGCCCTCTACGCCAACGCCCACCTGATCTACAGGAATTTCGGATCGTTCCCCTCCGGCGTCGGTGCCGGGCTCTTGCCGCCCTACTTGTTCAATCCCCACCTGTTCGGTCAGGACTTCGCGGTGAAGGATCGGCTGCAGAAGGAACTCGTCAGGGGTCTCCAACTGACCAGTGGCGGCACACTGGTGGAACCGGCCATCGGCAATGCCGCGTTCGGCACGGCATTCCCTCAGGGCAGGGACTTGCCGGCGCACTCGGTCAACGAGCGAACCGATTACGGCAAACTCCTCTCGCCGAAGATGATCAACAAGCCGGTGACGCCGCGCGACAAGGTGGAGAACTCGCCGTCGTCGAATTCCGTCAAGATGGTGATAAAAAACGGCGTTCTCATGCCCAAGCAGAAGCAACGAAGATACAGAACCGAACGACCCTTTACCTGTGAACACTGTTCGGCGAAATTCACCCTGCGCAGCAACATGGAGAGGCACATCAAGCAACAGCATCCCCAGCATTGGAGCCAAAGACCGCGAGGAGGACACTCCACCAGAGGACGACCCCCGGCGAATCCACCCACCCTGCTGCAGAACCTCGGACAACCCATGCCGCAACAACAGCTGTCCGATCAGTTTTCGAATATCGGCCCGAAGATAAGACCGCCCGCCGCGATTCCGGAGTACGGTAGCAAGCACTCGATCTCCGACCAGGTCAAGTACGCGATTCTCGCGCAACAGTTAAAAATTAACAAGAACGAGGAAAACGACACCGAGGGCGAGTTGGTCATCGACGAGGAGCCCTCGAAGGATGCTCCGGAAGCTTCCGTCAAAGAGGAAACGCATCAGCCCACGAGTCTGCTCAGAGTGAAACTGGAAGATCGCGGGGACCTGACGAAGGACAAAGACATCTTGAAGCAACACGTAAATGACTTCTCGAAGGACGGTCCCAGTTGTCGAGTGCCGAGGGAGAATCGAGAAGGTCGACGCGACGATCCCGACGAGGAACAGGAGGAAATCAAGTCGGAGGAGGCCGAATGCGACGATGGCTCGGAGAAGGACGGCGCTGTAGAAATGGATCACACCGATGAAGCGCCCAAGAGCGTCGCTAGTCAGAACCGTGAAGATACCGTGAAGAACGAGGACGGCGCGGTGGATCTCGCGAGCGTCTCCAAATTACTGGACAACGCGTCGCAGCAGTACCAGCAATTTCAGCCGCAGTACCTCAGCGACGAAGAGGGTCTCGTCGCCTCGACCAGCGACTGCAATAATTCCGGAAGCGACGAGAAATCCGAATCCGATAATTCCGTCAACTCGGCGACCTCCAGCGCCTCGTCTAGTAAGAAAAAAAAGAAGAAGAAGAAGAAGAAGAAAAAGTCCGCGTATTCCATGGCGCCGAACAGAGTGATCTGTCCCTATTGCGAGAGACCCTTCCCCTGGACTTCGTCCCTCAGGAGGCACATTCTGACGCACACCGGTCAGAAACCCTACCAATGCGTCCACTGCTCCCTCCTCTTCACCACCAAATCGAACTGCGATCGCCACTTGCTGCGGAAGCACAAAACCAATCCGAATAGGGTTCGTCGCGCGAGGAATTCCTCCTCGCCGGAAACTCAAGCGGTGCCGACGAACAACAACACCTTCTCCATGAGAAACGTCCCGGAAAGACCGTACAAATGCAATCAGTGTCCCAGCTCTACCTTTTCGACTCTGGGCAACCTGAAGAAGCATCGCTCGGCGAAACACTCGCGCAAAACCAAATCTAGATCGGATACTTCCGTGAGCGAGTCGAATGTCAGCCCGTCCGGGTCTCTCAAGCAGAACGATCAGAGCGGTTACGAGAGCCAGTCGTCGAGCGTTTCCGAGCAGATGCAGAACTCGCCGGCCGTGGCAGTCGTCGTCAAGGCAAATCCGAACATCTCGGGCACGACCAATGACAATTCGCGTTCGAGGAGAACGTCTCCGAGGTCGTCCCCCGGTCCTGCTGATGCGCCCTTCAAGTGCCACTTGTGCGACAGCGGATTTGCCGACAGACAAGACTGCCTCGAACACATCAAGGACAATCACAAACGATCGTACGAGATGTTGGTAGCTAAAGGAGCCTTGGATATGGACATAGAGACGCCCGAGGAGCAGCAGCAGCAACCGCAGCCACAGCAAAATCCTAGCGACGGCGAGGAGAAGCGTGGCAAATTTCCCGATTACAGCAATAGGAAGGTGAGTTCCCGCTGAGAAATTGAGAAATGAAATTCTCAACGTTTTCTGCTTCGCGTTTAATTTTCCTACAACCAGGCGCGTAACGAAACCGTTTTTTTCCCGATTATTTCAGGTGGTGTGTGCCTTTTGCCTGCGTCGATTTTGGTCAGCGGAGGATCTCCGTCGTCACATGAGAACCCACACGGGCGAGAGACCCTTCTTCTGCGACATATGCTGCCGAAGGTTCACCCTGAAGCACAGCATGTTGCGTCATCGCAAAAAGCACGAGTCCGTCGACTCGCCCATGTACATCGGCACCAGCGGTGACGAGGAAGGCTCGCCCGCTCAACCACCCACGATAACGCCGAGGAGCCAGCAGCAGCCGGCTCTGGTGTCGAACGCCACCAACAACCCCAGAATCCAAGACAGAGCCTCCCTGCCCACCGTGGCGACGGTCGCGACGGGGGACGCCGCACCTAGCGGACTGCTGAGGTTCAATCCCTACGAGAAGCTGGCCACCCTCACCGGCAAACTGGCGAACGCCCACCAGAATCAGGAGCCCAACGAGAGCAACGACAACGACTTGATTTCGAATTTACTGGGTATCGGGGACAAGAGCTTCATCGACCGGGTCCTCCAGTCTTCGGTGGACGATGCGGCAATATTACTGGGTGTGAAGGGGAATCACGAGTGAAAGACGGTACCTCCTTTGAACCGAGAACTTTGATCTGTACGAACGATCCAAAAGATCGCTTCGGGGATCTTGTTAACGTTGAACTATCCGCGTTCACGATCGTGCCTTACACACACCGTACTTAAACACGAGACGTCGCACCGAGAGGCGTGAGTACCTACCTACTTCCTATTCTCGCGCTACGTCGACCCCTTCGACGTCGACGACGACAAAACGCTGCTAGGAGCGTGGCTCTAATAAGATAGTTTCTTTTTATACGGAAGACAAAACACGATCGGCATTCGCCTATATAATTTTGTTCTTCTCTTGCACAAGTTATTTTACATTACCGGGGATACGTATAGCATTCACGTACGAATCCAAGATAGGAACCGCCGGACCGTGTCACGCGACGTATCGTGGAGGAAGAAACGTTTGCCGTGTGTGTATCTGTATTATGTATTTCCAACCCGTTACCTGCCAGAGCTCTCTCATCTCTGAGCGATTCGTTATGTATCGACGAGATCACTCGCGCGGGAGCCAAATGAAAAGCATGTAATTAAGACAAGTTTGAAGCTTGTAAAATAGACTGTAACATATAATATATATATAAGACGTTAAATATTAGTGCCAGCGACAAATAGTCGGTTCGAATTCACTTTCCGCCCAATTGAACGGGACATTCTAGTGAGCCGGCAATGGATCGAGGTCTTTCCTCTGCTGCAGTGATATTCGAAAGGTGCGAGAATATCTGTGAAAAACATTCTCTTCTTTTCGGTAAAAATCCCTAAATAAATTCTTGATATAGATACGTGCTCTTCGTCGATCCTGCCTTTACACCGTTCTTTAATATTAATGTGACTCGTCACACTCGTGCGTGTGCGCGCAGGTGCATACGTATGTACATATTTCCACGATGCATTTACGATATACATTTAGTGAATTGCAACTATACTAGAATCTAGGGAATATAGGGAATCGAGGAAACCGGCGGCCCCACCGCGACGCGACGTCTTCCATGGAAAACTCGATCGACGTGTACGCGGGAGGACGACGTCGCGTCGCGGTATGCTGGGTTGCGTTTGAGTCCAAAGAAACGTTTTATGCAACGAATTATTAAGGAGCCATATATTTCAATTCTATTTATTAGTTCACGGATTCTTTTTTTTTTTCGGGCGAGGACTGCCCTGCGGTGCCTCGCTGCGTCGCGGTGGGATTCAATGACGCGACGATGATCGTTGATGCGGGACGTGTGACTAATTTTTGGGATAAAGCGATTACGAGAATTGAAATCCCTCGTGTAGGGTCCTTGTCGCGACGGTGATTACGATCATCATTCGACTTGTGCAAAAGTCATCACTATTCATATGTGTTAGTTACACCTACGTATATTTCAATCAAAGTCTTACGTAAACCAAGAGCAATTGGCGAAAAGCGACGTTCGGGGAGAGAGAAAGAAAAATAGAGAAAAAAGTGGATAAAGAGCAATATAAAAAAAGAAAATTATCATATTTAAGCGATTTATATTTTATTGTGTAACAGTTACTGTAACGTGTAGGTAGCGTAATTATCATTATTATCATCGATAGCATATACGATTCGGATTCTCTAAGGAAGAAAAGATGATATTTCAAATGCAATTATACCAAATAACGATCAGCCCTGATTGGTTGGTCGGTGCTCTAAACTTAAAAAAAATTAACTTAAACGACTGTAGTTTCGATGGAGGGCGATCCTTTGAGCCATTCACCCGCCTCTCTCTCGTCCCTCCTTTCCTCTATCTTCCTTATTTCTAGCCCTCCTCTCCCCTCCATTCCTCTCTCTCTCTTTCGAATATTCTCCATTAATAATATTTATTCTTTTTATATTAGCCACAGCTCTACGTGTGCCTACGTGCGGGGCTGGCTGTGTTACGCGAAGTACCATGTCGGACACCGAGATCGAGAGCGTCGTTTTCGAAATGTTATTACCCGTCTCGATCGAGGGGTTAAACTAATGGTTACCGCGACCATATCACGCGCTATATTGTATCGTTATATTCTGCGAGTAAGCATACACGAATAAACGGAAGAAATCTATTTATTAAAACGTTTGAATACACGGCCTTACGAATGACTATTTCTATCCTACTCGAATTCAGAAGAAACAGAGCTACGAAATAATCCTTGTAACATGTATGTAAATGATCGCATTGTAATCTCGTTTGACTTTTACCGAAATATAATGATATAAGACAAAATAAACGAAGCGGTCATCATTACACTTGCCCGCTGCAATCACTATTCCACTTACTGCTCTCGGTAAGACGGCGGACGCATAACGGGCCGTACCTACTGGCTGCTAGCATCGTATTCCCCTACGAGTACACATCCGCCTTGTTTCGTTTGACTGCTTTTTCCTAAATAGTAAAAAAAAAGTCGAAGCAAGTTCTACGTGAATTATCAAAAACAAAGGAAAGGCGCTATATTTTTAATGACAAATTCTCAATAAATCAGAAGAACAACTTTCCAGTAAGTATAACTAAGCAGCCACCGAGTTTGGCGAGCGCGGCCAATCTGAAGTCGTTTCCAAAAAAAAGCGAAGGCTTCCAACGTCGGTGAATCAAAAATGAAGTCACCGATTTGGCACCCAAAATCATAGTTTACTACATTTTGTACTTCCTTTAAATCGAAATAACAATGAAAATTGTTCACGCACCTTGATTTTTGTGCCCCTTATTAATCTTTTACAAAATTCCAAACTTTCGGCCGATATTTCATTCGATTCAAACGTTCTTGTCGAAAAATTGATACCGGAGGTAACCCCCCCTGCTCGACTATTTTTGCCCTATCTGAAATTCG
The DNA here is from genome assembly GCA_963678675.1 of Xiphydria camelus. Taxonomy (NCBI): domain Eukaryota; kingdom Metazoa; phylum Arthropoda; class Insecta; order Hymenoptera; family Xiphydriidae; genus Xiphydria; species Xiphydria camelus. Next base: position 25,695,531 of record OY783199.1, on the reverse strand, counting down.
CGAGGAGTTTCCGCGCGGATGAAGAAATCTGATGAGTCGAGCATTTGAGAGACTGCAAGCTGGCTTGCGCAAGTTGCACGTAACTCCAGGTAGGGCGGATCTCTCTTCGCAGAGATCACTCGAAAAGGGTAAGGTAGTCTTCGAGGGAAAAATGAATAAATCGGCGGTTCGCGCAAGGGCAAACCCTTTTGATGCGTTTCAGTGATCATGTCTACGTCGCCTTCGCGACCCCCTACCCTTTTACTAGAGCGGAAAACCATTCAACACGTTCAGCCTACTTGCAATATCCATCAAACGGCGCAGGGAGAAGTAGAGGGTAACTTCCAGTTATTTTAAACTTGATATATATGCGTAGAAATCGAATCATTTTCGAAATAAAAAAGAATGATAAACAAACAATTACGATACAACTGCAACGAGTACGTCCATTGCGATCCCAACGGAATCTTTATAGCAGAATTAATCAAATATTTCCATACAAGGTCTCAGCGTCGTCAATAGTCATCCGGATGTCACCTACGTGACGGAGTACATTAAGAACAAGCTGTACTTTGCCACGTTAGCTCCGGGAAAGAGAGAAGCCAGAAACACTTCGGAAATTCATTTCTTCAGCGTTGACAACGAGTTGGTGTACAATCATTTTTACAACGATTTCGGACCTCTCAACCTTGCCTGTCTGTACAAGTAAGAGACACTCGTCTCTCTGCCTCGATAAGCGGCAGTGATAATTCAATGATCGATAACCACCGGAACGACCATTCGTAATACGCGAGGAATCGTTCTATCTAGATATTGCTGCAAGGTGAACGAGATGCTGAAGAACCCGTCGAACAAACGCAAACAGATTGTCCATTACACGTCGCAAAATCAGCAAAAGCGGGCAAACGCCGCGTACTTGATCACTTGTTTCGCTATATTGTATTTGAAGAAAACGCCGAAAGAGGCCTTGAGACCTTTGATCACGGGAAACACCTTGCCGCTGAGGCCTTTCCAGGATGCTTCCATGGGAGTTTCCATTTACACCATTCGCCTGCTAGGTCAGCTTCCTCTTTTAGCAGCTTTCCTCTTGCTTTAAATCGCGTACCGCCTTGCAATCGTTCTACTCGCAACGACGTAGATTGCCTGAGCGCTATTCACAAAGCGGCGGCTTTTGGGTTCTTCAACTTCGAGGATTTTGACCTAGCGGAATACGAGAAGTACGAGCAAATGAGATACGGTGACTTAAATTGGATGGTACCGCAAAAATTCCTCGCATTCATCGGCCCGAGTACCGAAATCGGTTCGGTTTATCATCCGCCGGAACGGTACATCGATTACTTCGTCAAGAACGACGTGACTGCTGTCGTCAGATTGAATAAAAAATCCTACGACGCCGCAAGGTGAAGACGAGCGATAAATGCTCAAAATTAAATTCGTTAAATTAACTTTCATATTTTTTTCCAGGTTTACCAGAGCCGGAATAACTCACTACGATATGTTCATGCCAGACGGCAGTGTGCCGCCTAAAAGAGTGCTGCATCAATTTCTTCAGTTAGCAGAAAGCACAAACGGCGCCATGGCAGTTCACTGCAAGGTATACACATTTGCTCGAAATAACGCCCCTGGATGTCTAAATAATTCAGAATAGTTTAGAATAGATGCTCGAGCTTTTTTCATAGTTTACATCGATCGATCTGTCTCTTCTAGGCCGGCTTAGGTAGAACTGGTTCTTTAATAGCGGCGTACTTAGTAAAGCACTACAGAATGACGGCGAGAGAAGCTATCGCCTGGTTGAGAATTTGCCGTCCAGGTTCCGTCATTGGCCATCAACAGGCTTGGCTGGAAGATATGGAGAACGCACTTTGGCGAGCGGGTCAACAGTACAGGTACAATGTTTGTAAATTATTAGATATACGCTTTTTGTACTTGACCAGCCTCATTTTTTTCCAGACTAAAGTATCACGGCGACGGGGATATGATATTGCACCACAAAAGAGGGATATACTCCGTCGCCAGTAAATTAGAGAGGAAGATCGACATGGCAATGAATAATGAACGTTACGACCCCACTAAAGTGCACAAGAGTTTAGGTAGTTTATCTTGAAATCGGATAAATATTATTTACTTGGCATTTCACTGTAAACCCATATTTTCAGAACGAAAGAACGATGGTAGGGCAGAACTGAAGGAAAGCGTTACAGAGTCTCAAAGGCACAACGTGTCGTGCTTGAACAAGATTAATAAACCTGGATTAACGAGTTTTTTACGAGGTAGATACCTTAAGCGATTCTTCTCGAACTAAGAAAAATTGAATCCTATAAAAATACTTGATCTGTATATTCATCTTCAAGAGAAATTGCGCAATGTTGGTGTAAATACGCCGAGCTATCAAGATTCGCAAGAGTCGAGACTCCACAGAAAGTTGACAGTGGAGATAGCGAAGAGTCAAAAGCCAAAGGCAAGCTATGATACGAATGTACCGACCCAAGGAGATCGACTGAACAAGATCAAGTTTAATAGAAACAAGTTTTCCGTGAATTCGCTACAATTTCCCAAACGTAACTCTCCGTATTCAGTAGCTGACTCTGTTAAGAAAATATAAGGGAGAAAATGAGTAATCACAAGTCAAGGAGCGATAATGTGAACAGAACAGAACCCAGTTTTATTTTCAATCGTATCAGTTCATCAATGCTGAGTGTACATCAATATAAATAGTTTATATTATCGTATACAATACTTTGTCAAAAAAATTCGAATCATAGCCGTTCCCTAGCAAAAACTATAACAATTTCCTCGTAGTTTTACTCATTTTTATTTTGAAATAAAACCATGCACCAAAACTCGTCGAAATAGATTTGGCAATAAATAGTGGTACTTATACGGGTATTTATATGAGTGATGTGCGTTTGTAATTAAACTTAGCATCTCGAATGACGACTTCTTGAACGTTATCAATGCTCGAAATGGAATAATTATGACGGAATTATTGATTGCGCGGGTATAAAATATTTTTATGTTGAACTTTCCATTTGGCAGTTGCTATTTAATTCAATTAAAGTTTGGAATTCTTCCCGCGACTCAGTCTTCTCATCGTTTATTCTCTGCAGTTCGGTAGTGTCACCGTACCACCTCGATCTACAAAAATACATGCCCAATAAGCGTCTAATAATAAAATTGGAATCCCTGGAACAATTTAGTCATACTAAAGTGAAGGACCTACAATGCTTCGCATAATTCAGCAAGGTGAAGCGGTATAGTATAACGTGTGCGTGGTGAGAGATTTCCAAACGGATCGTACTCTTCTTCATTGGGCTCAAAACCTTCGACTCTGAAAATAAATTTCACGCGTCAGGATGATAAACGGAAGAGAAATAAAATGATAGTATTTTTTTCGGACTCGACAAATTTACTCGTACGAAACAAATCATTGAATGTACCAACCGTATGACAAAATGACTGGAATACTGTGTCGACATTGTTTCCACATCACGCTTTGCCATTTCAAGTGCCACAGGAAAGTCAGTTTCGAAAAATTCACCAGTATTGTTCGAGCGAAAATGCGCAAAGTTGCGAGCTTTTGAAGTATCCACCCATATCACTCTACATCTACTTCGCAACATTTCGCCAACCCAATTTGAACCGCCCATTTGTGCAATTTTATTCAACTCATTTTTCGCGTGCCAATCATGTACCTATTGATATCGTAATTGCATACTTTTTCATTCATAGGAGCATATAATCAAATAACTTCCAAACAGGAACAATTCGATATTAAACTGAGCAAAATCAAATTCCATTGTATCAAATTGATGATATTAATTATACTACTCACGTTACATTTACAATGCCCTTTTATAATTTCCCGAAACTGTGCCATTGATGTCATAAATTCTGACGTATCTTTGACGTACAATAACACAATGTCGTTATTACTGTTATTTAGTGGGCGTCCACTATCATCGGTTCCCTTAGAAAACGATGATGAGAGATTTGTACTTTTAAATTGTTTTTTATAGTGTACAAATAGTACACCACCGATAATAGCAGCCACAGAAGCTACGGCGAGAATGGAGAAAAATGGAGTAGTGTTATCCGCGTACATCGAATTAGTATTTTGACCGCTACTCGTGGAGTTTTCATTCGAATTTTCCGCTTGATCCGGTCCACTGCAAGCTTTGAAAAAATGATTTATCTGAACAGTTGTAAATCTCTCGACTATTCGTATCGCATATTTGTACCGGGTCTTAATATTATATATAATTAAATGTACGTATGTAAGCGGTGCATGTAAAGATAGTTTTCCAAACTTCCCGACTACACCTCTTTTCCTTCACTGTGGTCAAAAGAGAATAGAATGAATTTGATTCAACCAAATAATCGAATCGACATTCCGTTTCCATATCGCTTCCGTTTGATATCATTTTCTACAGAAACAAATAATTTGTTATCGCTCAAAAATCCTAATGACTTCCTTCTAGAGCTTAATACTAACAAACTTATGAAAAACCAACATTACCGGCTTTGTACAATTTCTCGAAGACGTCTTCTCCCCCTTTTAGGATAAAGAAAAATCGTTATATTCTGCGAATGACTCAAATAATAAATTATAATACGTACAAGATCAAATTTAAATTCGGTGTCACTGAGATATCCATCAGAGGACCAGTTGATGTCTGTTATGCTTTTGTTTACAGCATCTGCTGAAATCGGTCGTACCGTCAAATGCACAGAGTCTCTAGGTAACGTAAAAGTCACTGTGAATATTGCAATTTGACTACTGAAAACAAGAACAGTTTTAGTTATGCCTAATTAGAAATAGAAATATGGCCCAATAATTAATGACCAGTCATCTGGTCAAACTAAACTCTATATATTTCAATAAAATTTATATACCCAGAATCCATATCACTGCCAATGTACGCACAACGTCCTCCAAAAATTGGAAATCGTTTATCTGGTAGACTATAATCAGTTTGGAGAAATGTATTACTTTGAATTTCACGTGGACTTCCGTTCTCGAAGCTTAATGCGTAACATCCAGTAAATACATACTTATAACTAAGTGTCACGACTTCTTGCTAAATTAAATTAAAAGTACAATTAACTTCCTTATTTAAAAGCTGCAACTTTGTACCTTACATGTAACTCTGGTTATAAATATACATATGATTTCAGTCACCATAAGTATACATGCAGCAATACAAACTTACAGATGCAGAGATATTTTGTAATAAAGTATACATATATTCTTCATTTTCTAATCCACTAAACCTATGGTTTTTACAGTCTTTTTCGTTAAGAATCTTCCAGTCGACCAATAGACCAATTTTACTGTACATACATTCCTTTTGAGGTGATTTAAAAGTTACCATTAATGCACCTGTATTAAAAGGAAGACATGGAACATAAATCATACGTATCACCTCTAATAAATTGATTGATTTTAAAAAACTGAAACCTCTTACCTGGTAAGGTAGATTTTTGAATTAGAGTAAAGTTAACACGACTTGGTGTTGGACATAGCTCCAGACTATTACTGCTCTCGGAATTTTCAGAATCATACTGCGAATGACAAAACAATTCTATTTTATTAAAAAAAAAGCAAAATATTACAATTTCCTTACATACTTTCTCGAGGCACGGATTATTAATACAACTTCAACTTATATTAAAATTTTCCTTTTCTTACTTATGATATAGGTTTGACTGATAAAAAGAAAAACATACACTGTTTTTAACATCTTTGGTCGTCCACTCTGTGCTGCACAAGATCAGCAATTGAAAAATAATAATAAAAACACTTTGCATCTTCTAACACTTATAAAGAACTTCAATTGCTCACAATATGCGCGAATATTACATTTTTTCAATTTTAAACAAAGCACAACCGAACCGCAGCGGTTCTTTTCTTTCAAAGGAAATAAAACCAAACATATGACGCAGAAAAAAAGAACAAACAAGGACAAAGTATATTACATACAACTTGTAATCAGCACACAGAACGTAGTGGTCGACGCGTTTTTGACGGCTGTGGCGGTCTGTCTATAGTAAAGCTAGTCCTACATGGAACACAGACCGCAGTGTATGTCCATACACGCATACATATGTTGCAGTTGCAAAAATCTACCCCGTATGCTATGTTAAACAAGTGCATCTACCACTACGGTGTCTGGATCATTTGACAGAAACTATATAGCACCATTCTCCATTGCGTCTGTCGTAATCAGCTGTTCTCCGGTGCTCCGGATTATTTAGACAGCTCGTGGTTTGGAGCATTTTCATTTTTATTTCCGTCCATAGTATTGGGTAATCCTCTTCCTTTTGAATTAAGCTACGTATGGTCTACAAAGTCCTCGGTACCTTCAAAATTAATAAGCTACGATTTCGTACAATATTATGATTTTCCTGGCCTTGCAGGGTTCGTATAACCTAGCCAAATGTTCATGTAATATGCAAGTAAAGGATGCATGCATCGAGCCGCCTCATTTTTTAAAGTGGTTACCACATCAACGAGTATAAAGAGTGAATCAAAATGAAATTTCGGAAACGTCACATTTGAACTATCGAAAATCTATAAAGTGCGAATCAAACTCGCAAATACAGTGTTCAGTATTTCGTGAATTGCAAACCTCGTGCAAGAACGCTCCGAAATCGCGATAAGTGAACTCGTGTGCTGATATGTTTCTGTTATCTGTGGTGCAAACGTTATAATGGTTGTCTTTCAGTTTTGAAAATGCCTGAAAGTTTTGCTTGGCGATATTCCACGAGGCACATAGATAAACGAAGAATGAACTGAACAGTGATTTGTTGCCAAGTTACTGCACCGAGGTAAGTATACTCGATTCTTATCAAATTTATTTTTTAAAAACTGAGTAATTAAATTGTTAACGATTATTGTTTTCTTTGAATATAAATAATATTATTAACGTCATTGAAGTACTTTACTTTGCACGACTAAGAAAGAGTTGTGCTCGGTTCAATCACATCATAACGAGCTCAGAGTTGAGAATATACCTGAACGTGATGTTTATAGTTTGATAACATTCCTTCGAACTAGATTTGATTCCAGTAATATAACTGGAGGCAAAGCTAATGGAACCTCTAAGACTTTTTTCCTTATAAATATCGATCTGATTACCTTTGATTCTAATGTAGTCAAATATTTTGTAATGTACTATATAATGAAACTTCGATATTGGAAAAAGCTTTCCATCAATACTCTGTCTTACTTTTATGTTCAGGTATATTAAACTATACGAAATAACAAAAATTATACATCTTTAATCTCATAATACTGTAGCATCGTAGTAATTTACATCATTCTATGCAATGTATCTATTAAGTTTGTCATATCAATCGTACAGATGGACAGGGAGCAATTGCTGCCCATGCAACTACCACCTTCCAGCAGTATAAATGTCAATAGCAAGAGCAAAGTATCGTTCGTAAGGCGACTCGCTCTAGGATTTATAATATTAGCTGCCTTGGGATTATTATATGTCCCGGCATATCATTCCGCGCAGAGCCCAGTTTTAGGCTTAGGTGAGACATCTCAGGCCATTTCAGCTCTTCCAAGCAGCTCGCACTACGTAGCCTCCGTAGGTATGCATCTACTAACACAGCCTGGTCTCTGCTACTGATACTCATTTTAAGTTATGCTAAGTCGTACACGAAATAGTCCTTTCGTTAATGATAATTACGACGAAACAGATCCAACGCTATCTTTATCGAACTAGAAGCAATGGTAAGAAACTGACCAATAATGTTCTTATTACTTTTCAAACGAGGTGTAACGAATTTTGTCTCTCTTCCTGTATTTCACACGAAGTGTGACAATGGAACTAACCATTATAAAGCTTTTTATACTTATTTGTATTTAGAATACTAGTTAGAGCATATGGATCTAGCCACCTTTATTTTTTCTCAGATGAATGCACATACCCCGTACTGACGTTCTGCCATTTACTCAATTCCTATAAAATATTAGTTTTGGGGAAACTGCTTTCATCTTTCGCATTTTAATTCTTTGTAGAAAGCTTGGATATTTTTGAACTTGTTGAAATACTTTTATGATAATACGTATGCACGGGTTCTGCGACTGAGTGACTTAGAAATTTATTCTACAAGAGCGAACATACAAAGAGAATACGGTGCATACTACAATTAGAATTATGTAATACATTATAAATAGGCAATATACTTCTTTTATAACAATTTGATTTCCAGCGCAATTACCCGGTTGGGGGTATAACACGTCGCGTGATTTGTGCACGTATATCCGCCCAGAGAACAGCACATCGATTTTAAGCCCTGCAAATATTTGTACACCCTCGCCGTATTTATTGATAGTTATTTGTTCAGCAGTAACAAATCAGAAAGCAAGAAATGCTATAAGAAATACTTGGGCTAATAAATATCAATTAGATGCCTTGTATAATCCGACTGTAAAAATAGCATTTCTATTGGGACAGAGCGATAATGATACGTCGAATGTACGTTAAAGTTTGCTTCAAAAGTACATCTTTCAACATTTCAGATTCAATTTTACAATGTTTACACAAATTTGCAATGTTTTGTGTTCAGGATTTGGTAGCAAACGAGAGTATCGAGTATAACGATATAATACAGGAGAGATTTTATGACACCTACAACAACCTCACGTTAAAATCCGTTATGATGCTGAAATGGGTGACCTCAAATTGCGAACACGCTAAATATCTTATGAAAACGGATGACGACATGTTCGTGAATATACCGGCGCTTTTGCAAACCTTGAAATCGAGGCCACAGAGCACAGGCACATTACTGGGATCCCTTATTTGCAATGCTAAGCCGATATCCGATCCGAAGAATAAGTGGTAAGTACCTATCCATAGTTATTTCGGTCCGTATGAAACTTTAGGGGATGATATAGCTTGAGCTTTGGAAAATAATAAATTATCATCGAAATTGCGTGTGTCACAGGTATACGCCAAAATACATATATGCCGAGAAAACATACCCCAATTATCTATCAGGTACGGGATATGTAATGAGTTTAGATGTAGCAAGTAAATTGTACAAAGCGGCTTTAGTGACGCCGTTGTTACACCTCGAGGACGTGTATTTAACGGGTGTATGTGCTCAGCATGCCAAATTACATCCCACAAACCACGCGGGTTTCAGTTACGTTCAGCGTAAACAAGATCCCTGCATCTTCCGAAGTGTCATTACCGCGCACAAGGTCTCCACGACCAATATGTATAACATTTGGAATAAGTTGAACGACTCGAATCTAACGTGTCCTAGCAACAATCGTTCCTCCACAGAAAAAAAATCTGTGAGTTTAAGTAGAAATGGCAGGAATGTTGGATACTATCTCGTTAGAAGACGAAGCGTAAATAGGTGCGTTTGAAAATTTGATGCTACCAGGCTCAGTACCGATTTCTGTTTGTGTCTGTGATTTCGTTAAATCGTTAATGACGAAATAATTTTCGATTTATATCAAAACATTAAGGATAAGCTGATTTTTTCATGAAGAAAAGTTCATCGTCAGTAGCTCGCCCGATGAATTCTTTGAAATATATTTTTCCATCCGTCGCGTGTAGTTAGCTAATAACGCGTGAAGTATCGCAGTCAATTAAGATGTCTCCTAAAAAAATGTGTCAATTTTATTCACTCTATGTTTTTAAGGTATATAATACGTTTGCATACCTTCTTCAAAATACTAATAATTAATATCAGATCTCTCCACCATTATTAGTCAATTGAATTGATTAACAATTAAAGGACATAAATTGAATGGTCCTTGACAAATCAATGATACGTCATATCAAACATATTACAATTTATTTAATAGGAGAATAGCGACATGTAGTGGGGTACTGACTATATATTTGTCTGCATACGTGATCTTGGAAAGAAAAAAACGAGGCGACCTATTTTAACGAACTATAAATTAAATGGTAGAAAATATGTCGGTGTACTTTTTAAAATTTATGCTAAATATTGTACTATTTATTTCCCGCAATAGTTAAAAAAAAAGCCTTGGAATAAATATAGTTTCATTGCATAGCAAGTGTTGAAACTAAATTCTAGAAAAAATAATTTTCTAAATTTTCCTCACATTTCTTCATGCTACTTTCAACTCAAATAACTCAAGTATTTGGCAGCTAACAAGCGCAGTATAGTCAACGTAAATATTTATTTGTACTCGAAAATCAATTTAATCAAATACTTTAGAGGCCTGTGTGATATTAAATCTTAAAACTCATTGAATATTCATGACGAAATATGAGTTCTTAATATTAATCTATGTAGTTCGAAAAATTGTAACATATATTCCACAAAAACCTGGCATTTTTGTGTGTGTAGAAACATTACATTAACAGTAACGTATTGCTTTTGACATTCCACTTTATCTCGATAATTTTGACAGTGCTCGAATGATTTAATTCCGTTGAATCTCCCGTTGACTCGATTTCTCATCAATTTCTCTAAAATCAGAACTCGACGTTGTCAATCTCGCTAAGTGGAAAATATGAAGGATTTATTGTAAGTGTACATATATTATATTAATATGCCACAGCAACGTTTAATGCTATGCATATGGATATGAAAAACGAGGGAAGAGTGTTGTAAAATATTACGTATAAATTAGATAGGAACAAATTTTTCTCAGTGATACGGTTACTTAATTCCTTGCGTTTTGAACAAAAATAGAACAAGTATGAAATATTTTGTCTGCAGAATTAATAATATTATTTTCACCTGTATGTTTTAAAACAATTGTAAATTAAACTTCATTAAAATGCTGTACGATTATTACACTCGTATGTCACAGAGAAATAATTAATGTAAATGCACTAATTAAAAGGACATTGAGTAGATTCTCCTAGCAAATATACAGATCATCTAATTGGCACAGTAAAATAAATCAATTAGTAGGTATTGATTCGCGATAGTGCTGATTACAACCTCGGAAAAGAAATTTGTATATTATTATTGTACGTTTGTATATTTCGCGCAGACTTATAGGATAATAAACTTGCGAAGAGTTCTAGTGGCCTTAGTTTACTTTATAAGTGATTCTTACTTAAAAAAACTTTAAACTTTCACCCGTTCGGCGTGGTATTTGGTGCTATACTAGTAGCAGGGAGATGGGTGATCTCACTTGTCATTACAGATGACCACATTAGTGTTTAAGAACTTGATACGAAAGATTACACTTATTTTTAACTGTAATGAAAATGCTTGTAAGAAGACTTAGGTATTGCAAGAATAAAGAAACATGCGAATTAGAATACCTTAGTCTGAATCCTTTATTAAATGTATGATCGGAAATTATAATATTGTAACGGGAGGCCCTTTTTTTTCGGATTTTGAACAACTCAAAAGGGATACATTTATTTTAAAAGTAGGTAGAAGAAAGAGATTATTAGACGGGGATTTATTATAGAGGGGATGTGTGTGTATGAGAGTAACTGGAGGAGAAGACAAGTTTAACTAAATATACTCAACGCTAAACTTATAACTAACAAAGGCTAACAGGATTGGTATTTATTGCATATAAAATACATAAAGTCTGTTTATGAGGTAGGAAGTTTTCTATTTTGTAATGCTATATATGGATAGTTATAAAATTATACTGCTTTACATACACAAACGTCCATCTTTCAATTAATTCTAAACATTTGAATATAATGAAAAACTTTATGATACTTAGATATACATGACCATGTATATATGAGATATATTAATAAAATATAGCAGTAAACAAATAATCACAATATGCAGGCCAAGATATATACATCCAGGAACAAGTATAATTCTCCAACAGGATCATCGCCGTAAAAATCACGCATAGGTAATTTGTACATTTTATTAACAATATTTCAATCGCAATGGTATACTACTAGAGTAACGTATTGTAGATCCAATTGAATTGTATCGATTATGAAAGATCAAGAGAGTTGACTGATATTAAGTCAACGTCGCTTACCCTATATTGACCTTTTCCGGTACATACGCGCATTATAAATATCATGATGGAGTTTGCAGTTCTTTTTAGAAAGAGGAAAGCCAAAGCAATTTATACATCAAGATATTATAGACAGAGCAAATAGACGCATCATTTCGGCGGCATTTTCCCTTTCTCCTTCACAACTCAGTTTTCGCGCGTAGTTTTTCCTTTTTTGGGCTTTGAGAAATTTTCGTGGAAACATCACTATTATTTTCTGCCAGATTAACAGCCATTAAATCTTCCATTAAAGATTCCAATTTTGCTTTTTTAATCGCTTTCTTCGAGCTTTTACTATCTGAAATTTGTTCCCTAGATTCGCCTTTCAAATCAACATTCATCAAGTTCTCAGTTATGAAATCCAACTTTTTTGCCATTCCTTTACGGTTAAAACGATGCCTTTTCTTTTTAGATATTTTGTGGTTCAATCTATTCACCTCGATTGCTTTTAAATAATCATGTCGACGTGCAGGTTTGAATGATTTTTTCTTATCTAGTAATACACCATTTTCAATAGGTCGAGTAGTATGGTTGCACTTCTTCTCGTTTGCAACACTCTCTTTGGCTTTATGATCAATTTCCAGAGATTGTATCGAATCAATAGCTTTCTCATCTTTTGATTTCTTGAACTTTTTACACAAGGGCGTATCGCGGCTAGATACTAGTGTGGGGCATCCTATTTCTAATTCAGAAGCGTTTGAGTCATTGCTTTTTGCATCTTGATTTCTTTTCCGTTTCGATTTTTTCCTTTCAACGGTATCATTTACGTACGAACAGCCAGGTTTTGGTTCACTAAACTCTATTGACGCGTCATTCGATTTGTGTTTCTTCTCTTTTTTCAAGTTCTTTTCAGAGTCTGGTGGAAGAGGTATGTCCTCTACAAACGACAGAACCCATTCCGAACCGTTATGAACTGTATTCGAATTACTATCCTCCTGCTTTTCTCTGTGGTTTCTTTTACGTTTCGAATTATTGTTGGTTTTATATGTAAAATTAGTTTTGTAGGAACAGCTAGGAATGGGTTCAATGGTAGATTCGACGATATTGCAAGCTTCGTCTAATTGCTCGGTCAAATCTTTAATTTCCCTTTTCTCCCGTTTTAATGCTTTTTTAGACTTTTTGGGAACTTGAATGTCGTGATGCAGAGGGATCTCGCCGGGCAAAATATTATTTGCATTGCCATCCAAAACTGAGGAACTCTCCACAGATGTTACATTATCATCCCTGACCCTGTTTTTCTTTCCCTTAGATTTTGATTTGCTCGCTAATTTAAGTTGCATGTGAGTGCATGAAGGTTTTCCTGAATTATTAACAGCTAAATTGTTAGTCATACTTGCGAGTAATTCCTTCTCTTGTTGCGCGATTCGAGCTAATTTCCCATTCAACGTTAAACCGTGTCTCGCACCTTTGTGAGCGGTTCTACCCCCGCAGGCCCGAAAAAGCTGTTCGTCGCTCAATTTTAACGCGGCAGAACTTTCGAGTTCAAGGTCGATGGGCTGCTCAAAGCCACTTTCAGGTATCATTTGACCATCTTCCAGAAGAACACAGGTCTTTAAAAAATGATCATACCGTAAAGTTTTGTTCTTGTGCCCTGTCTTCGAGTGAAATCTTCCAGCCCCAGTAGCAATAGCTTCCTCGTCCTTAGCCCGTATGGAAATGTCACTCGTACTGGAATCGACCGTGATGTTCTTGACTGCTTTGTCGAACATAGATTCCCACCAGTGACAAGAGAACTCCTTTGCCGAATCATGCCCGATGCCAGAGGAGTCGAACTTCAGCTTAGGCCTCAATGGTTCCACGATGCCACTTTCATCTTTACCCAATCCTTTACCTGCGTAAATTTTCTTCATGAAACGAGCGAGCCGGTTGTCAAACGAATAATGAAGTTCTTTGTCTTTGCCATTCAAACAGGTGCGACACTGTCAAGGTTGCTTTGTGACGTAAAAGCGGTAGCAAGGCATTGTTGCAATCGTTGCGACAAAGAATTAAGGTTACGTTCGACGATAACAAAGAGAAACCAATTCATGCAAATTCAAAAAACTTCCCATTTCCCTGATACTCTCAATGTACATGTTGGAAATCGTACCTTCCTCCCATCCGTATTTCATGAGCAATGCTTTTGCAAAATCTGCCATCAAGCTGGAATATGGAACTTGTGAAAACGACTTTAACGTGCGTCCCCTCGGTGTGCTTGCAAACTTCATGCAACCGAATGCACTCTTTCAAAATGCGCCCATTTAGCCCTACCACGCGGACGCGCGATTCACTACTGTGGTCACTGTGGTTCACTAACCGGAAGTGCAAATAAATCATCAGAAAGTTTATCGAAGTTTATATTCTCCATTTTCTAAGAACAATCATAGTGCGCTCTCTAACGGCGATTTATGTAAATTACTCGTAAAAAGCTCCCTATCTATAGATAAAGTAGGGAAAGCTCGAAGGAGAAACTTTTATCCCTTGAATAATTGTAGGAGGGATGAAAAAGCTTAGATAATGGTGAGCTATAGTTATAAGAAGAAGGAGATTCGATTGCATACCCCTTCGTAAATTGTAACGCAAAAAATTGTTTATAGTAATGAGGGGTTTCGTAAGGGAGAATCGCCGTCTGGGTTTCTTTCCGTTTTTTCGACTTACTAACTTTTTGGGGGTTGAGTCGATGCAGAAAAATTAGTAAGATGAAAGATTCGTAATCTGCTTTAATTAATAATGCTGCTCACTTGTTAATTATCTTGAAGATAAGCTATTTATACCTAAGTTTTTGCGATGGATATTAATGAAAGACCACGATGGTAGTACACCCGGGGACCTGGTATCTGTCGCTGGTGACTTTTTTTAAACGTTATTTTTAAACGTACTAACCAATGAATAATTAATTCTCATGCGCTCATTAGCTACGGTGGCGTGTACTCTCGTTAATGAAAGCATGAGGATTATTAATTATTGGTTAGTACGTTTAAAAATAACGCTTAAAAAAAGTCACCAGCGACAGATGCCGTGTCCCCCCGGGTGTACAATAAAGTCATAATTAAAAAGCTAGACACTTTACAACTAAGAGAAAGGAGTTCTGTAGCCTTTCTTCGTTCTTAACGAATGAACTAACGTGCGCTAGTACAACGTCCTTACTGCTACGAAAGCATTATTGCTTCGTAATAGTCCAAGCATGCGGCAATGTTTCAAAAACACCGACGATTAGAGAATGGAATTACGTACGATTACCACTCTGATAAAAAAGTAGGACCGTCAAGTAGTGCACATAGGGGTACCGAGTTTAAACCACGTATTCGCAACGAGTGCATAAATCCGCGTTATACTTGAAGAATGTTAACGATTCTTTTTCTCCTGCTTCAACAACTTATGGTTCATGGAATTTCGTCAGATTACCAAAGTAAATCAGTACCAATTAAAAATGAAGGTTTCTGCTTTCTTTCGCTTATTATAATAATAATAAACACTGTTATCTTTTCGCACTCGCACTCGTTTCAATATTAATTGTAACATCGCATATCGCGTCCCAAAATCGAATCATTGCCAACATCAGATTCCAGTGCTAATATTATTATTCTTGATTGCGAGAGGCAATCTACTCTGAGTGATTTCAATATCGATGGTAACGTGACATATATCACATTAAGCAATCAAACCATCACAATCAGACTCCGGTTTTATTAACGTTAATTGCGATTGCGAACAGAATTACGTCACGTCTGGAAGGATGATCGTCACGGAGGTAGCTGCAGCAGTGTCGTAAAATTTGATAAGTACTGGATTTGGGAAAACATGGAGCAACATATTTCCAAATTTGGAACGAGTTTCTTGCCGTGGTGCTATGACGACAGATGTACGAATGATGCTGTTTATTTAAACTCGGAGAATCATTGCCAGCTGTTGCATCGCCCTCACGATGTCAAAAAAACATTCACTTCAAAAGTTTTCGAACTCGTCGACTTATTTTCGATGCCAACGTTTTTGGTATTGCCGCAATTTGGTATAAAAGTGGTCAGTGCTCGGTCAACGACGGAAATCATGGCGAAAACGACGATAGCTCCTGTCAGCGATGTCCTTTTCAGCAGCGTCGCACCGATTCACACTACGCTTCAGGCGGAGGATCCGAGTACATCGACTTCTTCGAGTTCTGAGATTACTTCTTCGAAGTCTACTCCTTCAAAGAGTGCGAAATCGAATTTCGGGTTCGTTCGGGAAAATAAATCACTCGACAAGAATATGCCGACAAGAACAACGCTTCCCGAAGCAACCAGACCTTTCAAAGCAAAGGAAAAGATCAAAGTTGCCACTGAGACTTTGAATCAGTCGAAAAAAATGGTGAGCTACAAGCCCGAAGAAAGAAAGAAACGTTTAGAATATTTGGAACCCACTACGTTGACCAATAAAGGGACATCTATGAAGAAATTTCTGGAAGAAGAGAAAATAACTTCGAAGGCGATGAAAAAAATTGGTCGCGCGACTTCCACTAATCGTCCTTCGACCACATCCGATGATATTCAACGCCCAAAGGGCGATAATGATGATTATGAAGAGGATGAAGAAGACGAAGAAGAAACCGAAGAATATTCCATGGAAGAGAAAGAAGTCTACGATGAAATGTCGACGGTGACACCGATTAATTTATCAAAAAAAATTCAGAAGCCTCAAGACTCGCGGAAAACATCCGGCGGATCAACTATTTCTAATTCTTTCGTCAAACATTTAAAGAAGAATTTCGAGCAGGTCTTGAATTCTCTCTGGAAGAGAAAAAATAAGCTGGACGACATGGCGACTGATCGTGGTGACGAGAGTTTTACCGGAAAAACTTCGAAATTCGTCGAAAAAAAAATTATCTCTAATTCTACTTCACAGACGACGTTCACGCCTGGCACTAGACAATTGTTATTCAACAATGAAAAGAATAAGTCGAATACGCGAAAGATGTTGAAGACGGATGTCAAACAAGTGCCTTCGCTTCGCATTGGAAAAATGCAGTTTTCGAAAAAAGCGAAACAGAAGAGGCCTCAGCATCGAGCGAATCGTACCCGTTCGCATTCCCCTCTACCTCCCTATTATGGCAATTACAAATTACCAATGATCATTACATTTCATCAGAATGGTACCGTTGAAGCGATAGAAGATAAGAAAGCTTCGATAAGAAAAATCGTCAAAGACGCTTCTTATCTAAAGAAGATGAGTCACGCGTCCCGGAGTGATAATACCCGTCCGATGCATCATCACTTTTCAGAAAGTGCCACGTTTCGTTCCAAAAATCCTGAGCTTGTATAGATAAATATTTATCGTATGATATTTTCACGCGGTGGTGCCCTTGGCACGAATTTAATTTTCCGCTCGAAAGTACAAAATCTCTCTTTACTTCGTAGGTTGTAAAAACCTCCTACGCCGTGTTTAGTCTATTGGAGCAAATGTTAGATCAGGGAGAAAGGAGAAACTCTGCATAGCAGAAATTACCGTAGAAAAGCATACTTAAATCATTGCGTAATTGTTATGTACATCGAACGCATCCTTCACTTTTATATATTTAATTATCCTGAAAAATATTAATACATTGATGAATTAATTACATGAATGCATTCATCATACTACGATCGAGCAAATTACCGCATAGGTATACACCAAGAAAGCAGTCTATTATTAATTAATAAATATGATTTCTAATATGGGAAGATAAATATTTCGTTAGGACAAGAAATATACTTATGTTGATTAGTAAAATATTTGTTTCATCCAAACGGTTGCCTCAAAGTTTTTAATTGTGCCAAATAAAATGTTGTAATAGCTGACCAACATTCATCAAACGAACATTTATTAACTCAAATAAACCGTTATCTCGGTGTACATAAGGGTACTTACGCATATTCGAACACGCAAGACAATGAAATGTCAAAAGCGTCCAAAGTACCCTTCATGTATAATGCAATCCCAACTCAAATTAGTTACAGTGTAGACAGCCAAAACCTACCGATCAGCGATGATTATATCAATTATCCCGAGCTCACAACGTCGTGTACACGTTGACCACGTATAAAATCGATCATATTCGGACTTCGATCGTCGAGTCGCTTCGAATCCCGCCAAACATGGACATCCTACCCATCCACTTCAAAATCTATCGCTTTTACGGTTTCTGGAACGACCCGAACGACTCGCGATTAATCCGGTTTTTCTTCAAGCTGCACGAGATCGCTACTCTGACGGTGATATTTTACTTTACCATCACATTGATCATCGATCTGGTGCGAATCGGAGAGAATGTGGAACAAGTATTGGGGAAACTGTTCACAGTCCTGAGCTACGTGCAATTGTGTTTGGTATTGCTGCACCTCGTGTTTCGCCGTAAAAAATTATTCGAGCTTTTTGACCTGCTCGAGGTGGAAATTTCTACGCCGCAAAACGACGAAGAGCGAGAGATAGTAACGCGGTACAATCGCTCTGCGCTGAAAAGCTTCTACCTAATGATGTCTACATTACAATTGACGACAGTATTCGTTATCCTGACTCCGCTTATGGCACCGAAGGACCAAAGAGCTCTGCCTTTTAGCAGCTATCAGCCTTACTCGATTTCTAACGATTTCTTGTACGTTCTGACTTTTTCGATTCACGTGATTTCCGCGGTGTACGGTATACTGCTGAACGTTACTTTCGACACGATGATATACTGCTTGATCCTGAAGTCCTGCGCGCAGTTCGATCTGCTGTTTCACAGGCTATCGGAGATCATCGCGAGGAGGTGCACCGAGGAGAGGATCGCTTTAATCGCGAAGTGCGCGAAGCACCATATTCTGATTCTGAAGTTCGTCGCAGGCATTCCAGAATTGTTCATCGGAGTGACGGCCTCGATGCTCTTCTTCATTTTGATCACTTGGTGCACCATGATCTTCCAACTGTCCAAGGTTCTCTGATACGATGTGCACTTCTCTTTGAGATATTATATTATTTCGTGTATTCATTCCTTTCGTATGCGCAATCAGACAGAGCTATTCGACGCCGAATTCCTTAAGCTGATGATGTACTTCGTATGTTTGACGTATCGGATTTTGTCCTACTGCTGGCACGGAAACCTGCTTACGGAGAAGGTAAGGACTGCATCACTGTCCTTCGCGCGTTCTTTCGTTGCACCCTTCCTGGTGGTATCGATTTTACTCGAATCGAATTACTTTTCCATTCGCGTATAATTTTTAATCGCAGAACAGAGAAACCTGCAATGCGATTTACAGCAGCGACTGGACCACACTAACGCCGAGGGAGAGGAAATATTTGATTCCCTTCATGGTTATTAGTCAAAAGGAATTAACGATCTCTTATAGCGGGATTTGCGCCTGGAATTTCGAACTGTTTACATGGGTAATTATATCAATCATTGAGTCGTGATACTTCGTACTGTCGATTAATAATTAACTCATCGAAATTTCGTTAACAGATCGTGAAATCATCGTACGCGGCATTCAGACTTCTGCAGCACATGTATAACGATCAACAGATGAACGCAATTTCAGAGATAAAGTTGACATAACTCAGGGGACACTTTCAAACGAGAAGGATTTCGCGTGCAGCGTTTAATTTATTGCAGCACATTATGCAAAATAATCATCATTGATTCTAGTATTAGCCGGTACAACTCGCTCAAAAGATCAACTCGACTTGGAATCGATAATCTATTCTAAACTTTATATCGTTATATTCACGACTTAACTAATAATATTGTAAATCGCTCAAATTTATATTACGTCCTCGATGAATTAGCGTCCACATTAGTTTCAGCATGTGAAAACTGACCTTACCATTCCGATCCGTCTAATGTCTTTCTCGGAGCATTCAGACCGAGGGTCATTACACCCGTCGCATTGACCCACGACCCTTTTATTTTCATGACTCGAATGCTCGAGCATGCCATACTTAAACCGAATGGCCTCTGATTGCAATAATACAAATGCGCTTCTGTGTGTATCGTGCAAGAAAGGCGAAGAGGAAAAAGGAAAGAATTTAACGAACGAGAGTAAAATACCGTCGACACCATTGGCATTTGACTTGGACCTCAACTACAAGAATAACGCGATATTCTCTCGTGAATCGCCATCAAAGGCGTATCAACATTTCCAATTCAAAAGCCACGAGAGTCTCCGGATGTACGCGTTAAATTAGAAAAAAAATGCATTGATTTTATCGCACCATTTTAGTGCGAGTCGCTAATCGTCGAGTCTTCGATTTCGGTGTCCGCCGAAAGGCTCGCTTCCGCACAAGTTCCGCGAGCACGCATGCACCGCTGGCCGATTATTCAACAAGGGCGACGCGGCGATGAAGTCCTTCCACTTCTGTTCCCAGATTCCGAGAGCTCGCTCTTTTTGTTGTTCATCCATAGCGCTGTACTTGAGAGAATTAATGGCCAGCTGCTTCAGCGCCCGCAGATCGGCATCTCGCGACATGAGGCCCATGAAGGCCTCGTAAAAGTCGTAACTGAGCGCCTTGGAGCCCCACAGACCGGGGTCGTCGTTCGAAATCACCGTGGGAAAGTTTTGAGCGAAAAATATACTGGCGGGGTGGTTCCTCAAGTCATTCACGAGTGCCAGCACCTGATTGGAAATCGGATTGACCTCCACGGCGATATTTTTCGTTCGTGCCATTTCCAGGACTCTCGGATGCTTCAGCAGTGCGTAACTGAGGGAGAGAGAGAGAGAGAACGAGGGTTCGTATCGTTTATTAGCGGATTGTCGGTATCGCGTGGTTGCATTTCGTAGGCGCAGCATCACCGAGTCTTACTGCTCCCGATAGAAGACAACCGCGTAATTCATTTATTACGAATTGTAAAACGTATTGACTTGTATTTTTTTAAATTCTAAAAAAATAAACATACCAAGACATTTCCCTGCTTACCCGTGGCCAATCCTAGTGGTATTGAGCAAAACTGCATCCAACAAATTTTCATCCGTGCCCATTCCGTTCCAGTTGGATTCCCCCGCGTGAAAGAAGTACCTGATGTCCGAACCGATGGATAAAATTTTATCGATGAAATAGGTGAGCGGCTTTCCTTTGTCCTCCTCTCCAACCAGATCAAATCCAGCGACGAAAGAAGGATAAGCGCTCTTGATCTCCGCGAGAATCCTCATGTACTCGTCGAATTGGGCCACATCTACGGATCTCAGGGGAGCGTAGATCAGTTTGGCTCCAATGAAATCGGGATGATCGCTGATGAATCTATATAACATCGGATTATTTTCGGATTCAATTGCTTTCCCCCGAGAAAAATATGTCCCGAGATCGAAGATCTGGGATCTTCGCTTTCCCGCGCGATCTCTCACCTCTGCGTAGTTTCTTTATAGAAGCGCACCGTATCCAGCTCATTGTATTCGGTACCGTTGAGGTCGTATAAGGTCGGGAGGGTAGTGCGAAACTCGACGTACATGACATTGTCCTCGTACAAATTCAAGAGGCTCTCGTAATAGTAATCGAGGTAGACGGGTCTGTAGCTCAAGAGAGGAGTGACGGTGGCGAAAATCTTGTTGAACTGGACCCAAGCAACGTCCGAGTTGGGATACGTCGCGATGGGATCGTCGACGATCATCGACGACTGACTCTTAATTCGCTCGTCTATCGTCTTGGCGAGTGTTTTATTGCGCCTGAGTTCGGCGAGCAATTTCCAATCGCATTCTTTAGATGGTATTTCAAAAAATTTGAACGACAGAAGCCCGTTAACGTCGCACACGTAGAGATTGTCCACATAGGTCATTTTGAAGAAAGTCTCGTAAGAGGCCATCCCAACGTCGTGGGTATGGAGTACGGCTCCCTTGGGCATATCTTTGATGAATTTGAAAACCGTGGAATTTTCGATCTTCTTCACGACATCCATAAAATTTTGCGTCGGAAGGAATTTCCTGCACTTTCTAAAGCCTGCGTAAAGAGAGACGAATATCGCGTAGCTCAGATGGAAACGAATTGATTTATTAGGCGGACAACTTTGCTTCCGCCGTTTTCGATTCGTGGATCGCTCCAAAAGATGACCAGTTTTTTCAACGCGGGATTCGTACGCTGCCCGAAAAATGGGAAAAAGCAGTGGCCAGCGATGGACACTACTTCGAATCATAAATGTATAATCACTTTTTTTACAATAAAGCCTCGAATTTCGGAAAAACGGCGGAAACAAAGTTGTACACTTATTATTATCCCGTCAATTAGTGCTACAATGCCACACACATATTCAGTAACATTGTATATAAATTATATTTCTAAAAATAGCTCTACTTTTCCATACAGAATATTTGAACAGAAATGACCCGAAGTGATATAGCGTATCTTCGCAACTAGGAAGTACTCTACATATTACAACTACTAATGTACGTCGATAATGAAGTAATTGCTGGATATGTCAATCATTTGAATCGCCTCGTAACAGCGACGACGCGCGAACGTATTCTCCGTAGAATGGGAGTAATAAATAAAGGAGTTCGAATAAAATAAAGCGGCAAAGTTGACCCCCGGCCGTTAGCTGCTGGACGTGGTAACTGGGGGTCAACTAGAGAGCGCTCTGTTTTTCCCGACTCTCTCTTGCCCACGAGTCTTACACACCGACAAGACAACTGACCTTCGTTAAATTCCGCGTGCTTCTCCGTCATGAGGAAATCGTTGACCACGCGTTCCCCGCGTTCGAAGGACATTTGTCCTCCGAAACTGAGCCGTTCCTCCTCGACCAGTAATTTAGCACGTTTGGTCCAATAATCGGTCGGTCCCGCCGTCACGGCGGTCGTACAAATCAGTACCATCCACCCGGCGATGCATCGTAGATCCATGTTTATTTATACCGTTATACCGGTCGAGAATAAGACACCTTTCGCGTGATATTAAAATCCAGATGCGGAGCGGAAACAAGTACGACGGGTTCCCCGCTGTTGCCGCCGAAAGACTGCGTCGACAGCGTCGAGGACTCGAGGACTTCGCGAGCACGCCGAGACCCCTTCGTCTGATAATCGCGACGATCAATTGGTGGCTGTCTTTATCAAACGGTCGTATCTCCAGTTTAAATCAGAAAATAAGATTCGAGACTCCGATTCCGATATCGAGCGCTGGGAAAGTTCTACCGCCACCTGCGATGGACTCTGCGGAGGATCCTCACCATCGGCGGACCATTCGATAAGGCGGCTATCACCAAAGTTTACTGTCACTTTTTTCACGTTGTACTTCCGTCGTCAAAAGATAGAAGGAAGCTGGGACCGTCCCAAGGGAAGGATATATCAGGGAAGTTTCGAACAGAAGCAACGTCGATGTGAACTCCGTGCAGCGTAACTCCAGATTTATTTATAAATAAAATTTGCAAACCTCTAACAATGTACTAAACATAGCGTAAAAAACGTTGAGCACTCGCAGTGAGAGTGTTAATAGTCATCGATTGCGACCGAATCGATCGAACTACGGTCGGAACGCGGCACTGCTGCAACTTTTCGGGAAACCTCTACATATATGCGTAGGAAATCGAGACCCCCCCGAATTTCGCGCCGATTTCGCGCTCCAACTAATGAGTCATTCAAACACTTCGTGCACGAGAACGATTTAAGTGTATACGCGATACAAACATTTTCTACGACACCCTCGCGATTTTATACGAAACACTCAGCACACTTAATTAGCCTAAAGAAGATTGCACCAGAACGGACCTCCTCCCTCCGACTTTCCTTGTACACTTCGGAAAATTTGCAATATTGCGCTGACGTAGTGACTGCAAAAAGTTGGCTTCGCCGGATAAAGCAAATATCGTTAAAAATCATGTTTGGTATCATGGAAAAGAACCCGCAAACGGATTGATGAACGACGCGTTCCCTCCTGATCCTTTTAGGTGTCACTGTAATAACGTTTTTTTATTACCTCTAAATAATATAATTTTTGGATTAATGAACAGGAGCCAAAAAACTGTTCACCTTTACTCCTGATTGCGCGGAATACAATTAAAACATGTAGTATAAAACTTAACAGAGCGTATACGGACACGCTCTGGTCGGTAAACTGCCTGCTCAGCTAGGAAAATACATTTCATAGTGATAAAAGTATACGTAAAAAAGTCGATAACATTTTAACACGACACATAAATCGTATAGGTCAGTGGGTCTCCTGTATCTCTTCATCGAAAATTTTAATATATTAGTTTCATTGAATACCCCATTTATAGAAGTTCGTTGAAAAATATTCGAATTTCACGTATATATTCATAATATTTCATTTTGCCTTACGAGAATTTTGATCTTCCATTTGGCATTTTGTAAATTTTTGATTGAGCATACGAGAAAATACAACTAAATACTTTCCAGTGGAAAACTTTTTCTTGAGCTGCATCCATGCGTGATTCTACTGATTGTAAGCTGCAAGTGGTTGTATAGATTTGTACACATTACTTTTAAATGTAAGTACAGAATGTTAATAACGTGTGCATTTTTCTTTCTTTCTATCAGAAAAATGTCGGTGCACTAAATACATGGAAATGACTTATCGTTGAATATCGTACTCAAAATTACGTTTTGATACCCTGCTGTACAAGACGGCTGAACCGAGTGCAATATTCCTTCGCATTCTTTTTGATTTCAAATAAAAATAAGTGAATAGGCAGTTTTATTTTGGATGTTCCAGACGTGCTCGTTTATATTTAATTCTGTTTATTTATATTAATAAAAAAATTATCATGCTGACGTACTCGTTTCAAATCGAACAAAGTCGTACACAAAACATCTGCTCTATTTAGCTCGATCTTGCCGTCTTTTTCAACAGAGCTTAACTGACATGGTGATAGCGGTAGGTATCATTTTTTTTTATTGTCGCATAGTATCTCAGTGAGCCAAAGGAGTTTAAAAAAGCGTCGCAATGCCTACAAATAATAGGGAACCGGACGTGCGCCAATGAGATAAAGTTGGCATTAATAAATGAAAGGATGATGGTGAAATAAACGACAGCTAAGGTAAGAAAGGACAAAAATCACGAAAGCGTCGTAACCGCCAGATTCACCTACTACGCCTATCTAAGATTTCCGTGAGAGTTCAGTGTACAAAATGATTACCACTGTATGAACTTGACCTATTATTAAATATTCAACACTGTCGATAGCAATGAGCGGGGTATAGTGTGAAATCTGGAAAAAAGAATCTCAGTGATTAAATCTCGTTTGATCATTATGTAACTCTCGTAATAATTTACCAATTTTAATGCAAAGTTGTATTGCCATAAAAGAGAAAGTTAAAGTGCGAAAACTGATGATTTATAAAACTTGTGTTATCCAAAAGTTGGGCGTGAAAATATTGAGCTTGGTACAGTCTCATAGTTGTTTAATTTGCATAGTAATGTATCCCGCATAAATGTTCAATACTTATGTATACTGTTTCATAAGTACATAATATACAGAATTGAAGCTATACATTTTAAACTCACAATATATAGTACACCTATCGACATTTTCCATTTGTTATACTTGGAGACCGAAAAAAATAATACAAATATAATTGGTCTCGTTAATTTTCTTTCACCCAGTCTCCCTTGGCAAGCGAGAAGAATAACAATGCTCAAAAAATAGAGTGACTCCTCGTACAAAGCACATATGTTTAAATTTATTCTTTTTACAGAAACGTGCTAATATCAACAGCATCACAATTGAAGCGGCATATGCAAAAAGGGTTCAACTACCATGCCGCTACCATGTCGCTTGAACCTTTTTTGCATATGCCTCTTCAATTGTGAACGCGAGCTGAAACTAGACTGCGTGTCTAACGTCTAATTTATCTCCTAGGAGAAAAGAGAAACAGATTTTTGCCCATGAAAACTCAATCACAGTGAGTTCTTGAAATATTTTTGTCTATTCATTAACAAAAGTTAAGGCTTACCCAGCCTATTTCACTAGCATGACTAGACACATCAGTGTTTGAAATTACATTAAAAAATAAACAAAATAAAGCAAAATCAGGGGGGTAAAGACAGATAGATTGAATATACACACACATTCTATTCGTCTGTTGGTCCACCCTACCCATCTCAATTTGTTTCTAATTATATCGCGAACAAGAAAGTAAAAATTAATTACACGCAATTGTTGTTAACGCGTGCAGTGCATATTCTCGTGGAATGTGGATGTTCCAAAAACGTACATACTTTTCGAATCTCGACCGAACGTTATTGTCTTTTGGTATCTCAGTGAGTGACTCCTTCACTCATAATTGGTACTAACGATCGTCCGAGTCATCATAAAATTAAAAATAACACATATAAATCATACCTTTTCCTATGTTCCCTTGTTCAATTCCTTCTTGCCATAGTTAATTCGTCCTACTCCTTCCGATTACTAGACATTCGATAATCGTAAGCTATTATCTTTTCCACTGGTCAAGCGTATGGGACTATTAGTCAAATTGACCCGAAAGGAAAATTAACGAGAGAACACTGATTACTTACTTCATTGGGGAATACCATGGAATAACGCAAAAGAAAGAATTGGAAATTCAACATGTTTGAAGAGTTGCATTCGACACAAATCTTCATATCGCAATAATTATAAATAAAATTAACATCATTGCTATGCGTGTTCTTACTTACGATAGATTAACCTAGGAACACTGAATCATTGAATTCAGTGGAACGATCGGACCAAAGTGACCTAAACACAATAATGACTTGCTTGTGCCGGTGAAGGTCTGATCCTGATGAGTGTCGACAGGGCATTACCATTCAAGTGATAGTTTATCATCGACACGGTAAAAATCAGTACTTTTTCTAACGTTTAGCTAACATACTATGTATATCGAGTTATACACAGACAGATAAATATATTCTTGCTCCTCCATGCAGTTACCGGAAGCAATTGCAAAAATATTCTGTATTGAGTAATGAATACATCAAATACATAACTTAATTACGATTGCAGTCAACGTTTACCGAGGAGGCCTTACCCTCGAGGATTCTCAGCGAATCTCCGCGAGTAGCGATGTAGATATCGAGTTTCCAAAGTTTCCCAGACGACCGAGGGGAATAGTTGTTACATTGATAAAATGCATCGTCATCTTCAGGGAATACAATCGGAACAGGAAATTCGCGTTTTCGAACCACAGGGCAAGACATGTAGCGAGTCGTAACCTTACAGTTCCTCGCTTCAATGTGACGTCCACTCCTCGCGTAGATGTACGTTACATACAGCCGTTTAAAAATGAATTTAACTTCGAATTTTCACGCGAGACGGTTCTTTCCTCAGATGTTCGTCGGTGACGTCAATGCGATACCGTCGCGGATTCTTTTTCCGCGGCCTATGATGCCAACTCCCAAAGATACCGCGAGACCTTAAAACGCGCTCTTAGGTACCGGCCTACGTAAGCAGCCGGGGAAAGAACTGTACAGTGAATATTCGCCGGTTAAGAAGGTTAAGAAACTTTGAGAGCTCTGTCCGCGTTGGCAAGGGCTAGAGATCCTACTAGCGATACCAAGGTGCGATCTAACCATGTTATGGGGTTTGGATAAAGAAATCCTCCTTCGTAGAAGCCCAAGTGTCCTCCGTGCGCAACCTCGACGTATAACGCGTTGGAATGACTCGCTGAAATCATACGTAAACACGATATTGATTAGACAATGTAGCGAGGGTGCATACTATACATATTATCCCCTTGCCAAACAAGAATATCACGAGTGAGACTCGTGGAATGAAGATTGGGTGAAACGTAAGCATCACGAGTCAAACTCGTGGAATGCTCTGGCCGCTTGGGCACGGATTTCATCAAGGTAAATGTACGGCAAGGGGTTAAATGTATCGAGCATAAAAGATGATGAAAGTCGACAGGTTTGATAAGCATAGTATAATTACTGTGCAAACTCACATGCGAATTCTTTGATGGGTGGCAGCAACGTATCCGGAACGAGGGGATCGTCGAGAGCATTGACGAACACCATTGGCGTTGTTATATTGTCGAGGTAGTGTATGCAACTGCTCCATTTGTACATTTCATTAACAGATCTGAAGTTGTGTACCTGAATAACGAGTATTTAATGTTACGGCGAATAAAGGAGTTATAAATAATTGAAATTAAAGATTTTTGTCGTATTATCTACGCGAAACGCACCTTCCTCGTGTAAGCCTCATCGAGCTCGGGTAGAGTCGCCGCAGATATGATTTCCTTCTCGTTGAGATTGTGCCTCTGCTTCACATCCTCTGACAGAAGAACGCTCTTGTGCCGAAGGATAATGTTTTTGACGGATTCCGTCATGACGTAGAGGTAAAAGCGTCTGAAGTTTTGCCAATTTAGTAGGAACTTTGTACCTCTGAAAAGTGAAAGTAAAACTTAAGTAGTGCGCTTTCATTAAATCTTGAAATTCGTCGATGCGTTTCTGCTTACTCGATCGCGTTGTAACCCTGACAGACGGAGATTCCTCCAATGATGTGAGACAATTTATTGGAACCTCGTTCTCCCATATATTTGGTCACTATGTTTCCACCCAAACTGAATCCGATGCAAACGATTTTCGTGTTTTGATGCTTCTCTACCAGGTTTTGTAGCATTATGTGGTAGTCCTCAGTGTGGCCTGATCATATAGGAAAAAAATATTTACTATCGACTCTGACCCAATAAATAATGATATCGCGTGTAATGCTAATTAGACATATTTAAAGTTCTATAGTATACAGTGATGAGAGATTTTCCGTTTGGAATGAGCGGCGCATGCTTGTTCGTTCCGCGTCTACTGATTATCGACGTTTCTGGTATTACGCGATAATGGTTCGCTATACACGGAAAAAAATGGATTGTTGAATCAACTGTAATTGCGATTGCAAGCACGTTTTTGCTTCAAATTCAACAAAACTATCCGCGCTAATCTGCAACGCGAGATGCAATGCAACTTTTTCCGTAGTGCCTTACTTCGCTTCCTCCTAATATCACAACCTGTTGTCATATAATAGAAATTACAGTAGACTCACCGTAAGTAAATATCCTAGGAGCGGTGACCTTCACGCTGGAAACAGCGCCGACGTGATTGAGCACAGCGCATCTGTATCCGTGGCACTGAACGAAGTGCACGAATGTCCTGATGTAAACGCTCTCCGAACTGTTACCGATCCCAGGACAGATCGCTATGGTGATGTCATCTGTAAAAATACGGCAATCATTAGCGCGAACGATCTGGGAAAGTGCACTGATGAGGGAAGGTGTGAAATGTGAAAGCAAAACGAGATAAGATATCGTAACTCTCCCGAATGAGAAATGTTCACGTGCCTCTGGATAAGTTGATCGATCGCATCTATGAATCCCGATGACTTCAGACTCGAAATCGGAGAGATTTGACTAGTTACATTGCTTTCTATATCATCAAAGAGAAACGATCTCGTTTTCTCCGGCAAAGAAGTTCGATCCGCGATGTGACTGAACGAAATCGACTAATCTTTCGTCCACTCGCACGACTCTAGCGCGATGTAGAGAGAATTTAATCGGGGACGAACCTTCGTGTACTTGACTGTGAGGCTCGTACAGGTCGTACGTAAGGGTGGTTTTGTCGGGAAGAGTCATATAGACCCGTTCTCCGATCGGCCACGGACACCTTACGCGACCGATGATGCTATGGACTACCGTCTGCACGTGTCCGCTAAAACCCCATAGTCTCGTTGGCTTGTACCTGAAATTCGTTCGTGCATGATTAGAAGGACAATAGCGGAATAGCCGAAGCATAAAAATAAAGGCATTCATTCGCGATGCCTTTGCATGAGTACCCACGACTATGTACGAGTATATTTCCAATGCTTCATACGGAAATCCGCAATTTCCTCTCGTTCTCTTCCTCTTCCTCTCTCTTTCTCCGCCTACACAGCATGCAATACATAGTCCTCTATACATACCCTCTACTATTAATATTATATCTCTTCATTGTTACTTCAAAGATACATTTTATACCCCAAAGAACGTATATTTTAATACCCGTCATTGTTGAAGAGTTATAAAAGTAGAGCGTGTGAAACTTCTCGCCTGTGGCCTCCGCGGACTCGCGAGAGACAATGGTACAGCTCGCGGAGCTGCAAAGCGGTGGAACGATTTTTCCCGCTTCCGATTTCGTTGAAACTTCGGGTATGGTCTTTGGGGTGATTTTCGAGGCGCTTGAAACCCACGACTCACCCCTCCCATGCTGTGCCTAGGCCTCGCTCACCGCGAGACTCCTGTGACATCACTGGGCTCGCCTCGCTCTCTGATTCTCTCGTTTTTTTTTTATTTTCAAGAATAAGCAAAACTTACGTCAGAGTCTGCAGATATACTCCAAAGTTTCTGCAGACTAGGCTGTCTGGGTAGATTGCGCGGTGCCTAAGTGAGACAATCACGGTGATATCCTGTGCCTGTTACGTCATACTTGTTTTGCATCGAAGAATAGTGCGCGACGAAAAACATAGATATGTATTGTACATATCTCGCTTTCGCGTACGCTAAAGTGCAATTTAAATCGGATCGAGGAGCGTCGGTGAGAGTGACTGGTTAAGGCTACGGTTAGGGTGAAGGGGGCTAAAAATGAGACACCCAAATCTTTGGGGTAAAAATGAAACACCATCTGCTGTCCTCTGTTGCTGAATTTATAGTGGATGCGTGTTCTGACGAATACGTCCGAACAAGTCAAATAAATTTGAACGAGTATGCGTTCGTGCGTATTCTGACGAACTATTCGTATGTAGTATAACCACAAGCATCGTATGTCTATTGCTTGATTTATTCGTGCGTGTTCGGACGTATTCGTCAGAACGATAGTTCGTCAGAACACGCATCCACTATAACCGTAGCCTAACGCAACGTATTACCGGTGACGGGAGTCCAGCATAAATCTACGCGTGGTGCGTGTTGAAGTGATGAAATGAAAAACTAACAAAGTAGATAACATGTGTGCATATGTAATAAATATAGAGATACGCTCGTACATTTTCCACCGTCCCGAGCTGACATCGTAATTGAATCGTGTTTCTACTGGATCGTAAACCAGAATTGTATTGTAGCGTCGACCTGAGTAGGTAGGTATATACCTACATATTTTTCTTCGCCTCGCGTTTGGCGGTACAAAAGTATCGAACGAAAGCTATAGGTACCTAAGCTATAGTCACCGTTAATATGCGCGTTAAGGTTACCGCACACTTGGGCGTCGCGGCGCGTCGCGTCGCGTCGGGGCGCGTCGGGTCGCGTTGGGGTGCGTCTAAAGGTTACCGCACACTTGGGCGTCGCGGCGCGTCGCGTCGCGTCGGGGCGCGTCGGGTCGCGTCGGGTCGCGTTGGGGTGCGTCTAAGCCCGGCGATTATTACCTGAATGTCCATAAATTTTACGACATGCCCGGCGATGCTCGGCGATTCTTACCTGAATGTCAGTAAATTTTACGTCACGGCTCGGTGACGCTCCGCGATGGATGGTGGCATCGCCCACTTTTCCGGCGGCAACCGACAGATTCGGACTTGAATGTCCGTAAATTTTATAAAATATATTATAATCAGACGGTATCTAGCAGTGCAACAAGATGTATGACGGCAGCAGTAGTTCTAATGAGGAAATTTGCTTTTATGATAGCATTGATGTCAGAAAGAAATAGAAAGAAGAGAACGTGGATCCATCCTATCAATAAAAAACGCGCCAGTCTTGGAGAATTCGCTTGTCTAGTCGCGATATTAACCACGAGGTATTTCGATCGCGATGATAGTGAGTGGTAAGAATCGATATTCCGAATTTCGTCTATTGTGTGACGGACAAAGACGACCCGTCTTTATGACCGTCCCGTCGGGACGCGTCGTTTGACGCCAAGGATTCGAAGGGAAGAATCCCCGTCCTCGACGCGACGCGACGCGACGCGACGCGCCGCGCCGCGCCGCTCTAGTGTGCGGTAGTACATTCATTTGTATGTATTTTATCCAGTCGGTATTTTGACGCGACGCGACGCGAAGAGCCGCTCTGGGCAAGAACCCCGTCCCTGACGCGACGCGACGCGCCGCGCCGCGCCGCTCTAGTGTGCGGTAGTACATTTATTTGTATGTATTTTATCCCAGTCGGTATTTTGACGCGCCGCGACGCGACGCGCCGCGCCGCGACGCGACGCCCTAGTGTGCGGTAACCTTAAGCCCGGCGATTATTACCTGAATGTCCATAAATTTTACGACATGCCCAGCGATGCTCGGCGATTCTTACCTGAATGTCAGTAAATTTTACGTCACGGCTCGGTGACGCTCCGCGATGGATGGTGGCATCGCCCACTTTTCCGGCGGCAACCGACAGATTCGGACATGAATGTCCGTAAATTTTATAAAATATATTATAATCAGACGGTATCTAGCAGTGCAACAAGATGTATGACGGCAGCAGTAGTTCTAATGAGGAAATTTGCTTTTATGATAGCATTGATGTCAGAAAGAAATAGAAAGAAGAGAACGTGGATCCATCCTATCAATAAAAAACGCGCCAGTCTTGGAGAATTCGCTTGTCTAGTCGCGATATTAATCACGAGGTATTTCGATCGCGATGATAGTGAGTGGTAAGAATCGATATTCCGAATTTCGTCTATTGTGTGACGGACAAAGACGACCCGTCTTTATGACCGTCCCGTCGGGACGCGTCGTTTGACGCCAAGGATTCGAAGGGAAGAATCCCCGTCCTCGACGCGACGCGACGCGACGCGACGCGCCGCGCCGCGCCGCGCCGCTCTAGTGTGCGGTAGTACATTCATTTGTATGTATTTTATCCAGTCGGTATTTTGACGCGACGCGACGCGAAGAGCCGCTCTGGGCAAGAACCCCGTCCCTGACGCGACGCGACGCGCCGCGCCGCGCCGCTCTAGTGTGCGGTAGTACATTTATTTGTATGTATTTTATCCCAGTCGGTATTTTGACGCGCCGCGACGCGACGCCCTAGTGTGCGGTAACCTTAAAGGTTACCGCACACTAGGGCGTCGCGTCGCGGCGCGTCAAAATACCGACTGGGATAAAATACATACAAATAAATGTACTACCGCACACTAGAGCGGCGCGGCGCGGCGCGTCGCGTCGCGTCAGGGACGGGGTTCTTGCCCAGAGCGGCTCTTCGCGTCGCGTCGCGTCAAAATACCGACTGGATAAAATACATACAAATGAATGTACTACCGCACACTAGAGCGGCGCGGCGCGGCGCGTCGCGTCGCGTCGCGTCGCGTCGAGGACGGGGATTCTTCCCTTCGAATCCTTGGCGTCAAACGACGCGTCCCGACGGGACGGTCATAAAGACGGGTCGTCTTTGTCCGTCACACAATAGACGAAATTCGGAATATCGATTCTTACCACTCACTATCATCGCGATCGAAATACCTCGTGGTTAATATCGCGACTAGACGAGCGAATTCTCCAAGACTGGCGCGTTTTTTATTGATAGGATGGATCCACGTTCTCTTCTTTCTATTTCTTTCTGACATCAATGCTATCATAAAAGCAAATTTCCTCATTAGAACTACTGCTGCCGTCATACATCTTGTTGCACTGCTAGATACCGTCTGATTATAATATATTTTATAAAATTTACGGACATTCAAGTCCGAATCTGTCGGTTGCCGCCGGAAAAGTGGGCGATGCCACCATCCATCGCGGAGCGTCACCGAGCCGTGACGTAAAATTTACTGACATTCAGGTAAGAATCGCCGAGCATCGCCGGGCATGTCGTAAAATTTATGGACATTCAGGTAATAATCGCCGGGCTTAGACGCACCCCAACGCGACCCGACGCGACCCGACGCGCCCCGACGCGACGCGACGCGCCGCGACGCCCAAGTGTGCGGTAACCTTTAGAGCAAGGGTCTATAGTGACCCTATTCCCACGCACGACGGAGTACCAGTACCCCGTGTGGCATCCGGCGGTGAATGAATCGCGAATCAATAAAAATCGAATAGCCGCTTTCAAGGTCTAGGTCGACGCGTCCGCCGCTCGACCATATATATATATTGTACAATCTATGGACGACCCGCGCGGCCTTCAATCCTCCTTGAACCGCCCCCCACCAACCCTGAGAATCGTCGACTGACCTTTACAGAATTTCGCAACAAGTCGAGATAGAGAGACGCGCCATTTCCTCGCCGTCTATACGAGATTACGAGATTTACGCAGGAAGCGCTTACAAATTCCAGAGTTCGACGACATTGCACGCACGGAAGAGTAACCTCGGTACGAGCGGCGAGTTATTCGAAAAATAAATACGAGCGAAAAATTAGCAAAATCAACAGTGGCCTTGAAACGACGACGAATGCTACAGCGATCCACTGGCCAGAGAATCGCCCTGAGCGAGTAGAGAACATAACGGCACTTCCTGTGCTGCCGGAGACGTAGGATGAAAGTGTCGGATGAATAGGCCGGTATGGGCAATGGAATTTCAGACCATCGCGATGCTTTTCCCTCGCATACCTATCCCTTCAGTTAGAAGTCCCGTTAAATTCGCGGCACGCGGATTTCACCTTTCGCGAGATCCGAGAGCGGTGAATGGAGAGAAAATGATGTCTCGCGATGGACCTTGCGGTGGTACGATGCGATAGGACTGGATAGAAGTCGATCGTACCTGACAATGCAATTATCCGCGTTACTCGTGAGAATATCGGGATGAAAATATACTATGGAGCGCGATGCGCAATATTCTTCGAGGTGATAATGTTATCGAGGACGTTCCAGCGTGCTATAAGAAAAATGGGTAGTAGAATTGTCTTATACAAGATGATATGCTTTATACTTTTGAGTAAAAATATGGGTTTCGCGGTTGTCTTTACAGGCGCAGCTGCGATCGTTATTTCTCAATCGAGAGAGACGTAACTGCAATGCCAAGTGTGCTGCATTTCGAGAGGGAACCATACCTATTTGAAATATAGAATTATTGCGTACGCGTCTGCGTGCTACCCGTTGTACGATTGAACCCAAGTTCTTTCGCACACACAGCGCGAATCTGACTTAAGGTGCAGTTAAACGGCCTGTGATAGCGCGAGCCGAGCCAAGTTCGCGCGATCTATCGTATGTCGGTTTTTCGACAAGATCAAAGGCGCGCGCGGCTCGGCTCGCGCTATCACAGGCCGTTTAACTGCACCTTTAGCGCGGTGCGACAGAATGAACGCGAGCGAGAAAGTTTCTCCACGAATCTAGTATAGGTATAGGTATAGACGCAGATGCGCAGACGCAGAGGCACGCGCGTTAAGCATATAATTAACCACGCGTGCAACGACCGTGAGTGTAGCGTACGCATGGATCTTCTAGGTACGTGCCGAGTTAAGTTGAAGTTTGAGGTGGTCCTGATACGGGCACGATTATCTCAGGGAATTCGTTATCGCGAAGCATCGAATAACGGTCGGTAGACCTTACCTTCTGCCGCAATTATAATGATCGCGATGGCAGATTTCCGGATACCGATACGATCGTTTCGTTGGCATAAATTATACGATAGAAATTTCGAGAATCTCGTCACCACTTCGATTCGCTATTAGCGACAACGGTGCTACGACGAAGCCGTATTTTTCCACGGGTCGATAGAGCCGTGCAAACTTTGTATCAACGATAAAAAAAAGTCTAGGTAGTTCAGCCTAAATATGACATCTTACTCCGGTGTACGTCCTGAGATACCTGCTACGCGGTCACCGCAATGAAAGTTTCGTGTCCGTGAAACCTTACGAGACACTTGTCGGCTGGCGAACACCCGGTATAACGGTAATTGCTAGATTCAGAGATGAGAGTTTGGCCTAAGGGGATTCGAATATCTAATGTCGACGAATGCCATACTCAAGCGGCACCTATTTGCGACGTGTTTGCAAATATTTATGTAAACTCGTGAAAAGAGTTAACCGGAAAGACTGGCGAGAAAAGAAAATCAACATTCCACATATTTACGAACGTAGACCGATCGATGCCAACTCACTCGCCTACACCTACGTTGCGAGAGCAAGTACATCGCGTACATTACGTGTTTCGCTGACCGCTATGAAGTATACACGTCTCGTGTGTACGCTTCAACTAACTGTGCCATCGCGATCGTATCAATGAAAGTTATTTACACACGCGTTCACAGGCCCGCCCATCGCTTGCCTTCGACGATTAGCGCATCATCGACCGAGGGTGATCGAACGACGCTTCCGTCCGTACGACCGGGTACGGCAAATACGACGCTCGTGCGCGGCGATCTAATGATCGCGGACGATTCAAAGATACGCGGGTTGCGCGATGCGTCATCATCCGCGCTCCATGAAGTCATAGCTGCCTTATGCGGAGGATAAACTAAAGAGAGTGGTGATGCTATTTTCGAGCCGCTGACCGTGACCTCATAATGAGTTTTGTCAATTTTTCGCGGCGCGATATATCGGTTGACAGACTTCCGCGGTGGATGCAGAACTGCCGAAATTGTTCGCTGTGAATGCGACCAATGTTCGAGCCGATAATCTTCGACGGCTTGTGCACTAAAACTCCTAAATGATTTTAGGAGGGGCCAGCCTCGAGGGAAAAAAAAAGGTGTGGAAGAAACTATACTCATTACTCACGCGGTGTGAAGAAAATATTGAATGTACGAGAAAGACGTGATGCAATGCATCCGATACACGTGACGTTCTATACGCTGTTTAAAATCGACGGATGACGGATGGGTGTACAAAGAAGTCGTTACGCCGCTATCGATTCCACGAAAAAAGTTGGATGTTAAACATAACCGTGACGAGCGTCGGTCAGCTGGACATCACATGGGTGAAATTTAATCTTCGATCCGGCGAGATACGCCTACTTATATCATAACGATTGTTAAGGTTTTACGAATTTAGGACATGGGTACTAGCAGGATGTACATACTTCCCTAATTTTAGGTTCGGAGCAAAAAAAATATTTTGCTCCGAAAAAAATATTTGTCACTCGAAAAATATCCCTATAATTTAATTTGTCAAGGAATACTTTTAACTCAAAAATTAATCTTTAGAATGCTGCAATGTCAGAATATCACGCGTCCGACTCCTTCACATTCCAATAGAGAAACGGTCAATCGACGGAAGATCGACGAAAAGGGGACGCCTGTTCCAAAGATCAATGAAACGGGTCAAAGCCCCGCAGCTGTAAGCGCGATAAGCTAGCGAAGAAACCGAAGACGGGCTCTCGATTCGCATTGAATATTTGTCTCGAATACACGGAAACGGTCTAGAGCTGCCTTGAAAATAACATGTCGCAGCGTGAGTTCCTTTCCTCCGAAAGCGGAGAGTGCAACGGCCAATCGATATTTTACGCTCAGCGCAACGACCAGTCTAGGTATCATCATTCGGTGGGAAATAGAGGCAAAAAATCGTCGAACTTACGGCTCTGCGATGACAGGAGCGATCTTCAGAATCGTGGTGAGGAAGCCCTGGTCCTTGCACACGAGAACCGGCTTCTGCGGCGCACTGTTCACATTTAACGTTCTGAAGAGAATGCACAGGATCGCTGCAAAAACTGCCAGCCACGCCGTGGACATCTCCCCGCTGCTTTCGTACACCTCCGTAATGCCGTAGGTCTCTTTCGTTCCGCTCTTCGCCACGTATACGAATTCGCCGTACGAGGCGCGGTATGTCCGCACGAGCACCGCCCGAAATCGGATCTTTCGCGAACGTTATTTCGACGATTCTTCTCGTACTCCGGAATTGGCACGGACGGCTCGAGAATCACCGGCGACTGAAGTGCGCTGCTTTTCCGGCTTCCGTATAGCGCGACGCGAAAGTCGCGTACCGCGTGTGGTCGCGTGAAACACTGGCGGAATGCCGTCAAACGCTTCGAGTACTGCTCGATGTAACGCACAACACCCGCCACATCTGTTCGACACGCTCTCGCGGCGCGGACTGAATACACCTTGAAGTTGTAGCTATAGCTTCTTTTACAGCGGAAGCGGATATTACGATCACGGCTCACTCTCGTGCGCGAGACTGAAACTATACACTACGCGAGTAAGGCAGATCATGCATTCCGTGGAACGTTTGCGCTATACGTAGTGCATGAGAAATTATGAAAAGCGCGTGCAGATGTTGGTAGCGATAAAATTTCGGGCGGAACTAAAAACTAGAAGATTTTAAATGCGTTTTTTCCATGCCCCGAATAGAATTAACTTCATTTTCTAATCAAGCTGACGTGTACGAAACCTTGACCCGACTAGCGGCTGATACGGACCGACAAACTTTAATTTGAATCCGCAGGATGTGCCAATCGTAAAGTATTCGCATTATTGCACTTTGCTACATCGATATTGGCACTTTTAACTTTCGTGTAGATATATCTACAGACTTGTCTTTACAAAATTGTCATTGTAGCAGTTTATTGATTTAACGAATCGCATAGCAACGGCTATCAGAAAATACGCGATTTCGTCGTACACGATTGCAATCGCTCTTTTCTATATCCAAGAGAGAAGAATAAAACGTATTTAATTTAACGCAAGTGGATCGAACTCAACATCGGTTTCCACGTAAGTTAAATAAATGGAATATCCGGAGAATAGAATGAATACGTTCATAATACTAAAGAAATAAGTATGAATATGGTTTAAGCTGGAAATGAGATGATTTATCGAACGTGAAATAAATTTGACCATTTTTTTGTATTCGTATAAAATTTAATAAGTTTGTACTGAACAAATTTGTCGGTATACCTTAAATATTAAATACTTACAAGAGCGCTATAATGTATAGGTGTCTCTACTATACTATATAAAATATTTGTTCCTTTTTTTATAACACATTAAAAAGTATCGCTAGTAGGTATAGTCGCGTTATTGTACATCTTATGAGTATAAATCTGTCATTAAACCGAATACTAATATCGTATGAGAAATTATGAGCTCATCTATATTTAGAATACAATTATTAAAATAAAATAAACACTCTCTCTCATTGGAACGGTATACCATAATATCAAGCGACGTATTTGCTAAGTTATAAATATTGAATAATTAATGAATTTCCAGACAATTTTCCGCGATGGGAACGCGAGGTAAAGGTAAGAAAAAAAGTAGCAGTTCGAAGGGAAACGGTGGAAATGGCGGGAAAGCCGCTAAAGGCGGTAACGGAGGTAAGGGAGGAAAAGGCAATAAAGGGTCGAGAAAAACATCCAGAAGCTCGAAGAGAAGTGGTGGAAAAGCTAGGTTTTCTATGGATATCTTTAATGAGGAGGTGATGGAGAATGCTTACTATACTTGTCATAACATTATGGACGTTCTCAAGTGTCGTGGCTTTCCCTGGCCAGAAGCACAAAAGAAGA
Source organism: Xiphydria camelus (assembly GCA_963678675.1). Classification (NCBI taxonomy): domain Eukaryota; kingdom Metazoa; phylum Arthropoda; class Insecta; order Hymenoptera; family Xiphydriidae; genus Xiphydria; species Xiphydria camelus. The sequence continues at coordinate 25,656,357 of OY783199.1, read as the reverse complement.
AGAAGAAAGGCAAGAAAAATTAAGGGCAAAAATTTTCTCAATAACGTAAAATATATTGTGAACGTATAAAAAGAATAAGTTGAACTCACAAAAACTCATTGATCATGGATCAAAATGCCAGTTTTTTTAATCATCATCCACGTTTTCCTTCTCCATTATCCTACATAAGTGTTTGCAATACACTTCAGTATCATAGGCTGTATGAGGAATCATGAACAGACCATTGAAAACACAATGAACTGTTACCGTATCGGCATACTGCAAGCCAGGTAGCAACTAGAACGGAAATTCAATCAATATAAATATCTCGCAGTTTCGTCATCTCGTAAAGCAAATGATTCGCTTACTTTCGGCGTAAGTAAGAAATATTGAGAGCTGTTGGCTCTTCCTGTAATTCTAACGATCAGTTCAATGATTCGACGTTCGTTAATAGCATCCATACCCTGGAAGATTTACTTCGATGTTAGTATTAAATTTAGTACGTTTGGAGTGGTTGGATGAGTAACGACAACCGCTTACCTGATTAATCTCATCGACACAACGAAATGGAACGCGTGTAAGTTCTTGCAAAGCGAGCATGTAAACCGCTGTAGTTACTGCTCTTTCTCCACCGCTCTGATGATTTCTCGTAAGTTCTTGTAGCTGATCCGAGTCGCGAAATTTCACTTTAATTTTCAAACCGTACTTATCGAAGTCCATCTGTAATTATGGGAGGAACAGGTATTCTCAGACGCGATTAGAACGCAATAGCCGAAATGTTTATTCGAAGCATCGTAATATGCGTGCTTACCTCGTTTTCACCGTGCGAAAGCGATACCTCTCCAGCGCATTTCATGTCTACGAAGTATGAACTGAAATTGTCATTAATTCTGTCGACGAGGTCGCGAAGCGGTTGCAACCATTTGTCGCGATATTCCTCAATTTTGCTTTCAGTGAGAGTTAACTCGGAAGTGTTTTTCTCTATCTCCTCCTCTGCCTTTTCTATACTGGCTTTCACTTTCTCGTATTCACGAAGAATCTACAAGAATGGTAAGAATCGTTGGACAAAAACCGATAATCAGATTTTTCCTTTCAATTCTCTTTCCCGTATTGATACTTACATTTTCACCATCTACGTTTTTTCCTAGGCAGAACACTTTCGCTTGGGCTGTCTTCAAATCCTCGTTTATTTCCTCCAGTGTATCTGGTAATTTATCAAACGCCTTCTGTGTGGTTCGAAATTCTTTATGGTCGGGTCCAAATCCATCCGTGGTTTCCAAAGCATCTTTGTACAATCTCATTGCCTCGGCCTTTAAAGGTTGTAAGTCTTCGTCGAGACGTTTAAAAGTTTGTTCAGCCAAGGCACACTGCTCCTTCAACTCTTGAGTATTATTTTCTTTAATTTGAAGTTTTCGTTTGAGCAGTTTGAGGTTTAATTTCAGGTGTTCACTGATCGTTATATTCTTGAAGCATTCCTCTGCCAATTTATTGTACCGTTCATAAGCTTGCAGTTGCTCCGCTAAGATAGTCTTCGTGATGAAAGAAAGAAAATATTATTAATACGCATTATTTTTTTTATAATCGTATAAGCTATATTTCTCATTCGAAAAATATAATCTGTGTACAATAAATAATACCACGAAAGACAAGAAATGTACCTGAATCTCTGCGTTACAAGCAGCCTTAATTTCTTCGGCGCTTTTCCTTTCACTTTCCAATTGTTTGATTCTGGAATTGGCCATGTTTATCCTCGACTGCAGAGCGCGAATTTGCTGTATATTGCGTTGACAATTATGCCGCGCTTCACGGTACTCCTCCATTTTTCGATCCGCTTCGGAAACTTGCTCATCGATTCTTTTGATATTAGCCAACGCGAATTCTCTCTTTTCATTCAAAGTTCCCAATCTGAAATAGGCGTAGATCGGGAACGCGAAGTTACCATACTAATTGTCTCAGAAGTATAAATTTAAGTAAACTAAAAGGAAAGAGAAGAAATACGGGTATTAAATCACACGGTAGACAAACGTACTTCCGTTCAATCTCTTGTATCTTCTTTGAATCCAGTACAATTGAAAGTGATCCAGATCCTCCCACTTGTGATATTCTAGTCGACTTTTCTCCCGTATATTTGGACATGCTTACAGAGTAAACGTTCGTTTCTAAAACAATTAACATCTTAAGTAGTACGCATCCAAGTGAGTGGAAAACGTACTAAATGAATTCCGATTTTGAAAAAACGTTTTTACTTATACGAACATTACAAATCATACAAAACTAGAGTACAATAAATATATATATATACGTACTGCTATAAAAGAAGTTTAAAGTATTTGGTATGTTGTCTACGTTGTCTTCGACGGTATTGTTTCCAACGGGGATATTATTAAGGCGGTACATAGACACCAAATATTTCATTATGGTGGTAGGAGCGTCAATGAGGGTAATCAAGTAATGTTCGAAACCATACTGCTTAATGTTTTCTATCGGTATATTTGGTTGAACTGATATATTTTTCTCGGGATCGGAATGTACCGCATTTACTTGCAATTTCCGCTGGTCTCTCAAATACTTCAATAACAAGTTCATGTCTTGCTTGTTCTCGCAGACAAATGCGATCAAGTCGCGGTGAGCGATAGTACTCTCCAGATATTTGGAATATCTGGCGTCTTTAACGTTGATTTTCAGTTGCATCGGCTCGTGAACTTTGGCTTGAAATTTGTCGATATTCTCCCTGAGCCAAAGAACTCCTTCGTACGCATCTCGACTTTTGCGTTTCAATAACTCGAGACGTTTCGCCTCTACATTTTTCATCGTCTGATATTCGGCTTCTTGAGCTGCAAAGTTTATAGTGGAACGTATTTTTTAACGAATTACGTTTTCTCACGAAAGACCATACGTTATTCAACTAGGTTCTTTCATTGGTATTATTATATATCTACGTAATAGACGCGAGTTGGTTTCGGATAATTTTACTATTAGATGTTAAGGAAATACCTTTAATTTCATGTCTGATGAGTTCCTCCTGTTGTTTAAAAATAATATTTTGGTTTGACAATTTGTTTATAATATTCTTTTGATTGTCAATAAGTGGCGAGACGCGATGCATTTCTTTCAGCAAGGATTCCTCTGAAACGGAAGTAGTAAATCACGCAAATTCCTATGACAAGAATGACAATACTGTAAATTATTACACACCCGTTCCAAACTCTTTGGTCAAAAGATTTAAATCATTGTCGAGTTTGCTCTTTTGTTGCTGAGCAACGGCAATATCTTGATCGCGATTTTGTTCCGCTTGAATTTTGTGCTCACAAGTACTTTCGATATCTGCAATGCTTTTATGTAGCGCGTGAATCTCATTCATTAATTTTTGTATCTTCGCGGTTTTAGAAAAAACTTCATTATTCTAGAATAAACATAGTTTTGTTAAATGCGACCATAGAATTGGCGATATTAGAAGACGACATTCCTTGTCTCTCTTGTTCTTCGTATGATGCCAAATCATATTTAATTTACCACGCAATTTGGCGGTACTCACGTGCATGTTCACAGAAGAATCAAACTTTTTCACATCGCCTTTTAACTTAAGTATATCGTTATTCATGGGCTGTAGTTTTTCGTCGAGAGATCGCATCTGTTTTGCCGCGTTATCTCTTCCTTTTTTGGACTACAAACAAAACGCGACTGCTTTTTTTAAAATGACTTAAAAGATATACCTAACTAATATTGACAAGCTTATTCGATACAGATAGACCAAAAATTTATCTGCCAATTACCTCAAGAAGCTGTTTACGCGTTAAATCGTACAATATCCACGCTTTCTTTTGCTTCAGTCTCGTGATCTTTCTCTTGATTAATTTCCGTTCCTTTATACTTGCTACTACGTCTGCCAGACCCTTAAACCTCTGTTGCAGGTTCTCCATTAAGTTATTTCTACTAGCTATTTGCGTATTCAGTTCCTGATGCTTTATACGCAATTCCTTCAATTTTAAGTGATATTCCAGTAATTTTGGATCACCTACAGACCTTTCCGTATTTTCTAAAAGTTCTTGAGCATTCATCTTTGAAAAATCCTGTACTTTGTCCTGTGGTAGGAACTGACAGAGGTTATCTACCTGTGAGATACAAAATCCATTCAGTTTTTCTGATCTTATCGATTAAAGCATACAAATATCGCCCACAAAATTCTAAATGCTATACCTGAATATTTAGACCGGCAATTAATTCCAGAATCTCTTTAGGAGCAACAGGTTTTTCGTTCAACATCCATGTAGAACTATTCTTGATGTTGAATTTTCTAGTCACTGTTATAGACTTATAATCTGTATCTTTGAGGGTAATTTCAATCTTAGCTTCCAAACAGCCAGACTTAACGTATTCTCCGACATGAAGCGCTCTTCCTATGACTTTAGGTTTGCCACCTAAGCCCAAAACTATGGCGCATACTATGGTGGATTTACCAGTTCCATTTGGACCGATAATCAAGTTTAAATTTCGTCCCGGTTTTATGACAACTTTTTCATAAGTGCTACAGTATGATAAAAAAAAATTTGGCAAATGACATGCATTGATTTTTGTTCTAATAATAACAAAGGCACAGAGAAGGAAAAATCTTAAGGGGGGAGTTAATTTATATAGCTATTCGTAGAGGCAGTTTTTATATAAAATCGTATTAAAATGTGATACAATCATGGAAATTGATTATTATTTTACAAGAAAGTGCTTTTAAATTCATCGATAAAATATTATTAGATTGATATTGCAGCTGAGGAGCTAACGAGTGATTTTTTCTTTGTTTTACATGCAACCCCAACTGCCGATATACACGTGGGGACGTAATGGCTCTAACCTAACAATTTTAGGTACCGCATCATTACTTTCAATTTCAATCTTACGAAATACTATTGCATAAGCGAGACTTACACAAAATTCTCCAGATATATGCGGGTGATTATCCCCTTCTCGACGGCGCTGTCTTCCATCGCATCTAACACTTATCAGTTATTACGTTCATGAAATCACATGTAATAAAGGAAACGTCGGGAAATATTTCAGGGAAATATGAAAAATATTTGCTATACGCTCGTTCTCTTAAATTATTACATGATCATCACTGCACGAAGAATAACACAATTCGACTTTTGTCAATGACAGCAAAAGTTTAGATACAGCTGAAATATTATGTCATTGCAAATTCAACCAACAAAAGGCGGGAAGTCAGAGTGTACACGTCATATTTATTGTTTACTTCCTCAGTCGATAAGAAGTAACCTTGGTTGACCTCTGGGCGTCTATACTGGAACAGACACGTGAAAATTCCTCGTATGATAAAAGATCTGCAGTAGGTAAAAAAGTACAATTTCTTCAAGGTACTAAAAATAGTATTTTTAAAATAAGAAACTGTCAACCACTTGTAACACTTAATTCATTCAGTATACTGCACTAAATTAAAGCATATATAATAATTAAAAACCTTTATTCAAAGAAGAAATTTTTTTCAATACCTACCTACCTAAATTCGTAGAGGGTTTCAATAAACCAGCTCATTTTTCGACTTCCAAGTATATGTAAACCCCAAAAAAAACCCTCGATGAGAAATAACCTTGTCCATCGTTTTCCTGAGCGCGCGAATTCAAAAATACACCTTTTCTGTCGACGTCTCTCATTGGTCGAGAACCTGGCCCTGCGGTGCGCCTATAGCGTTCCTAGGGCACTGCAAAGTTCGGAGGAACGCGCAAAAACTAGTAGCCGCGATATTGTGCCGGCTTAGAAAATCGCACAGTTACCGCGTAAATCGTAATCGTAATCCCGACCGACGCATCATCGATGCGATGAAGCTCGCCGCTCGCGAGGTGCGATCGACGGATCGATAACAGTGAAGCTCATCGTGTTATCCGTGTAAATCATCTCGACCAAGGTTACGGCCAATCAAATTTCAATAATCGGGGAGGGACTAGTAAGGTAATCGTCAAGGCATTTTGCATCATCTACCGGTCACCCGTGTCTTGTTTGTGGCATTTGCGATGCGAAAAAGGAGGTTGGGTCCTTGGCTGATGCAAGAAAGCCCGAGGTTTCGCGAGACAGACGAAAAGGAGTCTACCACCTGGAAGTCCGACCGTATGAGATGTCCTGCTTCGACGCATGGCGACGGGAGCGCGTGGACAAGGAAACGAGAGCGTGTCGTTGAAAAGGTAGAAGAAATAATTTATGAACGAACGAGGCGCGCGTCGCGACGCAACTCATACAGGTTTTCAATATGCACGACCGTGCGGGGGGGATGACCACATCTTCGATCGCCACTTCGAAATTCCTCCTGGACGCGTGGAAACGTAATTCTATTTTTTTACGAGCAGCAGCCGTAATTGAGTCAACGCTCGAAATTTTCCAGAATGCGTAAGCGTAAGACCAACGGATTTCTTGGGGCGTAAAAGTCTACTGAGATCATGTTTCCGAGCGTGTAGTGAAAATACCGTGGGGGGGCAACGTCTTAGGAGGTTGGGCTGTATATATGAGCTAAATTACTATCGACACTGTTTATACATACATATGACTGAAATTCCTCGATCCTAATTCGTTCGTTGAAGGAGATATTAACAATCGACGACCGTACGTACGGATGAGGAGTACAGCGATTAAGCAAATTGGAATTTAGCGAAACGTCTTACGCGCGACGCTACCGGTATTTCTATTCAGAGGTTGTTGGTACCGGTTAGGTCTAGCAGCGTGATCGCAAAACCCGCGCAGCCCGTTTTACGGACGATCTAACAGTTGTACCGCGATCACGCGACCGCTATCTCCACAGATACCTCGCTAAAATTATATTTTCCCCAAGGTCAACCACTCGTGAATAAATACCATCCGTTTGAAGTGCCATTAAACGTCAACAGACAGGCGCCGCCGTCTAGACAGACCGACGCTCTCGCCTACCGCATACGCCACGTGCTCGCGCCTCGAAAGATTCGGTCGGTCGTAAGAGTTCGTTGATGCCGTCGGTAAGCTACAGGAAGCAACGTGCGATTCTGCGCGTTTATTTCGATCGCGGACTAAAGGAACGCTGGGTAGATCCATCCGCCTCTGGCATCTCGCGAAAGACGCTCGTCCATCGATCGGGGATCGTAAGGGAAGCGCCGCGGAACGATTGTTTACTTCAGCCCCGCGCGATGATTCTATATATCGTCGATCGTCTATTTATACATTGCACGCGGCCAATACCCGATACCACCGAGGCACTTTGCATAAACTGATTGCAATCTCGGGAATCTACCATAGCATTTCTAAATAAATAAGTAGGCAAATTAATTAATTTTTTATTCTTATTTATTTATTTTCAATAATTTTCGGCTTTGGGCCACGAATGTAGCGTTTCCAAAATGCGTTGGTCGATTTGTGTAAAACGCAGTTGACCACGCGTGCCGTCTGATAGCCCGTACGGTACCGAAGCGCGTGAATTTTCGATAACAAATATTTTGCAAGAACTCGCGGGGCGATTTAATTTTATTACTTCCATGTTTGAAGAAGACAACAGGAGCGATGTAATTCTCGCGATAACCAAAGCTCGCTGCTCTGAATGAAAAATACGTATTAGGAATAAGGAGCGATTCGTTTGTGTACGAGCATTCGCAGTCGATTGAAACGATTATTCCTCGCATCTCATCTGTTACATATATTTTTGATCGTCCAATTAACCCCACAAGTTGATGCGCTCAAAAAACGTCACATCTATTCTCGAAGTCCGGGCCCAAACTCTCTACCATGTAAGGCTAAACATACTCACCAGGAAAGGAACTCCAATCACTGTTATCTCATTACTAATGAGCTTTTGGCTTATACATATTTGTATGGTACTTTTTTGAAGATTACGTTTCAATTTACAATAAAATCTTATATCGATATAGACGGAAAATTCATAAATGATGAGATAATAGTGATTGAAGCTTCTTTCCTGGCGAGTAAGCTCAGCCTCGTATGATATACATACGTCCCTCTAGGCGAAGGACGAGTTTACCATCTTACGCGTAGCCGTGCCCCATTAATTCGCGCGTAGAACCGGTTAAAAGTAGTCCTCGCGACGAGCCGAGAACGCCTCCACGCGGGTGACACTTAAAATAATAAATCCGGCTCGAGCCGGTTCCGCAAAATTAGTCACCCGCGTTTCGAGATGTCGGAGAACCACGGCGATTCGCCTTCTCGTGGGCCGCCGATTCGGTCGAAAGTCGAGACCGCTCAAAGAGAGTCGTCGCGCGAAAGCGATCGGACCGCGCGGATCGCGAATTACCGATTTATTTAACCGCTTTGCGCACGCGAGACGATCGTCGAACGATCGATCGCGATCGATATAAACCGAGGAGCCCGCGGCTCATTTTGGGATCAGAATTAGAGAGTGCCAGTAACTATTATACGCAGGATTCGTTGTGTCGAAGTGTCGTATTAAAGCGATTAGATAAGCGTGATGTCGAAGATAACCGGGAAAGAAAAATAACGCAGGTGTAATGCCCCGTGCGATACTTACAACCCTTTTCGCGAGTTTATTTTACGTGGGGGTGTGAACGGTATAGAGCGAGGGAAGACAATGATATTTGACGATGCAAATCGAACGTCAGAGCATTGACGTCATTACGTAATAGACTGTTTCACACACACCAGGAGCAGGGGGAGGAGACTGTCCCCGATCGTCCTCCTCGACGGTCAGACAACACCTCGCATGTGAAAGACGATCTTCCGCGATCGGTCTTTTGTCGATACGACGAGCAATTTGGTCGGAACGATAGGAAAGCGCGTTATCTCGCTCGGTAACCTCATTAATTACAATTCAACGCTGATGTAAGCCTTCCGCGTCAACGAGAGTAAGTCAACGAATCGCGATAACGCTCCCCGGCATTTTTTCTCTTTCACACGCCAATTACTCGATGCGAGTCACGTTAACAACGCGAGCCGCTCGTGCTTGGGAACGGTAGATCGATGGAAATCGACCACTCGATAATTTCGGTTCGTACGTATCCGATGTCAAAGCGTTGATCTCCGCAGTGGTTTCTTTATTAATTAATCGCAGTAGATCCCGCGAACGATCATCCTCCCAACCGCTCGGTACGATCCGTCGCGTCGGCGGAAAAACAGCTGATAGGCGACGCCGTGCACGCTCCGCGCGCGTGCTATGCTGGTGTTTCATCGATCGCCGCGCGTATCGACAGCAGTCGTCGACGAGGTTTTATTTACTCGCGGACAGATTTTAGATACGCGTGGCGCGTACCCCCCCGTACGACGCCCCGTATCACGATTTGCGTAAATCGAAATACTCGCGTTTACATACAGAGATACGAATCCCAAAATATTTCGCAGAAACAAACGGTACCGATCTGCTCGTCGAATGACATAACATGGGTTTAATCTCGCCGAACTCGTTTTCGCTGAGATCTCTGGCTGGTAAAATGGAGCGGAGCGATCGATAATTCTTTTATCGAGAGGAAACCTTTAGGAGTCGTTGATTTACACCGTGCGCGATATTTAATGATGGCTCCGGTATCGACATTCGCGGAGGATCGACGGGGGTTATTCAATTTTTAGGCAATTACGCCTCGCGTAGTGACGCGAACCGAGGTTACGTTGTATCTTATCGAAGGACCCCTGTGACGTTTGCAATTCTCTTTTTATTTTTTTACACACTCGCCGCGACTTCCAGGGTAGTCCGCTTGACCGAGAATATATTTTGATTTGGCGATGGGCGTTTCTCTTCGCGAGATAACTGCAATTATTATCATGGAATATCTACGCATGCTGTGTGCTCGGTGTAGGTATACCTATTTCTTCGGGGAAATACAGAGATTGAGCTGCGTGGTGTGTTGTATAATGCATTGGTACGTGGCAGCGCGGGCTTTCGCATATTACGCCACGGCGTTCTCAGGTACCTAACGCTGCATTTCGCAATATGCCGCTGACATTTTCGCAAAATCTCCCTTACGTATTTTTTCGCACTGTTTTTGAAAATCTTAGATATCTTGAGAAAATCTCAAAGGAAGACTCAGATCTCGTCGATTTTATATGGCGGGGAAATAATTTTTTCCATTAATTAGATACTTCATCGAATTAAATATTTCTTCCGATCGACTGCTTTCAGCTCGCATATCTGTATTGGATACAACAGTTACTTCAAAGTTACGTCACTCTACCGAACATTTATTTATCGAGTCAAATAATCATTTCTCGAATCGACTCAATTTCTTTCACCGGTGCCTGCGCGCATATCCGGTACCTACGTAATATCGGCACACAGCAGGATTTCGTTGCAACGAATCGGATAAGATAGCGTAACAAGCTCGTCCTACTCTCCCGAAAGACCTTTCGTCGACCTCGCGATTATTCGTCACCCACGGGGAATCGACTCCTCCCTCCTCAAAGACGACCAGGTGATCGAGTCCGGCCGCCGCGAGTCACGGCCGATCGACGCGCCTCGCGTGGTTCGCACAATGCGTGATGGAAACTTTTCTGCCGTCGATATAAAGTCGGATGTCGTGGCAGAGAAGAGGAGAGAGAAATAAAGAAAGAGGAGGCGCGCGCGCGTGCTCGTACGACGAAGTCTGTCGCGATCAAGAGACAGAGAGGGATCTATCTATAAGTACTAACGGGGCGACGAGGCTGACGCGTCATCGCAAAGCCCGAAGGATACATATACTTATATTTATACGTTTCTATAAGGGGAATCTGGATCGGTCGCAAAGCGTCATCCTACGCTCACGTGGCGAGACGATTCGCGCGTATTTTCACGAGAAGAGTGCGCCATGGTTTCCTCGCTGACGTCATCGCACGCGAGCCCTGTCTTCCTTTCTTTCTCGACGTTACCTATATGTATAACAACTAGTGTCGGCTCGCTCTTCTACGTACCTGCGTAAATATACCGTGCCTCGTGCGTACTACACGCCACGCTATACGCGGTAGCGCGATTCCGGTTAGCTCCGGCGGCCTTAGCGAATTTTAGAATGCGTGTGTAGTTATGCGTGGGCGGATGGGCTACGCCAAGCTGCGTGCGAACAGCTGAAAATAAAAGCAAACTTTCGTAACTCAACTTCGTTTGATTTTGAGTTAATGAATAGGTATACGGTAGCCTTAAGGTCGATGGAAATTCACTCGGCGATTAAAAGGCTATAAAAAATAGTTTGACCTAGCACACTTGAATATTTGAGGAATTAAGTACGGTCGATATGGCAGTGAGTTATTAATCAATGTCGACCAGTGATATCTCGTTGCTCGATATCACCGTGCGATAATTGCCGATATGTCATCGCTTTTTAGCAATAGTGATAATCGGTAGCGTCCTGTTTTTTAATTTCGCATACAAAATTTTAACTATTTCTTCTCAGTCCCTTTCTGGATTAATTCCTCGGGAGAAAAAATACCATATTTTACGAAATTCGCCGGTATTATTTTTGTTCCCATTTGAATCACTTCGTTTTCGTAACAGTTCGCGCGTCTTTAGATAACATTCGAGCAGGTGGCATTTGAATAACGAGATTTCGACGTAATCGCGCCTCCGGAATTCCTCTTCCCGGATCAGTCGTCTATCGAGTCGCGACGAAAACGCTATCGAAATCGAGTTCGAAGAGGTTCCCGCGAGTCAGGGTCGATCGCGATTAGTGGCTTTGGAGAGGTCGCTCCCCTCCGAGCGATTTTGACGTCGAGCGCGTGCGAATCGCGCAGCAGTCGCTCACCGTGTTGACTGCTGCGAGGATTACAGCACGAGAATGGGTTTGTTTACGACGTTCTTTGCAAGGAAAAAAGAAGGTTATCTCGGATAGTGTTTGCCCGGAGTCTCTACGAAGAGGCCTTATCTCCTTCGTTTGTGAGACAACGTAATTTTCGACCTGAAAATTCGAACTGTGCGGGTATCGGAGGCAGGGTGAAATTAAGAGTGCCAGTTGTACGTTTTTTTACGAAAGTATACAAGTCTCCTTTAATTAGTCTCTTTCTCGAGTGCGTACAAAAATGATTTACCGTATAGTATAATAAGTCTTGGGTCCCGAGTAATGGGGGGGCGGGGGGGAGGCCGAAGGAAGCTCCTTCTCCATCCGTGATAATTATATACAGGGTACAAGAGATACATTCATAGTCGTTAGTGGCGCCTGAGAGGCGAATATATGTACAATATACTCGTCAGTGTAAATAAATACTCTTTCTCTCGTTCACTCTCTTATACGCATCGCAGATCACAGTCACACTTAGGTACTTGGTTCACGGACGTCCGCGGAGTCTCGGTTATTTTCAGTGAATCTCGGCGAAATTCTCCCGCGCGCGGTTCGCCTCCTTTACCTCTTAAGTACAATCGCGAGACCGTCGAAGCGCCACTCGCTTTCGCGCAGTGATCGGTCGACGAGCGCGTAAAAAGCGCGCGTCCGTAAGCGCAGATTCGAACGGGCAAAGGGAGAGAAATGTCAGCGCCGTTCTCCGTTCTACCGCCTCAGACTGGTCCGCATGTTACCGTAACGCGTCGCGCACCGGAGTTACGAGACGCTCGGCTGTTCGGGCGGGTTTTCCGCCTCCGTCCGAGTCTCGTCGACCCGAGCGGATTCGCGTTCCCTCCGGAAGCGGGTCGCGGGAGTCCTCGCGAATCCCCGACACTTCGCCGCGGCGAAGGAATCGTCGAACGAGTCCCACGAGCGTCAAACGAATCGGCGACGTTTCAGTGCCGCCGATGTCGCGAAGAAATTCACGCGGCCAGCTGGGGAGGTAGCATCTGCGGTCGGTGCATCCTGGGTGCGAGCACCGGAAGCAAACTGACTCTGAGAGGAGCCGGGGCGACCTGCGGCAGCGATCCCTGCGCGCCGCCGCAACCCCCGGCCACCCTGTCCCTCGCGTGGCGCTTGACGTGCTTCGCCAAGTGATCGCTCCTCATGAAACGACGCTGGCAGACCGCGCAGACGAACTTCTTCTCACCGGTGTGCGTCCGTTTGTGGCGCGAGAGCTCGTCGCTTCGCGAGAATCGTCTGCCGCAGTCGTCGTAGGGACAGGGGAACGGTCGCTCTCCGGTGTGGGTGCGCGTGTGAGCCTTGAGGTGGGACGACTTGAAGTAATTCTTTCCGCAGCCGGGATGCTCGCAAACGTAGACGCGTCTTCGAGTCGTCGGTTCCATAGCGGTTGTGGTCGTCGTCGTGGTAGCGGTAGTGGGTGCGGTAACGAGGAGGAGGGGTGTGCGCGGTAGCACCAGGGGTGAGCCCAAGAGGCCGGCCACCATGGTAATAGGCGCGGGTTTCGGAGCCAGGGGTTGCAGTCTGGGCTGTGCGGTCTCGCGATCGGTATTCTTGTTGTTCACGATGATCTCCTCCTTGCGAAGGCTCATCTTGAACTTGAGACTCTTCAACACGTTCTCCGACTCCGCCGGGGCTCGGATGCTCGCCACCACCGGCGGCGGCGTCGTCGCAGTGGCAGTGGTAGCGACGCGTGTCGGCGACATACGGTGCGCGGTCGGACGAGGTACTTCGGATGTGTGCCACGGAGCGATATTGGCCGGACTGCAGGTTCCGTCTCGGTTCGCTCGCATTATCACCGTGGCTCGCGGGGACTCCGGACTCGGTGGTGGTGTCCCGTCGAGCAGGAGCTGCGGGGAAAAGAGAAGGGATCGCGCGTTAAAATTTTCAACCCGTACGCCGACGCGACTGTAAAAGTAAAAGCGAGATTTCCCTCGGGGAGAGACGGAGAGACGCGATACGGTGCGGTGCGACTGGTTCTCGCAGTGGTAATTGCGCCATGATCGTACGTCGGCAAAGATAACGCGCGCGTACGTTCGGCACACGCGCGGCGTTCCCGCGAATCCCGTAGATCGAGTAGGGTGAGTACAGGGACCGGTCGATAAATACGGTATTCACCTTTGCCAACTCGCATTGCTCGACGCAGCGCCGCTTGTGGGGCGGTTCATCCTCCTCCGAATCCGACGGCTGAGGCGTGGGGGGTAAGTCGGGCCTCGCGGCTCCCTCCGCTTCCTCGTTCTTCCTCGCGTCGGATTTTGTTCCGGTTTCCTTGTGCAGCAATTTTTCTCCCAGCAGCGCCGCGACGCTGAATGACGAGTGCAAGGGCTCGACCTGTGAAAGCAGAAAAAAAGACACGTAAGCTTCTCTCGAGAATTCCTTGGCACGCGTCTTTTGGAAAGCTCTTAAAATTCCGAGCAAGCGATTTCACGGGGCGGATCAGTGACGCGAAAACGTGCCGCGAAAACGTTTCGATCGGGAATTTTGCAATTATAACAAATTGTCAGATCGTACCCCCGGCAACGAGAACACTTCGGAGTACAGAAAAGGGAAGTTACCCGCCCGACGAAGACAACACGGCTCTGGCAGGGAATTGGCTCGTACGAAAAATCTCGTTGCACGTGTACCACCTGCAGAATTCCCTTGCTCAAAGAAGCATTCGTTTTGCGCGATCGTCGGCGTCCACCGCCTCGCCCAGCGCCGAGGCACTCGTCCGAGCGGATTCGTATTTCGCGGGCAGCGGGACAATGAGTCGTGGCGCGTACTTTTAATTCGACACTGGCCCCGACGCGCGAGCGAACGGACGCGTATGCGAGGGTTTACTTACGTGCACTGGCTTGAGTTGGGGTGAGGCCGGTGGCGAAAGAGGCACCGGTGCCACGTCCATCGTTCAATTTGCGCGAAAAATGTATTTCAAACTCTGGTACAACGCTCGACGAGGCCGAGTGAGGAACTTCCCCGTAGGACGTCTCAAAGCGTAATGAAGCTTTCTCACGTCGGTCCGCACGATGTGTTGTTGTCGGGTGTGTGAGTGATCATGCGGCGTGCGGTCGATCGACCAATCCCGCGGAGGGGCTCGCCCGGTTCCGCCAATGAACGCCGAGCCGTCAGTTGGTCGCCGCGTGATCAGCGGCGTGCTGTTCACGTGCTCGCAGGCTGACTGAGGCCGTGATCGTGACGTCAGCCCGCGTGGCGAGCGGTCGATACGTCATAGCGTCACGGCGCGCCCCGAGCGTCATGCAACTTGTGCGACCCGTGCCTACAGGGAGACCCTCCTCCGACACGTCCTCTCTCTCTCTCTCTCTCTCTCTCTCTCTCTCTCTCTTTCGATTCCCTCTCACCTCCGCGCGCTACGCTCTTCTCTCTTCGCCGCTACGCCTCTCGTCCGTCTCTCAACGACCGGACCCGCGAAAGACGCTACGGCGAGCCCCTGAATTCTCCTATTTTCCCTCACGCTCGTTCGCGATCCCATACGCCCCTCCCTCCCTCCCTTCCTCCGCGAGCTCAGTCCATCTGTACTCGCGACGCGATGTTATTCCGTAATGCATCTCTAGACGGCTCGCGATCGAGCCGCCGGGTAGCTGGCTCGCGCTAACTTAGTAAGATCTAGGAGGCGAGGTCAACGCGAGGTCGAATTTCGTGGCACTCGGCAGGAAGCATTCTGGCGCAGTGCAGTTAAATATATTCGTACGCTCGCGCGGCTACACGGGCTGCGGTTGAATGATTCTTTCGCGTTGTTTTTTTTTTCGCGAGACCCGGTAGAGATGCGGACACGGTATAGTGGTCGGGGTTCGGCGGATATCCACTTTTCTTTCCATTTGTCGGTTCGTTGGTATCGCTTACCGCTTCTATCAATTCGTGCGGCGGGATGTCGGCACGTGACAATGCGGCTCACACATCGTGATATACCTATGGCTGCAGACGTTTCCAGTAGTCGTGACGTACTTCGAGCGTTCCTGTACAATTATTCACATGTGTCTGATATTCGAGTCATCGGGTGATCATAAGTTTGCACTTGTCGCGATACTTTTATGTATTTTTGTAGTGTTGGATTATCGGATCGTAAATATACTGGTTACAAAAGCGTTAACTAATGATGGATATATGAACATGCGAAGGTCATGCTAAACTTTCCTCGGACTTTTCGCAACTCTCGCCGATTAAATGCGTGGGTCCGACAAAATCGAACGTACACAGTCGTCATTTATACCCCGCGGTAAATTCGTCGCGCCAGACGGTTTCCTATGCGGCAGATCGATTCGCTAGATCATTATTTCGAGAAATCCATCGGATACGCCGAACGTGTGCTTAATTTCCGATCTTTTGATCCCCCGTCGCGGTAAGGTCCTACGCGAACTGACCTACTTAAGCGCAAGCGTTCGACCCGCGGAGGCCAGCCTTCGCTTCGCCAAAATCCGACGGTCGATTCAATTTCTCCGATCGTGCGGCGAACCGTAATTTCATCTCCTCGAACCGTTATCTGATCTTGCAGCGCTCACTGAACCGTTCCGCCGCGCGGGTATAAATAAATCGCGACGATGCAAATTGCCACTGCGCGCTTTAAAACCTATACGTATACATATATCTACCGCGTACTTAACCTTGCAATTCCATGCAACTTAACGGAAAACGCCATATAAATATGCGCGTTTCGCTGGGCGATTTTATCGTCGTATTTACATTTCTAACCATCGCGTAAGGCTGTGCGAGTGTCTCGATACGATAATCGTTTAACAATGTTACAATCGTCCTCGTTAGAATTGCAAATTGATATCAATTGAACCGCGGATTTAAAAAAGCCGAGGAAATTAATCGTGCTCCGTTCCACCTTCGAAGGCACGTGACCTTACGGCCGTTACCGCTGCAGGAGCACTCGTTATCATTTTCCACGGAGCAGCCGCACGCGCGCGACTACGACGAGAACGCGGTCCACGATGCGTTGATGAGTCTTCACGGGGGGAGCTATTCGCTGGGGAAAACCACCTGGGTCCTCGTTACCGCGCTGTTATCGCTCGTACGTCGTTATACCTAATTTCGTTCTAATCTGATCTACTGTAAGTTCGGATAACAATCGGAATCGCCGACGTCGTCGTTGAGCGAATCTCGATTTTCGACGCAGTCTGCATGGGATCTCTAATGGGTTTCGGGAGGTCTATTTTTGTACGCGCGCGACGGAAAAAACCCCCGTGGTGAATGTTGCTGAAATTAATTTTTATGAAATACTCGTACGACCAACTCGAGTCTAAAGTAGAGCGAGGCTCGTATCGACACTTTTCAATCGCGATATCTCGTTGTTTATGGACGTTTGACCCAAATAGGCGGGATGCTTCCAGAGTGCAAACAGTTCGAATCGATACGAGATTTCGACGAAACTGCATTTCCGATTCCTATATCTCCGACGTTTTCACACGATTATCACGTGCGACCGCCAGTCTCCCGGCGTCCATAAATAGACTTCTGAGCTCCAGACGCGGTGAATAAATACATACGATTTTCACGCATCGATAACCGGTATCGTCGAACCTACGTCGCGCGTCGAAACTCCGTACGCGACCCACGCCGCTGATGAGTCTTCCACCCAGCGGACGGAGACCGACTCCGACCAAAGTGCGGACGCGGTTGCGCGAGGAGGAACGGAAGAGGCGTCCGCGTTGGCGTTTGGCGCGCGAGAAAAATGCATCGACCGATTGCGCGTATCGCGTCGCGTCTCGTACGCGTCGTAATTCGCCGCGATGGCTCGGCCGATTCGGCGTCCCGATCGCTCCGCGGGTATAATTCTAAGAGGAGCGAGGCTTTCCGATGATAGGCGAAACCCGCGACGATGCATCAGGCGGTCGACTCGTGATCGCCGTGATGACATACGCGGCGTATGCGCGGACATCGTTCGCCGGCGCGATACAGAACGCCTCCTCTTCTCCTCGATCGCTCTATTAGGCGTCCCGGAGCGGAGCGGAAAAAACGTTGGAGCGGTGTTCGGAAAACAGTCCTTGCGCAGAAGTAGATCGGTGACAGTGTGCCGATCACCGCGTTGGGCGATCGTGAAAACCTCGTAAGGTCGATAGCGTGTATCGCCGAGCCGTGGAGATACGAGGCGGCAGAGAGGTAGCGCGATTGCACGAGGCCCTGTTTTCACGGGGCGCCGATGTACCTTTCTCCTCTCGTTCTCTCGAGTTCCCTCTCCCTGACCGGTACCGTCTCAAATTCGTGTAAATACAGGCGTATCGCTGGTTTATCGCCAACTTCTAGGCCGATCTCTTCGCGTCAGCAATGACATCAGAGTCAAATTGAGGAAAAATCCCTCGCCGGCGCACTAGTGCACCCAAGGAGTTTGCGGTTCGACGAAATTACACGAACCACCTCTCGAACGCGACTCGAGCGCCTCGCGGGACTCAGGGTTACGAAAGGAAGTGTCAGCGTGCGATGCACTAGTGGTCACGTAGACACCTCGCCGCGCGTCTATCCTCGTATCATCGTTGCCCTCTCCTTGTCTTCGAAGCGAAAATTCTTGAGGAGTCGACGCGCCGCGTGTCACGACGCACCGAATTTCAAAATCGACTCGAATCGGTTCTGCATAGCGTTCCATCTCGATCGCCGTCTCGGGTTCACCTTTCCTCCTCGCGCGTTACAAAATCCCAAGCGGCGTCTCGCCGTGGCGCGTGGAACGGAGCGGCAGCAAGCACGTGCGTCGGGGGGGGGGGGGGGAGTATCGATTTACGTAATTTATTCGCGGCTCGAAAACCGTGGGGCAATCTCCGCAGGCGAATTTTTCGTTCGGCAGTCTCGTGCAAAAAAATCGTGGTTTCGGTGAAGAAGAAATTAGAGAGAGAGAGAGAGAGAGAGAGAGAGCGAGACACATCACCTCTGGCACGAACGATTTTCAGCGGTAGCGAGAAAGAGAAAAGAGGCGCGCGGTCGGGTCTCGCGTGCAAAAGTCGGGGCTGCGATCTCGCGGAGGGAGAGAAAGAAATCGAGAGCCGCGCGGGAGCGCGACCGCGGAGCGAACAATTTCCAGCAAGCAGGAATTCCCTCGCGCGTTATTTACGGAAGTCCGAAACGACGCGAAATTATTCACGACGCCTCCGCTGTACGACGGTCTCGCTTCGACGTGCGAGCTATCGAAATATACGGCACGCCCGTTGTTCGTGAAACGGATCCCCGCTGCGAACGCGGTGCAGGCTTCTCTATTTCAAACCGGACGTTTGCGTATTTCGTCGTATGTGTATACGGCGCGTACCGTGGGAGAAATGAGTCACGCGCGACATCGTCGCGTCCGAGGTCGGCGGTCCTTCGAATCGAGGTCCAAATTCGAGGCGCTCGCGCGGGCACGCCTTCGACGAAACGGACGAGACGACTCTTCGCAAACGCCGTGAAAGAAGAAGTTCCCTGTAAACACACGCGAGGTCGTACACGTTCAGCATTAAAAATAAAACGCGCCGGCCCAAATCTATACTCCTGATCTTGAAGCGATATATATCTTCGGTAGGAAAAGTTTCGATTACATAAAGAGTTTTTTATTCGTTGGCCGCGGTATCGATAAAGAATCGATGAAGTACCCGTCGACATTTTCGTGAAGATCGAAATTTTTGAAATTGAACTCTTGACCATCCTATCCGATGTATCTTTTTCACGCTGATTTCGAAAATCATGGATTTATCGATGAAATCTCAAAGGAAGGTTGAGTATCGTCGATTTTATGGAGGGAAATCATTTTTTTTTTTTTCGATATAAAATCGTTGATATCTTAATATCCTTTGAGATATCGACCAAATAACCGCGATTTTCGGAATCAGCGCGAAAAAATACACAAGTTAGGGTCGTCAAGAGCTTATTTCCAGAGATTTCGATTTTTGGGAAAATAGGTAGGTAGATATCAAGGGGTGAAATGATTTTGGTGAAATCATTTTCTCACGAATCAACTCCACTTTTTATCAATAGATGAATCCTTCATTAGATCTCGCGCATAAATAGCACTTTCAATTAGTCACGTTAGACGACTGGAAGGGTGGTCGGTCGTAAATGATACTCGAGTCTATACTCTCTGGTCCGAAAATAATATGATGGAAAGTTTGTCGTGACGAGCCTCGACGAATTTGTCAGATGTTTACGCGGCACGAGATCGATGCCATTGGTCGAATCAATGTCAAGCCCTAATTCTCATACAACACGCACTTGTTGGTACGATACGCTCGATGCACGTTGGAGGCGCGATTGATGCCGAGTATGGCGGTAGAATGACTTGCCATGGCCTGCAGGCTGCGCGGGGTAATACTGCGTGCGAAAATTATATCACTGCTGTAGACGTTGGAATATTATTATAGCATCGTTAACCAATTGAGAATTTGTATTCTTATCCTTACCGCTTTCTTATAAAGAAGATGATTTTCTTTAGAGATATGTAATAATATTTATAATGAATTACAAGCTCCATAAGATCGACGAACCCCTAAAAATCCTACTAATTACCTTAATTTTCGATTCCATCGCGAGTAGAATTACGTCGTGGAATTATTTGAAAGAACTTCGATTGTCGAAATAGAGAAGGTCAATATTTTCATTGCAGCAGTATACGCGGCACGTATAGATATATAATACTATGCACTCTGCGAGAGATTCGATCGAGTATAGGATGTCCCTGATCGCGGGCGTTGGCTCAAATCTTTCAAAACACGTATCGCAGGCGTGTACTTCTGTATTTTCAGCCGACGCATTGAGTGCGCGCTTGGAATTCATGATTCGGAGCTAATTTATACCGTAGAGGGAACGTCTAGCTAGACGAACTGCAAATACACGAGACAAAGTACCCACCTTGCGTCTCGTTAATTTTTCCATTTATACCCGTCGAGTCGTACGTGGTACAGCTGCACGCGCGTAACTGTACGTGGGTACGCTGATCGGTTCTTTTAGAAACATTTACGCGATAGTGCGATTTAACTCAATGAAATCTGATCGAAATAGATGCCGCGTTTCGTTCGGTTTATACGGCGAATTCGGGAAGCGATTTTGCAATGTTCGATAGGGAATCGCGATAACGGCGCGAACTCGACCCCGACGAAATATCTTGCACATTATTTCCGTTTTCCGTATTATCATATATGTACGTATTTTTTCTCGTCGGTTCGTGTGATGTGGTATGATAGCAATTATATGACGATATTGACGAAATTCATTTCGCGTATCGCGTACTGGTAATAAAATTAGCATCGTCGAGAAAGGGATTAATTTGTATAGTTGGAAGCTGTTTATTTGATAACGGCGAGTTGAACGTTTTGCTGAGGCAAAAGAGTATCCTAGGATAAAGCTGGACTACATATAGATGGGAATACTTTTTCAGATGGTAGTGGAAAAGTAAATTATAAACAAAAAAAATATTTAAATTTCACCCAGCAACCTCAACCTCGTTGGATCCTAGGTAGCAATACTTATTCAGATAGTAGGAAAATAAATTATGAAGAAAAAAGATATTTAAGTTCCATGCAACGACCAGCTGATTTTTGCCGGTCTGATTTTATGGTATGCTCTACCGAGGTAAAGACTGACTAACTGTGTTACCGATTGAAATTGCCCTTGTCGTGAAGAAATACCACCAGAATTGAAAAATATTTTTAAAAAGATCAATTATGTCGTACACATTGTTTATCCGAAGATTAAGTTTATGTCATATTTAGATCAATTGTTCTCTGATTTGACGCCGAAATAACGAAACGAATGGTCTCTTTTACCTACAGTAGGTATATTTAATATCTCGGTATTTTAAATTTCTACTGTATCAAGACTAGGTAGAATGAACAGTGCACGAGTTATCTCCTTTATCGACTTTATACGTTTAATACCCCTTTCACCCCTTTGAAAGATGCAGTAGTTTACCTCCATCTACATGATTTTTCGGAATCAAGTAGTCACTGCATCAGTACAGGTATTTTCAATCATCCGAAGCTATTTACGTTTCTCTCGTTCTCTTGAATGGGAGTGTTCTCGCTGTAATTTAGTTTCGTGGTTGCCTTGTAACAGGCGCAGCGTTACCCACTCCAGTTGCATTTGATAGAAGGCAACCAAGAAACCCAATTATTGCGAATTATAAAGCGTATTGGCCTGTGCATCGTATATCTCGCGAAAACTGAAATATTCTAAATTAAAAATAAATTTGTAAAATTTTTGAGTTCCAAAAGATTTCATTTAAAATACGCGTGAGAGTGCAACGAGGAACAAATTCCATTTTCAATCAATCGATTTAGCAGAAAAAATGAATCGTTCGTTTCAGCCGCTCTACTTTACCGCCATCTATTGCGAACTTACTTCCCATGGTAAGTCAGCGCTCTGTTTGAATATTCGACCGTTGTAAGTGGGAGGAGCTTCGCTAGCCTTTAACCCCCACCCGCCGCATCGGAGTCACGCCGGGTAAAAAGTGGGGGTTGTTTAGCACTGGGTTTGTTTAGTTGCCCGCTGACAGCGGTCGAAGGACTGTGCCGTGTGCGTGTGTGTCGGTGGGACATAACGCCGTCTTACCCATCTTTCCGAGAGTACGTCGCGCGCTATCGAAATTACCGATTCGGCGGTAAAAGACGTGGTGTCCCGGTGTCCCCGCAGTGTTGCCGTTGTTGCTTGTTGTCTTGATAATTTGTTTCGTGTTGTGAGCTTATGTTGACGTTGCTGTCTCGAACGACTTTAGCCGTAATTCTCGCCGATGAGAATGTCGCCGCTAATTTGGTGATGGCAGAGCGCAGAGGATGTCACGCCGCAAGCAAAGTAACCCGAAACCATTGAAACGTGAGTCTGTTTGATCGTTGCTCGGTGGACAGCGCGGCCCCGCTGTCGGAGGCGAGACTCGTGGCTCGTCATTTCGAGCGTGTCACGAGTCGAACGCGCGCGTGTGGTGCCGGTAAGGGCGCACGTTGAACCGGCGCCATTTACACCGCTTCGTGTCAGCTGACCTTTCGATAACAGGCCGGATCACGTGGCGGCCAGCGACACGACGATCGCTCCGAACACTTTTCTTCGACAGAGATCTCGGTCCATCGGATGTCGAATAGAAATTTTGCGCGTGTCGACAATGTTTCGTTTTTATCGGCTGATGGACCCGGCGACAACTACGACGTCTTTCCACGACGAATTCGCGTCTCGCGCTTTGTTTGAGCAACTGTGCCGAGTAGTCATCATCATCGGGCTTGTGTCTGACCTAACGGGAATAATTTTCACGTGATGATCGACAGTACGTTGCCGAACTCGTCGAGCGGGTCTCACGTCCCGTCATCCGTTTCCCGTCTCGTTTCGTGCGTTAACCCGGTCCGTGGTTGCCACGCGGAACGCATTTGTTTTCACTTGTTTACGCGTTGTAGTCTAAGTTCGAACGCGTTACGCGTGTTTATGCGGGGCGATGCGTACTATGATGTATGATTGTGGCGCAATATATTTTGCTTATTGTGCGTGCATCGGTGTTCGTCAAACTGGAGCGGCGCATTGTCGGATGAATTTGCACGTGGCGTTAGACCCGATCCTTGCTTAGGAACTTTTGTCGTTGTCTTTCTCTTTGTACTTACTTGAAAGTGTACTTTCTTAGCCGATCATGCGATCGTTCGGTGCGACCGCGATTTGTTATATCGCGTCACACAAGAGTCTCCTTGTATGCAGTTATGTATCCGTAATTTGTATAGCCCATACGTTTACAGTTCGAACAAGAAAAAAATGTACTTTATCAAATACGATGTAGCGTCGACGAGAAGCTTCGTACTTGAAAATGAAATTATACTATCGTCGATTTATCGAGAAGGTTGTGCAGAAATTGGTCTCCTATCATCGTCCGTATCGACGTGCCGATTGCTTTGCACACGCGAGAATTTGCAATATCGCAATTTGCACATTCCCTCTCTCGGTACGAAACGCTTAATCTCTCCCGCGCTCTCTGGTAGACGATTCCTCCCCTTTCGTCTTCGTCATTGTCGCTTCGAACGGAGATTGCGAAGGCGTGCAATAACGAGCGATCCGCGTCCGCGGCGACGGTCGTTCTCTCGTTATCTCCGGCGTTCCGCGAGGAAACTCTTTATCCGAAAGATGTTGTGAGTGCAATCACGTAGGAATCGCTCTTAAATACCTATTGTGACGAGACAATGGGTACACGCGAGGTGTATGATGTATTTTTGATAAACATTTCCCTCGGAAATTATACACGAACTAGAAGCATCGCGCGCTCCCCTTCTCCTTCTCCTCCTTCTCCTCCTCCTTTCTCCTTTCAGCAAACGACAGAAATAAACCTCGCTGTTCGCGACGTCTACCGCAGGCCCATTATCGGACCGTGGCGGAGGCCTCGCCTCGTCCCGCTAGAGACGCGGATCGGATTTGTTTATCGCGGGCGCATCTCGCGGCCGGCAAAAACTATTTACATTTTTGGATATCGGGGTAGCATCAGCGCCGGAGCCGCGGACCGACGGACCGGGCCCGTCGGAGGCGGCGCGGCGGTGCTGTTTTTCTTGGCCGCTCTCCTACACGCCTCTACACACACTCGCGCGTCTCGGGATACCTACACCTTATACCACTTGTATAGATATCCGGTACACGAGTCTGCCGACGGATTCCTCGCGATAGCGACGGGCGCGACGTCCTCCGACGACCCGCGCGCACAGCGGGTCAAATATTCTCGCGATTCTCTGCTCGTAAAATCGACAGTCGCTGGTATATGCGTTCGGATAATTTCGCGTAAGGATTCCAGGCTCGCGGAATGCGCGTGGCGAGTCTTCCGACGGACCACTCGCGATGGATCTCCGTCGGCGCGATGTCCTTCGACGATTTTCTCTTTTCCACGGTCACCGTGTAGTGGGCATTTTATAATTTATTACCGATACGTCACATTTTTTAGTAGTACAGCAATGGCAAAACGTGATAAGCTATCGCGAGGAAAATTTTGCAGTAAAATTTCTCCGTCCATTGGTAATCGTAGAATGTATCTATGCGTACGCGCATAGACGCGGGCATCGGCGAATTCACGCAATTTCGCGAGAAATCGATGGAAGGGAATACGAAGAAAGAGCTGGGGGAATACCCGCGAGTCCCTCGATTCGTACGTACGAAAGTAAAAGCCACCCTCCCCCCTCGTGACTCCCTCGCGTTCGTATCTCCGTCGAAGGATCAACGATGCGGGGGATAAGGGGTACCCCGTGGCGCGGCCGCAATCACCCCCCGGCGCGAGCAACCGTCAAATTAATAACCGATGATTTTATAGAATGCTTTATTGAATCGTGTTCTCGGTAAATAATATCTCCGTACACCATCAGATAGGAGGCGCGCGTCGTGTTGCTCGCGTTCTCTGTCGTTGTGTTATTGTGGTTCGGCGCTAATGGTAACAACCGGGCCGCGCCTACCTTCCCCGTGTTCGGCGCTGTTTCTTCCTCGCTGTAACGCGCGGCGAGAGAGGGCCGAGCGTTTAGTCTCCTCTCCGCTTTCATCCGCGAGCGGTATCGAATTTGGTCGCGGCTCGTATATCTGTATAAATACCAAGCTCGCGCGAAGCCGTCCTTCGCACTCCTCCGAACATCGCGCCAATCGCATCTCTCGTCGAATGTTGAGGCTGTCGAGATAGAACAGCGGATAGATCTCTGACTTCGCGCGTTTCACGTGTCCTTCGCTTTTGTTTTACAAAAAAAAAAGCAGAGATTAGAAAAATATCGCGCGTAAAACAGCCAAAGCCAGTCGCGCCGAAATACGCGAAATTGAAATATACCCGAGCGGGGCTACCGTATTCCACCGTTTCTCTCCCGCTGCATCCATACGCGAGCTGAGACGAACGAGGGGGAACTCTCCCTCTCTCTCTCTCTCTCTCATCCTCACGCGAGCGACTCCCCGCGCAGCGACAGACGCGGTCGCGCTATCAGCGTCGATCGAGCGGTTAAACCCGCCGCGCGCATTGCGCCTATGAGCGGCAGCAACGGGTGACACGAAAGGAAGAGGGTCCATCAGGCCCCTTATCTGCGGTTCGTACCTCGCTCTCTCTGCGCGCGGCGGCGGGCCGCGTCTCCTTATTCCCCGTGCAAACGCAAACGCATGAATCCCTCCGCGCCTCGAGAGGCGAACGCGGGGGACAACTATCGCGCCGCGCTGATCTCGCCTAGTTAGCCCTCTTCTTCTTCTCCTCCTCCTCCTTCTCCTCCCGCGCGCTCCCCGCGCGTACTTCTTCCTCCTCGCCTTCTATTTTTGCTCTCTTCCTCGCGGTCTCCTCCGTTCGCCTTTCGTCCAATCCTTCCTTCCTTCGGCGACCGATACGAGAGCCGCGAGGCGAGCCTCATAAATACGCCCGGCGAGAGGGGCGGCAGGCGAAGGGCGAGCCTACAAATTGCTACACCGCATTGTGGTGTCACTCCGGTCCGCCGCGACACGACCGTGGCATCGTTGGAATGGTGTCTCCGCGCGCCGTTCCGCCTCCTTCCTCTGCCACTGCACCAGCGCTGCTCCCGATGCCGTCGGTTCCGTCTTACACGCGCGGCGACGTGTAAACGCGGCTCTGCGCGCCCTTCGGCGATCGGCCGGGGAAGCGTGACGAATGGATGTGCGTCACTTCGTTCTGGAGTGTGCATAGTGTTTTTTTCTCGAGTTCCGTGACGATGCCCGCGCAACTGGCCTGTTTGCAGGGTCTATTCGTCGAATTATCGTATTTTTAGTAATCGAAACCTCGCGATCGCCGAACGTCAGATACGACTCGGACTCCGTTCCGTATTTCCTCGCGGTTCGCGGCATCTTACTCGCGTGGATGCGCGAAATGTACGACAGCGGAATTCGTGCGGCAAGCGGGACGATCGTTGTTTCGCGCGACCACCTATAGTCGCGCCCCGACGGCCTCCGCGACGGCGATGGCACGGATGAGCGACGATGAATGGAGGCGAAGGAAGGCGCATCGCGCCAATTCGTTGCATTTCCGGACGCGCTCGCGATTCGATCAGATAGAGGCGCTCGCCTTCTAGCGACATATCGTTCCACCCATTCACGAATGAACGCCGCGCGGTGGCAGACACTGTGCTGAGCGGTATCGGCTCGTTACGCCAAATTATCTAGGAATGCCGGTGAAATTGTCGCTGCATCGCGATAGGTTGCGCAACGACGAGAGCGCGGATACCTCTGAAAATCAATTTCGGATATTTTCTGATCGTTACAATTAAGGATCCTGTCCTGGTTGGTGAAGCCGCCATGTTTTACGTACGCTCTTATACGCAAAGTCTGTCTCAAAAGGAACATCAGGTGGTGTTGGTGAGAATTTAGATCCTTTTTTATTTCCAAATAAAAATCGTTTCACTGACGAACTATGGTGTTTCCGGTTGAGGAGACCATCAGATCGTTGCACGTAATCTTCATTTTTCACGGCAAACTATCGCAGTCCAGCAGTTAATGACTTCGTAAAGTTATATTTGTATTAAAGGAACATTCATTAATAAAACTAAGATCACGTGTAACAATTTGAAGTTCTCCTTTATCGGAAAAACTATGGTTTGCCAGCGAAACACAGTCTGTTTCGGTTTTTTTTAAAAAGAAATTGACGCTCCCATTTCGGGGACATATTTGTACAAGTAAACGCGAGTCGCTCCGATCACACCGTTATCACGTCAACGCGTTTATCCCGCCTGAGTTGTTCCATCAATCCGAATCGGAGCCTCGATCCGACGGCGGATGAAACAGTCGCGCGCGACGTACCTAGCGTCTGCGCTTTCTCAACTCCTCGGACGAGAGGAGTCGAACACCGCCGAGCTGCTCAGCTTTCGTCGGGAAGTTTGGCCTCCTCCGTCTCGGTAGCTCTACTCGGCGATCGCTCGCGTTGCCAGCTGCGTCCACTGTCTGTGCACGCGCACAGCGAGCCTCCCTCCTTATCCACACGGCGACGCGGGGTCACGCGCAGACGCATACGCCGCGGAGTACCCACGAGGCTCCAAATATATCGCTCATTAGCGCTAACTGATCGGAATCGAGAGCGTCTCCGTCTTCGCGAGAAGGACGGACGCGGAGAGACGTCCGAAGATCTCTCCGAGATCTTCGCCTCGGCTCTTATCTCGTCCGCCCGGTGTCAGGTGCGGCGTCGACTTTTCCCCCCGAAAATCTCGGATTTCCCATCGCCCGTACCCACGCTCCCTCCGCGCCGTACGGAGTTACAATTCCAATCGCACACCAAAGATCAACCCCGTCCCTGATTCTCTCTCGGTCCGCGCGCAGATAAGGCGGCGCGGTGTCCCTAATTAGTAATTTGAAGAAGAGAACGACGCTCTCTTCGGCTACATTTCACTCGATCCGTACGAAAACGAAGCGTCGAGCGCGGATCGCCAACGACGGAATCTCGATTCCCTTCGTCTCCGTCGGGAAGACGACGCTGCGGCGAGCGACGGGCTAGACTCTCCTCGAGATTGCTTAACGATCGGGGTTATCCGCGCGTCCGGATAAGCCGGGCGCCTCGGCCATTTTCGAGGGAGGAATCTCGAGGAGTCGGTCACGGACGAGTCGCGGCGGCGTGTTTGCGTGAATTCCTCTGCGGCGACCGCGACGGAGTGCCGGAAAGACCCCCGAGTCGCGCTCGGGTCTCTGCTCAGATCGTTCTAGATATACGCTCGAGGAACGATTGGATGTGGTGAGAAGTACGCAAAGTTCGCCCTGTAAATATCGACGATCGGTAGGAACATCCGATCGTCGATCCCAGTCAAAGGGGAAACGCGTCGCGCTCGAATCGCGAGGGGTCGTCGAAGGTCGCAGCTGGACGCGGCGCGTGTTGACTTCCGTCGAGGGCATCACGCATCCTCGTCTGTGAACCGCGGCAACGTGAGAGATCCGGACCACCGCCCGACTCGAAAACTCCGTACCTACCTGTTCCACGGCCGAGAGCGCGCGCGAGCGCTGTTTGCCGAGCGCAAATACGGGAGGCAATTAGGTTCCGCGCCGTGCCAACACGGAACGCGTGCCGCTGTTTGTCCGGCTAAACAAGATATTGCTGTATCCCGGCGAGTCAACACCGCGACAAAACCTCTCCGACTCCCGGTGTCTCCTCGCGGTATCTCCTTTGCTTTCAAGCGCGCGCGCGCGCGCGCGTGTGGGTGGGATAAGTGTATACGTGTTTGTATACATATTTATTCCGTTCCATACCGCTACCGGTAGCGTAGCGGCAGGCCGCTCGAATATCGCGTGCGATCGACTCTTTGAAGCGAGGCTTTTCCATCCATCGCCGGTGGGTGCCAATCGTTCAGAACGATTTTCTCCCTTGCACGCAAATCTCCTTGTATAAATTTGTATTACGAGTGTGGATGCGATTTAGAAACGGTCGGAGCTGCTTGAATTTTCGCAAAAATCGAAATCTCTGGAAATGAGCTCTCGACCACCCTGTCTTGTGTATTTTTTCGCGCTGATTCCGAAGATTATAGATATGTTGATGAAATCTCAAAGGAAAATAAAGATACCGTCGATTCCATAGGGGAAATTATTTTTTTTTTAACAAAATCCTTGATATATCATACTTCTTTTGAGACATCAATTTGATAACTGTGATTTTTGGAATCAGCGCGAAAAAATACACAAGATAGGGTGGTCGAGAGCTCATTTCCAGAGATTTCGATTTTTGCCAAAATTGTATGTATATATGCCTTTCAATTTTTCGCAAAAATCGAAATCTCTGGAATCGATCGCTCGACCACCCTGTCTCATGTATTTTTTCACGCTGATTACGAAAATCATAGATATATTGATGGAATCTCAAAGGAGATATGAGATATTGGCAATTTTACGTCCGAGAAAATTATTTTTTTCGCAGAAAATCATCGATATCTCGGTGTTTCTTTGAGACTTCCCCAATGCATCTGATATTTTCGAAATCAGCATGACAAAATACATCGAACGTGGTGGGCGGGAGCTCGATTCCAGAGATTTCGATTTTGGCCAAAAACAAGCACACGCACCGATCTGAACAAAGAGGGGATACATTTCTTCACCTAAAATTACCGCAGTTAACTCTCACAGTTACAACGTCACTTCCTGCCGATTCCGAAACGCTTAAAAATCGTCATCGCTCCGAGCTACATAAGCGGTCTTTGTCACCCTATTAACGACTAACGATACGCATGCTTATGTTCTACTCTTCTCTCGCGCTCGGTTCGCCGTACTTGCGTGTTGTCATCGTTGAAAATAGACCGATCGAACCGGATCGAGGACGTTTGACGTCAGAAGACACGCGGGGATATCACACGAGCAGAGAAAAAAAAAAGGTGGGACGCGCCCGAAAATCATTATACGAATTATCGTCGCGCATCTTTCTTATCTCTTCCCAGAGAGCGCACGGCGATAAAAGCTCGAGGCATCGCCGGTAGACGATACCAGAAGCGTTTCTCATGTTCTACGCTAGTTCGTGCGTCTTCCGTATCGCGGTGTCGAATCATTTGACGTCAAGGGGCGCGTAGCGATTGCATCGTTATGATCACCAAATTGGGACGATTCCGAAAATCACTGAGAATCGTTCTCGCGAGTTTCTCTCGTGTCTCTCTTCCCATTGCGGTGCATCGTTGCAGGCATCAGAAATTCGATTCCGATCGCGTCCTGATCTCGCCCTAATAAAGCACACAGCTCCAGGCATCGCGAGTACTCATATACCTGTAGCTTATAATCGAGAGCGTTTCTCGCGTATGCACCAGTTCGCGAGTATCTCGCGCGCAACCATGCGCACATACCTACATGCGCGTACGAGGAGCGGCGGCAGTGTTGCGGGTGGGAGAGGGGATGCGAAGGAGCCGTAGGCAGGGGACCGAAGGTTTTTTGCACGGTGTACCCAACGTTCGATATCGCTCGTAGAATCGTCTGTCCGCCGCGTTGGCCTTATAGCGGACGCACGCACACGCGCGTGCCCGCGGCCCGATGCGGATAGCGCTCGCGCGCGCGTATACGTACACGGAGCGCTATTCACGGACGCGCGCGCTCACACGCGAGAATCCGTGGGGCGGGAGACGCATAGATAAGAGGATGGAATGAGGTGATGCCGCTCCTCGGTCCTTCTCTTAAATGCTCTCTTCTCCCCCTCCCCCGCTCCGTATCTCTCTTCGCGTTTCTTCCCTTCCCCGTTCTCCTCCCTTCTCTCCTCTTCCTCCTGCTACGGTACTCCTCCCGCGCGCGCGTGCAACCACCCACGTGCTCGCAGTTCGGGACGGACTCGGCCGTCGCGTCGTTTCGGTTGGTACCTACGTGTATGACGACGGGATGTACGCGCACCGCGTGCGTGTAGGCATACCTGTCCCTCCCTCTGTAGTGTATCGATGCGTCTCATGCGAGGGGGAGGTGGCCACGACCGGAGGCTTTTATCGGATATATGACGGCAATACGCGTCGCTCGTTGGTTCTACTTACGATGTTCAGTCGGAGTCTTTGCAGTGATGCGATGGGACGTTAGGAAGCATTCGTCGCAACGGCAATTTACGCATTTGATGATCAGGTGTGCGCGTTAACACACTTTCATTGCGGCGCGATCTCGGAGTAATCCGTTAATAGAGACGGTGCGTTGTTCGCACGTCAGTCGCTGCGTTGCGTAGATCAGTGACTAGTGACCAAAACAGTACCCGGAGATTTGATACCTACCATTCTTAGGATTTAACAAATAATAATTGCAAATAAATTGAAAAATATCCATTTCTTATTTATTTTAAGTAGCTTTTTAAGCTATTTTAATTTACGCCTTTCGTATATATTGACGGACTTGTGAGGGCGTACATTGAGAAAAAAATGTACTTGATCGAAATAAACGTGCATTTGGATGGTCCCAAGAGCGTATTTATTCGATTTAACACTAGAACTACCGCAACCGGTCAATTTGACCGGTGTCTTATTCAGAGTTCCATTCAACCTCAATTATTTCGTAACCTGTGAGGTTTTTGTCAAAATTGGTACAATACTTTTTTGTAGAGCACATTTCGGTCTAAAAAAAGTTCTCTAGCAGTGTGGACGAAGAATCCACGGATAACGAGATAATCACCCGCCAAAACGACCGTCTTATAAAGCGCGACCATTCGGTAGTTCTAGTGTTAAATAAATATCGATTTGATTCAAATAACATCTAATTAATTCAATAATACAATATTTGCGTCCAACCGATATTCATTTAAATCGAATAAATACGCTCTTGGGACTAACCAAAGGCACGTTTATTTCGATCAAGTACATTTTTTTCTCAGTGTACATATACGTCTCTCGTAGTCAAAGGGTTAAAGCTCGTAAAACGGACGACGAAAAGCGAAAGTACGTGTCCTACATAATATGTATATCCATCCCGCGTCGAGACACCGCGCGCCGTCCGTCGACGGAGCGACGGAGGCCGGCCGCCGGATCGACTTTAGCGACTAGCAGGCAGACGCGCGGGTCCCTATCTATCGCCGCATCGTTTACACCGTGCGAACGCAAGCGAAGCCGTGGCGAAGAACACAGCGCGGGGTCGCTATCTGGTTTCCCCGCGCGGCGGTACATCTTGTACACGTGTGTACCCATATCCCCGTACGCGACGACGGTGCCGCCGCCGCCGCCGCCGCCGCCGCCCCTCGTTCGTTTCGCCGCTTTACTCTTCACGCGAGGCGAAGAGGAGCGAGAGACCGAGCGGCGAGGCGGCTCTCCGGGCTGCTGCAGCATCGACATGCAAACTCGATCTTATCGGAGATATTAGCAAGCATGTCGGGCTGGCGAACGCAACCCGCGAGGTACTGCCTCCGGGGTACGTTTTAAGGCGAGTCGCCCTTATCGCGCGCGAATCTCTCGCGAGAACTACTGTCTTTTGCCAAGTTAAGATGCCCGTTGCGCCGCGTATAAACGCGCGAGACTCACGCGCACGTGTGATACGTTACACGTACGCGGGAGGATGCGAAGCAGTTTCTCTCGCGCGGACTTATCGTCTGTCCGACTTGCATATGGAGCGCGTACTTACACGCGTACGCTCTGGTATGAGTACTTCCGATTATTCCCGTTATTAAGCGCGGACGAGCGTTGGTTCGTCCAATTGGAGAGGGAGAGGGAGATGATTCTCGGCGAGAGAGGAATGGAAAATATTTTTTCACGGGTTTCCGGTGTCCGCGCCGTTATATGCCGTTAATCCTGGACTCGAAGAAGGTGAATGATATACGTAAGTCGTACGTGTGTGCACGTTTATTAACGCATGGCGCGCGATACTCGCGTGTCTCCTCGCTGCGTCTCGTCTGTTTGTTTGTGTATACGTAAGCGTGCGCGTACTATACATGCGCGTCAGTGTAAGCACAACACCGTCGTCGTCGTCGTCGTCGTCGTCATTAACGAGCCTCTGCCGGCAGAAGTAAACCATTGTTTTTCGTCAGCCCCTTTTCGCGATTAAGATCGATCGCGATTCGGATTGGATTACGTCGAATCGACGGGGAAATTGGGAAAGGGGAGCTTGCGAAGGTAGCTATCGAATACTTCACTAAATCAATTTTCGTTTAGTCGAATGCGCCATTTTCGAGGTATAGGTACCAATTTTTAAAGAGCGTCTCGATACGCGCAGCCCGCGATTTCCTCGCGCTAGGCGAGTGATCGTGTATTTTCTCGATACCGTGCTCCAGATTATCAGATGCAACACCCCCCCTGCATATGGGTGCTCCATACGCTGCTCATTGTTAACGGAGGGATCGCCGAGCGGCGATATCGCGCGGGGTGATGGGCGGTTGCGCATCTGATATCATTTCTCGCTCAGGGATGACGCATATCCCCGTGCATTTCCTCTATCGCGTTGAATATCCCGTACACGCTCTCTCGCGGGTGGTGCGTTGTTTTGTAACCCGTTCCGACGACCGGGCGACTTCGATGCGCGGACAGGG
This sequence comes from Xiphydria camelus, assembly GCA_963678675.1. Lineage (NCBI taxonomy): Eukaryota > Metazoa > Arthropoda > Insecta > Hymenoptera > Xiphydriidae > Xiphydria > Xiphydria camelus. The sequence continues at coordinate 25,622,853 of OY783199.1, read as the reverse complement.
CATTTATGTGGAAGACCCGTGCAGCGTCGATATAGCCGCGCTAACGTACACACGTGCTCGCGTTCCCCGAAGCGTCGCGCAATCACGCGTTGATCTCATTTTTATCGTGGCCGTACGGCGATATCGGGCGCTCTTCGCGAGCTGTCAGTTTGAGAATTCACTTTTGTCCCGTGATATTCCGGTCTATAGGCCATTCCGCATCGCGAATAAAATTCTCTCCGGTGAATTATTCTTGTAATAGCTGCCGCAGATACTCATACCCGATCAGAGCCGAATCCCATCTCGCGTATACAGGGTGTTTCACGCCCAGCATCCGAGATTGCGCGGAGCCTATTTCAAATTTGCTGCGTACACGAATCAATCAGCTGCTCGGTTAATCTTTCCCGCTGTCGCTGCGGCCGTGTGCTAATCGAAGGCCAAACCGCGCGGATCGCTATTGATTCGCGTGTGTGCGGCAAACCAGAAAACGGCTCCGCCCATTCTCGGAGTCTGGGCACGAACACCCTGTATAAACCTGATCTCACCTCCCCCCGTTCCCCTCTCGGTAGTATCAAAATCGCAGGGTATAACCCGCGCGTCCACCCGAAGATGATCCATCATATCGCTCCCCGAGAGGAGCCACCCTCCTCGGCCGTACATATCGATCTCGGCCTGCAGCGCGCGCCTCGAACAACAGCTTTGAACGGTGACGACGACCGGGCAACTTCGATACACGCGCGGCGGCAGTGGCTATAGGCCGGCCGCGGGTTCGCCGTATCCGCGATGCAATATGCACGTGATCCGGGTTTGATAATAAAGGGAACCTTGTGTAGGCAGGGCAAGTGTGTGTTTATGCGAAGGAGCGGCCGCGGGGTGGGACGCACGGGGAGTAGGTGGAGGTTGGGGTGAGGCGGAGACCGTTATCGCGCGCGCGCGCGCGCGCGCGGGCCTGTACGCGGCGAGCGGAGCGGAGCGGCGAAGAAGAAGAAGAAGAAGAAGAAGAAGACGAAGAGGAAGAAGAAGAAGAAGAAGGAGAAGAAGAAGAGTGGCTGCAAGAAGAATGCTCACAATGCTGTAATTTCCAGTGTTTGATCTTCCCATCTCTATGGGGCCGAGTGGTATTATACGGGGGATGCCGTTTTATTTTACCCACATTATTATTCCGTTGGAGATCGCGCGCTGATCCTTTCGCCAAGGCAAACTTCGCGGTGCTTATTTATGGATGGATTCCCTTTTAACTTTCGTCTCTTCGCTCGCGCGCACGCCGGCCGCACATATGCACTCGCGGCGAGTGGTTCCCCCGAGGGGGAGCGGAGGGGGAGGGAAGGGGTGCTTTTCGTGCGCGGGATCCGCCGTTCGCGATTGGCGCGGCTGATGAATCGTCATCGGGACTCGTCGGTTCGTTTTGTGGATATTGGATTCGGTGCGATCCAAGGATCCGTCGCGAGTTGACGTGTTTCGTTCGATATGAGGATATATTGAAGAAGAAAATGATGAAAAAATCAGTTCTAAACTTGACGGATATTACAACGGGATACCCGTACGAAGATTACATTCTCCAGGATGCATTAATATCAGAACAAAGTGTAACGATGTAAGAATAATCCTGAAAATTGATCGACGTGGAAAGTTTCGTTAACGATAATCGATATTAGATGCGAGCCTATACTTTCATATTGATCACTCGCTTTCTCGACGCACTCCGTACCGACGCGGGGAATTCGCACAAGTGCATGTACTGTCTCTCCGCTGGAAACTTTCCTCCCGACGCCGGTCGCGCGTTATGCGTAATATATCGCTATCTATTGTCGGGCGATATCGCCAGGGTTTTTCGCACGAGTGGCCGCGGCCGATAAGATCCCCATAACCGACGCTATGCGCGCACCGCTCGCGCTTTCCCGTAGTGGAATATTCTCCGGATGAATTTTTCGAAGCCTCCCCCTCGCCCCTTTATCAAGATCCTTTCGACGTTCTCGAAGGTTGCCGTCCAAGGACGGAAGCTCGACGACGAGGAGGAGAGTCGAGCGATTCGCCTTCGCGTCGAGCGGATTCTCTTTTTTTTTCATCAGCCGTCGGGACGAGATAACCGGCTGTTTTCCATCCGTCGATTGATTGGCCGTTTGGACTCGCCAAGGAGATTGCTGCATTGTTGTCTTGTCCGGGAGATCACCGCGAGGGTATCGGCCTTCGCGATATCGAACGCGTGTACGTACGAACGCGCGCGGGTCTTTGTGCGGGACAAGGGCGGGCGCCGCGGGATATGCCGTCCGTCAATACTCCGCGACGACGAGGTCCTTATCGTCGGCCGTTAACTACCGCTGCTCCCTAGAAAACTCCAATTAACACTCTCTCCGATTCGCTCTGAAAAACACTTTATCGTCATCCGAGATAGCGGCCGGCATCGCGCGAGATAAGCGCGCGGGAGGTTCGGTGAGAGAGCGGCACTCTTTCTTCGTCTTCTCGGAAGGCTGTGGTGTCGTTGATGCGACGCTCGCCAGGAGTGAGGGGCGGATTAGGATCGATCGCGAAATTGTAAGTGGAAGAGGATCGAGTGTCGAATTACATATGTGGCAGAGAAATGATCGCTAAAACATCGCTTCGAATCATTAATTATCCCGTTTTTTTAATTTGTTCAGAGTTCAGAGCAGATAACGTTTTGTCCGATTCGTCAATCAATTCGGTTCATCTGTCGGAGGTCGATCGTCATTCGTCACATTAAGATTGTTCAAACGACGACATTTTTACCACCTCATATGGAGAAGACGAAAATCTTCGCAGATTTTCAACGGTTTAATAAGAGAGAGAAAGTTATTAATAATGCAAAGTTATTAATATCTAATAATGCGATTGCATCACCCGCCGCAGCTGCGGTCCGATACGGCTTCACCGCAGCGAGACGTTTTTATCTCTCCCTTCGCGATGCTCTGCCAATCTGAATATTATTCGAGATTTTTCCGTTAGCACCGAACGCGTGATTCCGGCGTGAGACTTCCCGCTATAATTGCGTGCTCCGTATGCGTTCTTGCGAGAAAACGAGATTGTTTTCTCTCGATCTCGAAGGGAACTGTAAATACCTACGTCTCTAATCCTTCCCACCCGTGATGGGAGTCGCCGCATAATCGTTCGTACGATTAAGTCCGACATGCGAAAGGCGCGACACGTCGGTGCGTAATAACGACCGTACCCGTTCGCGGCCCACGTAGTCGAGCGTGTGCCCGACCTATATCGGCGCGGTTACCACTACTCCTTTCTATCCGGCGGCGCAACTTTCCGCCGAACGCGCTACTTACCTTGCTCACGCCATTCGCTACAGGATTTTCGGTTTTCGGCTCCCGCGGCTCTCAGCCCGGCGAATAATGAACGAGCGCCCTCGCACCCCTCTGCCTCCCGGCCCACCCCCTCGCGATTCACCTAGCTCAGCCCCGATGTCAACAGGTGGGCGCGCGGATAGCGGCGCGGTGTAACTGGCGGCGTGGCGCGCGATGCCAGGCGCCGGGATTCATTCACGGACGACTTCCGAGCGCGAGATCGCAGCGCGGATTTTTTCCTCGGTTTCGGTACTCTTGTCATTCTCGAGAGGGTACCTATAACGAAATTACGAGATTCGGCAGGGATAAAGAAAATAAGGTAGCGGCGGTATATATGGCCCGGCTTGTGATATGGCCCATCGTCTATAAATTGTACATTTACCGACACATTTTACTTTTAATAGATGGCGCTAAGAAGAGCTAAGAAGTGTTCAAGGAAACTGCAGTTACTGAGAAAAGTAGAATGTATCGGTAAATGTACAATTTTGTACAATTTATAGACGATGGGCCATATCACGAGCCGGGCCATATATACCGCCGCTACATTATAATTTTTTCGGTACCCCCGACGTACGTGTACACCTCGGATACGTCCACGGGGTGCGTAGGTACGTATCAGTACCCGCAGTCTGCCGCCGTATCGCACGATGGAGGCGTGTGTGTTTTATGGGCTGCACTTCCTCCCGGCGATGGCGCGATAGAAGACCCTCTCTCTTTGGTTATTCGCATTATCGAGCGCCGATCGATCCGGCGCGAAAAATTGCTTTCAACGAGCGCAGTCAGTCTCCTTCATCGCGTGCGCGCGCGCGCGCTGATTTCTCCGGGGGCGCACAACCGTTCGCTTCGCTTCTCCCGAAATCGATCGATCGGCTTCGAGACGGAGTCGCGAAAGTCGAATTCTTCCCGATCGTTGAGTCGTTCTTCTTTTTCGTACACTGAGAAAAAAATGTACTTGATCGAAATAAACGTGCCTTTGGATAGTCCCAAGAGCGTATTTATTCGATTTAAATAAATATCGATTTGATTCAAATAACATCTAATTAATTCAATAATATAATATTTGCGTCCAACCGATATTCATTTAAATCGAATAAATACGCTCTTGGGACTATCCAAAGGCACGTTTATTTTGATCAAGTACATTTTTTTCTCAGTGTACGCGTGTCGTTCAATCCTACACCGTTAAGGGCACCGATACGACTTCTTTTTTTCATTCAGACGCGTAATACCGATCTTACGTGGCCGAGGCATGTATCCCACGTTAACGCGCCTCTCGTACGATCTCGACGAGCCGCAGATACCGTCGACGGGAACATACCCTCGCCTCTGTACTCGGCAGAGTCATAAGCGTTACCCGGCGCTCGAGACCGCGTTCGCCAGAGAGATACCGATTTGCCGACAACATCGCGATCCGATCGTAAACGCGCCTAGGTATCGGCGTCGGCGCGCGCGTCCGCCGATTTAACGATTCAACGTCCCAATTCGTCGTCGCCTTCGTCGCTCGTAACGCATACTGAGTACACGCCAGGCGCGCGAATCGCAGAACCGACGCGACGGCCGGGTATACCTGTCCGTCTGTATCTACGCGGGCGTATGGAAGCAGGAGTAGTCGCGGGGGTGGGAGGGTGCGACGAGGCGGCGGTAACATACGGGCGCGATAGTAAACAGCGTCGCTGCCGAGTGATGCGATAGTACGCGCGCGATAGTGGCCGGGTTAGTGTGAGACCTCACACCTGCCTACCGGGAAACAGTTACCTACATTTTTATGATCGTTATTCGCCGCGCTACAAGCTCTCTCTCTCTCTCTCTCTCTCTTTCTCGCATTGGAAATATCGCGCGTACCACCGATATACTGGCGCGAGAGGTGCGTATTTTCTCTGCTAGAGATGGAAAATATCACCCACGAAGAGGTATAGAGGGAGAGAGAGAAGAAGAAGAAGAAGAAGAAGCGTTTATTATGTTCTAGAGCAAGGCCTCTAAAAGCTCACAAAAAAAGATACAAAAACACAGTAAAAAATAAAAGATTAAGGTAAAAAAAGTAGATAAACGCAAGTAAGCAGGTAAATAAAGTAAGAAAAGCAAAATGAAATAAATAGATAGAGCAAGTAAGCAGGCAACACAGTAAGTAAACCAGGTAAGTAGAGTGAAGTGATGTAATTAATATTAATAGAAGGAATAGAATAGGAATATAGTAAGCCTAAACAAATTCGAGAAATGAATACGAGAAGTGGTCAAAGAAAGATGAAGCATCATGGAACAGAACTAACTAGAACGAGAGAGAGAGAAAAGAGAGATACGCACAGGTATAACAATTATAGGTACACTCTGCAGCGCGCCGTGGCATGCACAATGCGGAGATGATAGCGCTCGCCGTCGAGATAGCCGACGCGTTAATGTTCCGGAGTGACAGCGGGTTCGCGCTCAAGTACCGCGTTGCGCGCCTGAATCCTCGCGTAACCGCAACGACCGCAGGCTCACGGGCGCGTACGATTTCCGAGAGAAACAATATTGCCGAGCGAGTCGGTGTGTTGTTCTTCTCTCTCTTTTTCTCGATGTACGGTTACACGCATACGTGGCGGGGACACGCGCGTGTGCGCGCGCTTCCAGGGAATCCTTCCTGTCCTTATCGCCGCGGCAACATCTACGATCGTTTCGGGATATAAAATGTTGCGGGAACACACAGGAGGGTCTCTCTCCCTAGAGTTTTCGCGCGACAGCTGCGAGGTCCCCGCTAGAGTGCCAATAAAATCGAGACGTGTATTTTTTTTCTTTCTCGGACTCTCTCCGCAGTGTCGAACCGCGGGGTTTTATCGGTCGTATAAGTGCGAACATCGGAGCGCGCGCGCGTAGCAATTGCTCGCGCATTTTTCTCACGCCTTCGCGCGCCAAAGGTCTCTCGTAGTTGCTGGTAAATGTGGCGGAGTGGGGGGAGGGGGAATCGCGGAGTACGCGGCGAAGGGGGGTTTCGTCGGTTTTTTTTTTAATCGAATCCAGACGACGCGCCCGTCGATGCGAATCGAGAGGCGATCGCGAGATTCGGTCGCGACGGACGCGAGCGGATGCCGACTGGCGCGACATCTCGGGGGCGAAGAGAGAAAATTCGCGGCGCGATTCTTCGCCCGACTCGTCGCGAAACCACGCTACTGGCGAATAGAAGGCGAAGCGGGTACGGCGCGCGCGATATGTGTGTCGCGTTATCGAAAACCCAGCAGCGCTATCGCATACGGGTCTGCTAATGTCTCCTTATCAAACCTACCTACACCCCCCCCCCCCCCCTCGGCGGCAGGCCATCGGAGAACTCCCGCGACCACCATCGTTCGCCGCCATTGGGAACAAAGACTTTTCAGTTTCCGGCCTTTCGCATCAGCGGCGCTCGGATAAAACCGGCGGACTTACCCCGCCTCCGCTCTTCGATCGTTAACGCGGAAAACTGCTCACGTTCGATCTCAAACCGTCCAGAAGTAACTCTCGTGTGGTTTTTTTCCTCGATTTATCGTGGTAATGTCTTGACGCGTTATACCCGAACCGCGGGTGTTTAGCAGTCCGAGAATCTGGGAAATTCCTCAAATTATCGTGAAAATTAGTGCGTCGAGCAAGAGTTTACGGAAATTGAAGAGTGCTCTGGAATTTTACCTTTTCATTTTTTCAAAGCCTAGCAAATAGGGTGTATACTCGTTTCGCTGTATCCGGGAATATTTAAACCGGATTTCTCAGATCTGACGCGCGGCGCTAGCGATCGCGTTTGTTTCCCCCGAAAAGAGAACGCGAACGATAATATCGCGTCGGGCGGTTCGGACGTAGGCACACGTACATAGCGTATACCTTACTCGCGCGTAATTAGCATACATGCGGGCTGTCGAGTCCGCTCCGGGGTTGCGGACTATCGGACTCGTCCCTTCGTCTCGCAATCGCGATAAGCCCCGGTACATGTATCGGATCGTACACGGGTATCCGATTCTCACAGTTGACCCTTTTTGTGTTTCAGGTAAGTGCGTAAAGACCGACGACCAATAGCGTATCCACGACACGGCGGATAAGAGCCGCGCGCGCCACCGCGAAGGGAATAGGCGCGCCGTATTGTTCGTAAGTATCGCCACGAAGGTGGTCCCCGCGATATCTCTCGAAATCTGACTCCCCGATTGGCTTCCCTCGTCTCGCGTAATCTGGCGCCAATGAGGTCCGCGTTGAGGAGGCGAGGTACTTCGCGGGGGAGTCGGTGATTTGTTGTCACTTATCGGAGAGAGAGAATGCCAGTTTATCTGCCCACATTTGTGATAACGAAGGGGGGGAAGCTCGGAAAAGGGGACACCCGACACGTGACGCCCCTCCGGTGAGAGTTTCTGAATTACACTCGAGCACCTCTCGAAGAGGGGGGGACACGCGTTTAGTTCGCGTACCGACGCACAGTGCAGCCTGACAGCAACGGTTGTCTGACCACCCGCGGAGTGCATCTACTCCCGTCTTACGGGATACACTCGGTATTCGTTATATTATTCGAGACGCGTCACCCGCGTTTCTCGGTCAAATTCGTTACACGAATCGCGCGAAACAGGTGCACCGCGGGGTTTTCTCGTCTTCCCTTTGGGTGACGGTGGGTATCGACGCTTCGAGCGGCGTGGGGAAGGCTCGACCGAACGAGGAGCGTTCATTGAGTCGCCTCTTAGCGGTGCGACGACGCGGCGACCACCGACAATGTATCGAGGAGCCTGGAGAAAGAGAGAGAGAGAGAGAGAGAGAGAGAGAGAGAGAGAGAGAGAGAGAGGGGCGCGCGTGTAAGAGAATCCCCGGTAACAAATCTCTCTCGCTCCCTCTCCCTCCGCACCACCGTCTCCCTCGCTCCTTCCGCCGTCGCAACTCTTCCCTCTCTCGCTCGCCTTACAAGCCCCCTTGCGCTTGCATACGCACGCCGCCAATTATAAGCTCCTCGCGCCACCCCCTCCAACGTCTGCGCCCGCCGAGCTCCGACACTCTCAGGGGGCGAGGGAGTCGCGCGCTATCTGATTTTGCGGGAGAGGTGTTAATTCACGCTCTCTGCCTCGGCCGTCCCCGCCCGCCCCTTCACGCGTCTCGGAGTTACCCTCTCTTTCCGGTACCCTGTATCTTCTTATCCTCGGGCGGCCACTCTCTGCCTCTTCCTCTCTTCCCAACCTCGCATTACTCCCGCGCGAATCTCCCGAGAACGTTTACCCTCCTTCGGCGACGATCGCTTTGCTTCCTTCGCGTTGTCTCTCGAGCGAAGGACGCTTCTTAACTACGCTTCGTTTCGAACGTGAACGTTTTTATCCCTTTTGTCTATTATCGAACTTTACGAAGCGACATCTCGCACAGCTGTTGAGCCTTCTTCAAGAAATATCGCTCTCCTATTCGGTTTGGTTCCGAAAGGCGCGGAAAGGAATCGAGTCGACGGAGGAGAAGAGGGAAGAGTCGGCGAGGAGCAGGTTGCGAGCGAGTGCAAGCACCCCGGTGACAACCCTCGCGACTGTCGCGAAGTAACTCACGGCTGAGATTCCCACGCGATACGAGCGGAGCTTCGCGTTCGTTTATACGAGGTGTTCATTTGTTTACCACGGTGGTATGTGCGATCCGTCACCTCTCCCCCTCCGATCGAGGAACCCCTCCGCCGGCTATTCCGATCTCTCCGCGTGACCCTCGGACTCGGCCGCGGAAGGTGTGTAATTCATGGGACACACGAGGGTGCGCGAGCGCCTATCGGTTGATCTTCCGTTTATCGCACACGCCTGGATTAATAGATCATTCCCCGAACGAATGCTTTTCGAAGACTTTTCGAAATAATTCATGCCGCGATGCATATTTACCGATAAAGGGGGCATTGCTCTTTGGCGTGCTTTATCGAGACTCGAAATCTCTGGAATCGATCGCTAAACCGTTCTGTCTTATGTATTTTTTTTTTTCGTACTGACTCCAAAAATTACCGATTTACTGGATAAGTCGCAAGAGAACACCGGGATATCGATGATTTTATATAAGTACAAAAAATTATTTTTCCACAAAAAATCATTGATATCGCAATATTCCCCTGAGATTTCCTCAATAAATCCACGATTTTCAGAATTCGCATAAAATAACATAGGTATACACAAGTCAGGCATGCCGCCTAAACGGTAAATCATTCTCGCACTCCGCGCGGTCGTCTCGACGCGACGTCAGTCATCGCTCCGCGCAGCGCTCGGGGGCATCCTTTAGAAACAGTTAGGTAATCTTACACCGCGACGTTCTAATGGGCATAATTAGCATTCAATTGTTAATATGACAAATCACTTCTTCGGCTGCACGAGGAAGACCACTCCGGCGAATGGAAAGAAAAGAGGAGACGGTGGAAAAGCCTGGTTATGATTACCATTATATCACCGTTTACTTTCTCTCCATGCAGTAATTCCCCGTTTCTTTATCTCCGTGATAAACGCACGCGGGTCACTGCACTCACCACCTTCGGCTCGCCCGGTTAGGGGTATCCTCCGGAAACAATTAATATTACAAATCATCGGCGTCATTACGAGGGCATCGTCGAGGCATTGTTGCGCGACGCGAGATTATCACCGATAGAGACCTCATCCCGTGTACTCATTACTTTGTCAGTGCCGCAGATCGTATCGCTGCCGCCGGGAGGGGCGAAACGCCAGTTTCAATCTCGAACGAAACGGTCACTCTCCGCGCTCGGGTTCGAGAGTCCCGTGTCTTCTCTTCGTCACGGCGCGAGATAATCTCGTCATTCGTTCCGTATACCGCGAAGGAATGGGAACAAACGGGGAAATTACATTTCGCGGGTACGGATTTTCCCGACATCCTTCCTTCTCGTGTGCCGTTTCTTTTCGACGTCGTTATATTCCATCGCGCGAGACTTTCTCGAAATCCATTTGGATTCGGTGCTAGATTCTGTCGATTTATAGAAAATGCCGATTCTTTTTTTGGAATCGTCGATAAGCTTGCTTTTTATCTTGATCTTCCCGCCTCACGGTTGACTGTACGGTGTCGAGAAGAGTAATGTTCTCCTTCGGGTATGCAAATTCCTCGTTGCTCCTCGGGAAGAAGGGATCAAGGAGGAGAGGAGAGAGAGAGAGAGAGAGAGAGAGATACGCGGAAGAGAGATCAGTGGACGATGAGGAGCGAGCGAACGAGCGCGCGGCCTGATTTTAATATAAATTGAAGATATGAGTGATGCTCCCAGGAAATCTCTTCGTATCTCCTCCCTTTTGCCCTCGTTTTGCCAACGTCGCGTCTTCCTGATTTGGACACTCGAACGACTCTTTCAAGTGCGGTGCATGATAGAGTCGAACTACCGAAACGATACGCGAATGTTTAAATTTTAGACGCGTGTAAAATACGAAGCAAATATATTCTCATTCGTTTCCCCCGTCCAGTTCCGATTGGTGTCCTTTTTTGCAAGTCGACAAGTCAGAGCGTCAACATTTAAGAGCGAATCGGAGTACGAGCCGATTTGAACGCCCTTCTATTTAACCCGCGCATGTGCGATCGGCGCGCGTACACTCGCGATAATACCAAGGTACGCCAGATGCCGCGCGATAAGCGCGTAGGCGTCTAACGCTAATGGCTGTAATGAGAGGGAGAGAGCGGAGCGTGCGAAGACGGTAAAACCGCACGACCACGTGCCGCGCGAATTTACGCGATGTCAATTCGACGAGAACCAGAACGAGAAAAATAATTAGATTGAATTTTGAAAGGATGCGCTTAATTATTCCGGCCAAAATATTGGTCGAGTGAGTCAAATATTTAGTTATTTTAACCAATGAGTGGTCAGTCAGAGCAAACAAATGGATGATTCATATTTCGCCAAACTGTTTTGTCAGTTTCTAAGATTTTCTAAGGGCGGAGCCCTCTAGTCTGTTAAGAATTACTGATTACGATGGAGATACTGATTGTTGCAGAATTTCCGACACGGTTTTGATTTCACATTGAACGCGTATATGTCTCTATAAGTGACTTTTTTTGAAAAAGTGAACTTTTCAGTTTTTTTCTTTTAGAAGGATGTTTACAATAAACTGTAATTTTTTATAAACCAATTTCATTAAATTAGATACATGAACAATTAATAAATCCGTTTTCAGAATGAACATATGTGCAGCCGTTTCCGAATAAATTACTAAGAAAATTTGGCCCTAACAGTGCAGCCATCTACTGAAAAAGTTTAATACCATTTGTCGGGGACATTTAGCCTTAAATTGACCGAATTATTTTTCTCAATGCACGCTTATCTCCGATTTGATACATTTATTTTTATCTATTATCGCTCGTAAAAGTCGTTCTGTTAAAATTTCACTTCCGAATCACTCTTGTTCATGGGTATGGCTGTACGAACGGAATATCCATGGGCAATGTATAATATATACGTATAGGTATATGTGGGGGGTGTCGTTTGCGGGGTGAGACGATGGGAGAGGACGGATCGCGGTTTGCCGCACGACGAAACTCGCCTGCCGCTTAAGTAATATAAATGCGAGCACGCGCGCGCGCGGAACGTGGCGCGAACGTAACGAATGACCGCTGTATCTCATTGTTTTCATTTCCTTCGGAACGCCGCACGACTGTAAGACGCGGAAATGAAGTGCGCCCGGTTGTGATCTAGAGACGGGGTTTCGTCCCCCGCATCCTGCATGACAACGAGCCGCCTCGGCGTCCCCTACTCTCTCTCTCTCTCTCTCCCTCTCTCTCTCTTCCATATTCGCCACGGTGCCTACGTATATAAACTGGCGTATCAGGCGCTCGCCGTGTCTACACATCTCGCGCTTCTACGCGTGGAAGCACACGCGCACGCGTGCGACCGCTACGCCGAGGGATTATCGTTACTTCTCCTAACACCTGCCGCTGTAATTTTACTCTCATCCTCTCCTCTCTCTCTCGTAGACACCGTCCTTACACTGAGAGAAATAATTGTTGGTGCCGACAAAATATTTTCCTCAATCAAACACGGAAGAAAATGATTTTGCAGTTTTAGCAAAATTAGATTTTGCTGGAAATGTTTTATTATCATGGCAGAAATGTTTCTGTGGCAGCAGAAGATATGTTCGACAAGAGCAAACGTAATTGCAATGACAAAGCAAGAGAGCAAATATTTTTACCGTTATATTGGTCATATTTCTTATTGCCACAGATAATATTTTTATCATGACAGCAAGAAATTTTCAGGAAAATCTAGTTTTGTTAAAATTACAAAATCATTTTTTCCCGTGAAAGCATGATATCATTTCAGGATCAAGCTATGGTCTTCTTTGTGCGCGAGAAAGTATTTGACAGGCTTGAGTAATTTTTCTTTTTTGTATCGCAGGAAGAATTTCTCGTCTCGACGAAGGTATTCTCGAATCAAAATTATATATTCTCCGACCAAGAGAATCTGTATTTTTAAAAATATGTAAGATCATGTATTCTTAGTTTAACAAATATTTGTTTGACACAAGCAATTATTTCTCTCAACGAACACCTCGCTCGGTTACTTTCGTCGAACCGCGCGAGAAAAGACCGCACGCTCCTCCTTTTTGAGCGCGAGCGAGACAGCCCTCACAATAATTAGCCTCCGATCCTTCGCGTCCCGAGTGCCTCGCCGGACCGGAGGCGGAAATGAAGTCGATGCAACCTGACAGAGATCAATGTTGTCCGACACGGACGGGGTGCGGACACTCGCTCTATACGACCATTAACACAACGAGGGATCCATTGGCCTCTCCTCCCTCCTCGACGTTCGGTCTCTCGCTCGCCTCGAGAGATTCTCCAACCCCCTCTTTCTCTCTCTCACTCTCTCTCTCTCTCGTCGCGTTCGACGTCAAACTCTCTCCGCGACTCGGTCGTCGCAGCCGGCAACTTCGGCGACGCCGCTGCACGTTCCGCCTGCGGAAATTATGAAATCAGAGACACAGGGCACGTACACTCCGCCCGCTTCCATGCGGGATGACTGTCGCACCCACCGATGTGCCTCGTGGCTCTCTTCGCGGCAGGAGAGGGAGCGGGAGGAGGCGAGAGATTGAGAAAAGTCGCGCGAATGACGTATCGTCGCGCCGGATGAGACGTAACGAGCCGCGCGCGGTGAGTCGATTCGGCGCCGGAACAACGCTCACCGGTCCTGATCGTTTTCGCGCGAGGGCTTTCGAGCAGCGCCGCGCTCGCGCGGACAAAGCGGGGCGTCTTATCGTAAACGCGTATTTTACCGTAGCGCATATACAGGTACCGCTGCACCGCGTACCTATCGGCGCGAGGAGTGGCCGGTTGGCGGGAGGACGCGGCGCGGAGGGAATCAGATAAGAGCGTCAAAAGTAGCGCCGCGGCGCTCCAGTTTGAAAAACTTGCGCTATCCGGGCGTGATTACACCGCGGCGGAAGCAGGGGCGCAGAGCGTGCATTATTTCTCGCTCGGTGCTATCGCGCGCTCCTCTTCTTCTTTTTGTTATCCTTTTAGAAAATTCTAGAAGACCGGCGACGAGTCGACCGAGGGATCGCGAAAAAAATGAGAGGAAAAAAGTAAAGAACCAATGATTCAGAAAAATAATTATCTCGGTACACTCTTATTCCTCGTAAACGCCGGAATCGTGAATCGTGGGGGTGGAAGTGATTTATTCGTGGCATACGATCGATTCTCATTCCAAAAAAGCTCTCATCCGTGAAATAGTTAAATATTTGTGTAGAAGGTTTATATAGAATTAAATTTTTTAAATTCTTCTCAACCGACCCTGGATGCATTATTCGACCCAGAATAGGAGCGATAGCGCGGGTTAGAGTTTGATAGGGGTTGGGGCAGGAATGCTCGCCTTATCACGCTACTGTTTTAGTTTTTGTCTCACCCCTTCGCTTTTCCCTCTCTCTCTTTCGGATGCACCTATACCCGCAGTCTCGTGGCTGCAACAAACTCGAGCCTCTAAATTCGTTCAGTCGTTTTCCTATCTCGCATGCGGTGTTTCATGCAGATCGCGTTTACAGATATACCCGTAGGTACCTACTACGTGTATCTGGAGTGCTCGAAATGATAAAGATAATTATTTAAACTCGCGAGTAGCTTCGCCTGGAATCTATCTCGAGGCCGGGAAACAGACCGAAAGCTTACGAAATAAAATAAAGTCAGTTTATTCCGGAGGATAATTGTTCTTATAACGAAGCAGCACGTTGACTCTACGTCGAGAAAGCGACTTCTCAGCGAGGATCCAACTAATTTCAATATCTCAACGAACGTCGCGCCGCGGTTTATCGCATCGATTTCGAGTACGCGAAGGTGTATGTCGAAGTTCATCAGTATGTATGTATCTAGGCGTGATAACGATAGCGGCAAACAATAACATGCAAATTACCCAGAAACATCACCGTCGCTATTTATAGCTCAGCGCTACTTAGGCGCGCGTGCGTTCGTGTGTATAGAAATGAAAATCACCTCCACCAAAGTGCGACAACAAGTCGGTAGCGCGCGACGGAACGCGGGTGCGGGTGCAGCGTGCGTTTACGCGTATCGGTAGCGGAATTGCGAGCAGGCACGTTGTCGTTTTTTTTTTGTCAATCCTCTCCCTCCGCCGCTTATCCGCGACAAAAGCCTCCCGGTCGCTGCAAAGCATGTATGGAGTTGTTAGGATCCGTTGAAAAGCCACCCCTGCTCCTCCTCCCTCGGAGACGGTAGTCGCATTCGTGACGGTTATTTATCTCTCCCTGACGTTTCGCTGGTCGTCGCCGCGCGTGAGACGTGAGAGCGTCGATCCCGTTTCGCCGAGACTCGTTTCGGGATCGATCGGACGCGATGAAAAAATAACGGTCAACGCGCCGCGGTATTTTATTTAGTGTTGCTCCTGTTTGAAGACGCGATAGAAATACGCGTGCTTTGTTTTATCTCGATTTGCTTGCCAATTTTTTTTATCTCCCTGAGAAATGCCGTGCTCGAACGAAAAACATTTCAACAGTAGGTAGCAGGAATTCTTACAAGTTCTTCATTAAACGAACGGACAACCGAACACCACCGCGCAAAGTTCGGAGACGGTTGGCGCGCGGCGCGGGGTGAAAAGGTCCCTCGAAATAACGCGCGATACGTCGGCGCAACGCGGCGAGCGGGCGAAGAGGGAGAGCCACGGGGCTGGGTCGTGTACGATGCACCTAGCTGCACCTATTCTACAGCGCGATAAGGGTGGCGAAAGCGGGGTTGGCGCAGCCCCGTAAATATCGTGACTGAGGGGGCGTAGGGCGGCGGGGTGGGCAGGGGGGAGCAGCAACCCCCTACATCTACGTTTATCGCCGGTATCGGAAGTCGCGGAGAGCGCGGGAGTCGCGCCAATTGTTTTATGGCCTCGAGCTGCCCGGACGTTGCGTCTAATCCGCGTCTACGATAAACGCTAGAGCCGTCGCGGCTTTTCCTTGGAATTTTCTTCGAGTCCTTGGCGCGACGAATGTGTTTATCTCGCTGTCTTAAAAATACCGCCTCTCTTGACGTCTCGCGATTCCGTAAAATAGACACTCGCGGAACTCGACTGTCCTCGGTGCGCGGTTCTAAGACTGTACCCAAGTCCGTGCACGCGCGTGACTTGCAATTTCTCGCGTAACCCGTTAACCCTGTAAGGGATCTTGTAGCCATATGGTTACAACGCACTTTTAGGTATCCTACAACATTTTTTATGAATTGTACACCTATATGTTGACATTTGGTAACAACTACAAACTTGACTTTTTTTTTATAACAATTGCTTTAATATATTTTAATATATTCCTATAAACAAGGTTTGTAGGTATTTTTTTCTATACGTAGTAAGAAAATCATATTTTGAAATTGAAATATAATAGCGTGAACCTTACAGGGTTAATGGGCTTAACTGGACGACGCTAGTCATTTCCATTGCCGTGGGTGTCCCGTGTAATAGTCGAGTCGCGACGGACGTCCACACGTCGCGCGGTTGTTGCACCGCTCGTCCCTGTAATTGCACGCAATTATTTAGCTCCACGCGCGAGCGGTCATTCGGCGGTCAGCCATCAGCTGTCGCGTTTTCGGGCGCACGAAACCGCGCTAGATGTCACGACGCGACGAGATGGCTCGGATATCGAAGCGACGGGAGATAAGCCGCACGACAGAGAGCACTTTGTCACACCCCCGGCCCTGACCGCTCGTCGATAACGCTTGGAAATATTGCCCGATGCGCCGATCTTCTTCGGACTCGATAACGGGACTTCTCTCGCCTTTATTTTTGCGCGGTCCCTCTTACCTGTTGGCGATATCGTTGCCCTTCGTCTCTCCCTGTCGCGAGACGGGTGGGTTCTCTTTGTTGATGCTCGTTGGTTAACTTTCTCGAGTTTGCTCTATTCTAGTTTATCTCGAGTAACGCCCTCGGCGTAATTTCTTCGGTCTAATTTTATTCTCGGTCTATTATCATCCGCGTTGTCGTTTATTTTTGCTCTTCTGTTATCTCTGTTTGGAGTTTCGCCTCCTCTTTACGCACTATTTTGTGTGTGTGTGTGTGTGTGTGTGCGTGTGTAGGGAGGGTCTAAAAGACTTGAGAGAATTTGGGTCTTAAAGAGGAAACGATATTATCTCCTTCTTTTTCTTCGCTCGTCTCGAATAACGAATAAATCTATCCGCGTGTCTGCAGTCTATCGCGAAATTGATAAGCGAAGGAATATATCGTGCTTATCTCTTATCGCGTGCATATACATAGGTGCCAAGACAAAACTCGAAAAGGAGAAGCTCGACTTCTCTCGAAAAATAAGATAATGGTTAAAGAGATTAAGCATTATTTTTAATGGTAAGGGAGATCTGTTTTTCGCCTCCCACTCCCTCTCTCTTTCTCTCTCGCCGCAACTGAAATGTAAAATTCTCGCAAACGCCGAGAAAAGAGCAAAAACCGCAATCGCCTCGAGATTCGATTACATCCAGCATCTCCTCTCCTCCGACCCGAAATAATAAACTCGACAACGCTCGATTTCGGATATCGCTCGGGAGGCTATCGCGAGGCGTGACCGCGTCGCGTCGCGCATTTGAAGCGGCTGCTAAACTGCTCGTCGAGTGACGTCATTAATCATCGTCATCGTCATCGCGCGCGGCAGGTAGGCGATCCACGCGGGGGTACAAAGGGGGCGAACGTCGATGGGCGCGTCACGCACGCGGCGCGAGAGCGCGAGAGACCGTAGGTACGCGTCGATACCGATCGGCGTAATTGAATCGAGCGATCGGAAACCCCGCAGCGCGAACTTCTTCCCCGCGTGGAGCGTTGCGCGCCCCGCTGTCGATGTCTGTGCGTACGAAGCTTAGTGTCCGTGACGATACACGACTGGGCTTCGCGTACACGGGAAGTGTGCGTTTAAATAGACGCGTGTGGGAGGTATTAGAACACCCGCGATGTGTTCCTGTATCGCACACATAGATATACACACTCACACACCTCGTCGACGTTCTTTAATTGAGAAATTAATGACCCTTCATTGGCTTCGACTGCGAAGCCATTCGTGAAATCCAGCACAGCTCTTCCTTTTTGCTGTCTATGTCAACCAATGAAAGTTCTAGCATCGTTTTTACGCACCTATTATACGGAATGATTTTTAAAGACGATCTATTGTACATCTTTAGTTCACAAATATACCTACAGGCCATATTTATACTACGAATAATCATTTTTTCCTTATAAAATCACGATTAAGTAAATCCGCCTGACATTCCAACCGGTTCAACCGATTCGAATCCAGATCGCGTGCGTCACAGCTCCCCCCACTACCGCGCGGCACTGCCACGTGAGCAATGCCCTCGCTATGCGACCCGCTGCACCGGAGGAGGACGGAATATTCTCCCGATCGCGTCCCTTCCGCCGGTGGTCGTCGCGATCGGTGCCTCTGCTCGTACATACTCGCGACGATGACGAGTAGAGGCGGCTCGCGCTCGCATTACGCACTGCCCACGCGAGCGGGCACATCGACGCGGCGCGCGTCACCCGCGTTTACACGCCGCGTCGACGTCCTCTCTCTCTCTCTCTCTCTCTCTCTCTCTCTCTCTCTCATCGATACCCGCGCTCGATACAGCCGCGACGGACACGGCTCCTCCATTACCGCCTCGAGAAAGCGTCGCGGTATATCGATGCGTGCACCCGAGCGATTTATTCGTGACACGCGTATGACGCATCGAGCGCGCGACGAGAATGCCGGATGGCTGCAAGTCCGACGGGAACGTGGCTCGATGGATTTGCTCTGTACGGGAAATCGGGTTGCTCTTCGTCGCTGTGCGTTTTATGTGCATCCGAGAGAAATAATTGCCAGAGTCAAAAAAAATATGTCTCGAATAAAGAACATATTATTGTGTTAAACATTTTTAGGAATACAAATTCTTCATTCACAAGATCTACCCGCCTTCGTTGGGACGAGACATTTTTTCTGCGTGAAAAAAAAAGCAATTACTCGAGCTTAACAAATATTTGTTTACGCGAAGAAAATCTCAGCTCGATCCTGGAATTATATCGTGTTTTTGATTGAAGAAAATATTTGGTTAACACCACGAATTATTTCTCTCAGTGCATAGCTCGCGTGATTTGGAGAATTCATCGATTTGTGAATATAAAAAGCGGAGAAAAAGAGGAGACTATACATTTTTGATAAAATTTAGCTTACTTGGATATCATCTGTTACGAAATTGAAGGCGATTATTTATTTGACTTTTCAATTCTCTTTTATAAATCTAAAAAAAGTTATCACCCGGTATCGAGATTCCGTCATCGCTTATCCAGAACTCTGTCCAGTTATCCGCTCCCTTCGTTTCGCGTTTATTCGTTCCCACTTTAATTTTTCAATTGGAAACCCGCAGTCGCGCGTCCGCGTGGTGAGAGATAAAAAAGTTTCGCGAGTTAATTTTCCGCCACTCCTCGCCTCTCGCGTAGGCCGTCGCCGTGAGCCATGCTCCGCGCTCTTATCGCCGCGCGATAAAGATTGTAAAGAGGCGACGCGATGTGCTTCGTCGCGGTAAGCGAACGGGCCTATTGGAATTTGATAAGCGAATTGTAAATTGGATATTCAACCCCTTCGATTGGCGACCCGCCGTCGGATCGCGCGTAATGTCGATTTCGCTTCTTCCGTCGGTGTATATTAGACTTTTTATCCGTGAAATCGACGCGGCGTTCGCCAATTTTCGATTCTCGAAAGTGCGAATAGCTTTTATCAGTGACGACGATATATATATATATAATTCGGTCTTTAAATAAAACAAATATTCATATTTTCATATTAAATTTGTTATCTGAATACTTATTCAATATCACGCGAAAATTAAAATATCCGAAAAAAATAATTATTCGCAAAGTTATAAATGCGTTTCTCTCTACTAGCGAGGGAGATAGATAGATTCACAGCACGTTGACGTAGCTGCATTTCAAAATGTCGTTTTCCAGCTTCGCTGAGGCCGAAAATATTAGGTGTACAACTTTGCTTCCACCATTTTACTAACGTAGTAGATAGCAAAAAACGGCGGACGCAAAGTGGTGTACCTATTAGAAACTGAAAAAAACACTAGATAATTTTTCCCACATTTTTCGAATCAGCGATAGAAAAATTGGCTGAAAACCGAATTCTTCGTCGTAGGAACGCGTCGACCTTCGAGCGGACTCGCGAGGGACGGAGGTCGGCGAGCGAGAATGAGATTTAATTCCTCCGGTCGAAAGTCTCGCTACAAAGTGTCTCGAGCGGAAAGGGGGGAGAGCAGAAGCGCGCCAACCCCGCCGGAATTCTTACCGCGAGCACTCGCCAATTTGCGTGCGCGGCGAGAACCGCGGCAGGCGATTTGTGCAGTGTTTTCACGTCGTCGCGGTCAATCCGCACGGCGCGCGCGCGCGCGCGTTTGATGGGAAACCGCCTCGGGAGGCTTCGCGACGGGACACGCGGCTGCCAATCGAGGGTGGCGCCGGGAATGCCGTGAGCGCAGCATGACAAACGTGTGCTAATTGCCCGCGGTAATTCACGAGCGAGCGCCGCGACGAGCGATTAGCCGCGGCGGCGCGTTGCGTCATATTTCGGTGGAAGAACGCGCGGCTGCAGGGAAACGTCATCGAATAATTTTACGCGAACGGAAAGGTGCGAGGGACGATCGGTTCGACGAAAAGGGGGTTCGCGGCGAAGAGCGGGAGGAAAGGGGGATGGCCTTGTCAGACCGGGGGATCTCTACGCCGGTATCCCAGCGCATCTGGGAGACGGCTATGCATTTATGCATGTTTTGCGGGCGTATCGCATGCTTCTTGCCAATAACGCCATTATACGCCGAACTATATCGCCGCAGTCGTACCGCGTATACACACACCTCGACGATGGCAGCGGGGCGATACCGCCGCAGTTTCATCGGGCGTTCCGTTTTCGTTGCCAGACGGTCGCGCGCGTTGCGGGAGGAGGGCGAAAGATCGGCGGGAGACGTGGAATTTCCCCGAAAGAGTCCGAATCCACAGCGCTGCGACAGCGCGTAGGACGTCTGGAGAATCGGATGGCCGCGGGATGAAAGGAGCGCGGGAACGTGGACGCGATTCCGCGATGGATAAAAGCGTACAGGAGTCGATTTTGTAAAAGCGGCCCGCTTCCCGGAAACGAGACGTCGAGTCCTTCCTTT
Organism: Xiphydria camelus; assembly: GCA_963678675.1. Taxonomy (NCBI): domain Eukaryota; kingdom Metazoa; phylum Arthropoda; class Insecta; order Hymenoptera; family Xiphydriidae; genus Xiphydria; species Xiphydria camelus. The sequence goes on along the minus strand of OY783199.1, from coordinate 25,602,016 downwards.
TATATCGACGCGTTGCTTCCCGTGGGTGACCGCCACCGCGACGACGCTGGTTCTCCTCGTGTCCTGCGAATTTTTCTCTAAAAATCGACGCGGGGATCGGAGAAACCGTTCGCCGTCCGCTTTAGACGAATTTACAGGTGTACAGGATCATTGCGAGGAAGTCCACGGTTGCCTTGCGTTAGCCGCGCGGTTAGAGGCCGGAATGTGCGAAGTGTATAATGTGGCCCCGCACGCGCCTCGATACGACGTGGGTACAGGTTGATGTCTACGCGAGCGTTGATATAACTTACCCTAAAAACACTTGCTCGTATACTCACGCACGCTCGTACGCGGCAGCGCGGAATACTTGTATCGTAATTTTATGCACTTGGGAACACGATGAATATGGATTCGCGACTCAGACGCCCTCTCCCGAGATATCCACACTGGGTTCGCGAGTTCTGTTTACTCGGCTGGCTGGCTGGCTGGCTTTCGGATCGTTTTTTTCGGGGCTACGATCGATTCTGGCTTTTACCGCCGCGTTTTCGTGCTTCAAACTGCAAAATTTGAAAATATTTTCACTGAGAAAAAGTGTATTATAATTTATAGCGATTTGAAATGACGCTATATCGTGCAGTTATAATGTTAATTTCATGATCATTCAAGCAAAGATTTCGAGGAAAAATATTCGTTTAACCTCCTTCGTTGCTCACGTGGCGTGTAGGCGACACCCCAGCCTCCTTTTTTTGCATGCCACGCCTAGTTTTTTTTTTGAGGTTGGCACTTTCAGTACCTTTCGAGAACATTTCATTAAAGAACTTGGCACCAAAAGCGCAAGACAAAACCGATTTGTTTGTCCGACAGAACGCTGCAAAGTGTTAAAAAGTGATTTTTAACAATCTGTAATTAACTTAACATTTAATATTTTTCCATAAAACTTGTTCCAATTTGTTAATTTGTCCTTCGTTAATAAAACGAGAGTATGATAATTATCCTCAGTCTATTATTTATACTATTTTTTAATAAAAATCGGCAGGGAGATCTGAGCGTCTCAAAACCGAGATCTCATGTACCTACCGAGACTTCGAGTTTTATTTTCAATTAGAAAATTACGAAATTAATTTTTTTAAATGTTGAGATTATTGGGCAATATCTCAAGCTTTAAAATACCAAAAAGAAGTATTTAAAAATTTCAATTTTTCACTAAGAAAACGTTAATTTTTAACTGGGGTGTAGGGTACACCCCAGGTGAGCCCTTATGTTTCAAAAGCCCACGTGAGTAACGAAGGGTTAAGAATATCGATGTCGAGTAAATATCGTTTAAGCCGGTCGACTTTAACGAGTACGATCGATCTTAATTCTCGCTTTTCTCTCCCGAAGCATACCTCGTCGAGTTCTCAATTTTTTTGTATTATTCGTCATTCTCATTCCGGATACGTGACTCGTCCCCTCGCGAGTTTTACGTACCGATGGATTCCGCGGCTATCGGGAATGCGGACTCTCTCTCGTCTATATACACACAAGTAGCGCGAGCAGGTAGAGGATTCCGGAGAAAAAAAATGGACGAAAGAAACGTTCACGCTCCAGTGGTTTTCGAATGAGCCTGCCTAGCGCGCACCCCCCCCCCCCCTCCTTCGCGCGAATGTTGGCTCTCGCGCACACGTGAAAGAGAAAGAGAGAAGCGCGGGGGGAGAAAAAAGGCAGCAGATACGCGGGACAATCTGATTAGGGCAATCTAATTAACGCTGCTTTTAATGGCGTTCATTAGCACATGCCTCCCCTTCCCACCGCAGACCGCCTCCCCTCCCGTCCCCCGGCGACCCGTGCGTATCACTCCACGCACCTCGCCCTGTCTACTCGACGTAATGTTTTTATACCTCCTCTCCGGAATACACACACGCTCGCGTACCTGCTGGACGCCGCGCGTGTGCGCACTTACACGGGGATGGATACCTGTGCGAGCGTTAAGAGATTATCCATCCGAGTGTTTGTCCATCTTCGCGTAGATACGCCCACTCGCGAGAGCGAATCGCTCTGGCAGTCACGAACCGCCGTCGTCACCTGTGCGCGTATAGACTGAATAGCGAGTTTTCCACTTCGTCGGTCTTATCACGTAAGGGCGTATCTCAGTTTTGATGATTTCTCAGGAGAGCGATTTCAAATATTTTACGATTTTTCATTGTGAATAAGTCCTGCAATTATTTGTACAGCTTGGTGATTTTTTTTATGTATACAATTATGCGCTCGAATGCCTTTTAATTCACACGTATGGGCCTATCCCAAGTCAGGCCTATACGTGAGATTTAAATTTTGATTATTTTGAGATACGACGAAAAAAAATATATGGGAAATAGCAAAAGTATAAAATGTTGAGGTACGCCGGGTCGTGAGATAAAAATATAAGGCTTAAGAAAGAGAGAGAGAGAGCGACCTATTGGCGGTCTTAACTCAATTTTCAAATTTTCTGACATACGCCCTTACGTGATAAGACCGACGACTTGGAACGCGAAGAAAGACACGTTGTACAAAATTCTCTGGTGTGGATATTTATGTAAACCGCTTTTGGTGTTAAATGGCAATGGCATAAGACTGAACGACACCAGATATGGTCTAAATATATCGGTGAAACGCGGCGTTAAAAATTGAAACTACTTTTTTACCATGCGGAGGAACGTTATCAACGGAGAAAATTAAATTATCCAGAAATAATGTCTCTTTCAAGCATAAAATTAACTCGACGAATTTGTTATTTATAACGTTAGTCCTATCCGCTCGGCGCTTAATCATTTTGTCGAAGCCTCGAGATAAAGAACGTAAGATCGAAATTCGGGGGAGAGAGGCATTTTGAAAAATGCCGTCGCATCGTTCGTCGGGGTTTATCGACGTTCCGCGCGGAAAACGTCGAAGGGGATGACGCCCCCTCCGCGCTCCGAAACGCGCCCCGAGCGATATTCCGGGACCGATATTAACGGCCGACGTCTGAGCGAGGTGCGTGACATTGTATGGATATGAGGCGATCTCGCGTATGATACGACTTATACGTTCTGCGCGCCACTGCCGGGCGAAAATCTTAATGCGAGGCGACAACGTGCCGGCGCCCGGTAATTACGGGTCCGGCCGACGTCCATTCCGCGATCGGCGCTCGCTCGCCTCCTTCGCGAGACAAATGGAATCGTTTGTATTATATTTATTCGCGAGCCCAATTCATTTGTATACAAGAGACTCCGATGATCAGGCGTACGACATCGTTTCGTGTGCGAAATACGCGATATACCTGTAATTACGCGGAAAACCAACTTGAAATTAACTATCTGATGAATTCTTAAGCGTGTCGGATGGCAAAGAAGGTGGAATTGAAATTGGATACGTGGACTCGTGCGACTGACAAATAAATACGGAACGAGGAATTGCGAATATCCGGCGCACTTTACACTGAGAGAAATAATTGCCGGTGCAAAAGAAAATGTTCTCTTCAATCAAAAAGATAATATAATTCCGGGATCAAGCCATGATTTTTTTTGCGCAGAAAGAATTTCTCTCGTTTCAATGAAGATACACTGAGAAAAAAATGTACTTGATCGAAATAAACGTGCCTTTGGATAGTCCCAAGAGCGTATTTATTCGATTTAAATGAATATCAATTTGATTCAAATAACATCTAGGTAATTAATCCAATAATCTAATATTTGCGTCCAACCGGTATTCATTTAAATCGAATAAATACGCCCTTGGGACTATCCAAAGGTACGTTTATTTCGATCAAGTAAATTTTTGTCTCAAAGTGTGTGTGTGTGTGTACACTTGAATCTAGAATATAATATATTCCTGCAAATTTGTAACATATGTTCTTGATTCGAGACATACATTTCTTTGACTCCAGCAATTATTTCCCCTCGGTGTAGCCGAACGAAACCCAGCGAGCGCATCGCGAGCGTTCCCTTTCCCGTCCGAAACCGCGTAAGGACACGACCGCGTCTCGCGTACCTCTATCCGAACGATATCAAAAGAGGTAGTAGGTCTCGTATACCGAGACCAACCAGCCGCGCCGTGTTCCACGGCTAGCGAACGCTGCGCTGTATATCTGGTACACATCTGGCAACGTGTGCTCCGTCTTATCTTCGCTACCGTATTTGCATGTGTGCGCCGCGCCGCGTTTGTGTTCGGCGCTCGGCATTGTGTGGATGTCGAGCGGATCGTGCGAGAGCGGCGTGTGAGCGGACGGATCCCGCGGCGATTCCTATCTCGTCCCCTCTTTCGTCCTTTCCGCGCGGTACGATTAAAGACGGAAAATTCTACGTACGTTACAGAGCCAGAGAAAGAGAGAGGAGCGCAATTTTTTCTCTCTCTATCTCTCTCGCATATTATTTACGATATATTCCCCGTCTCCCTTTCTCTCTCGCAGCGTCATCGCTGCGTACGCGTACTAGCTTATCCGAGACGCGATCGGGATGCGGAACGCGCGAACCGGAATACGACTCCCGGCTTCTATTCAGTGCCATTTATATTCCGGAAGTGGACGCGGCTTTTTTCCTACGTCACGAAAGAGGGACTTTATAACGGCGAAGATTTCCGCGTATAGAAGCGGGCTTTCTTCACGGCTGGAACGCGTATGTATACCTCAGCACACACGTGACGGCGAATCCACGCGCGTGATGTAGGTACACCGCGCCCTCCCTCCGATCCTTCACGACGCGATCCATAGATCACAGATCGCGCGTCTACGAGACTGGAAACCCCTCGCGATCGCGTACGACGCAGCCAGTGCAGCCTGGGGTAATGACGTGCGAACAGATACCAAATCCCTCCACGCGCTATCGTCGCGCGCTTCTCCCCTGGTTTAGCGAGGCCCGCACAAGTGGAAGGAGAGGGGGAACCGTTCGACACACGCCCGGTGGGAGTGGAATCGTCGTTCCGACTGCGGTGAGACGTACTTGGGTAGACGGTTGGAAGAGGGCGACGCGCGTTACAGCTATTTCGCTTTATCCAAATATTTTCCTCGGCGGTGAAATTGATCTATCGATTACTCATCGCTCGTTACACTTGAAAGGAAAATGGTATAATCAATTGAATCTCGGTGTTCACGGGTGGGGGAATGCAGAACTATTTAACTTCGACTGATAAAATTGGTTACAGCGATTAACGGCTACTCGAGGGAAACAGCCCATTCGAGTCAATTATCAGTCCGAGCAACTGGATCTGCATTCCACCACCCGTACACTGAAAAAAAAAAGATTAAAAATTATCCTGTTAGAAGGATAATCTGAGTACGAAAGGCAAAAGATCCTTCTGCAAAATCCTTCTAACGGAATAAGTTTTAATCTTTTTTTTTTCTCAGTGTAATCGTCGATACAGTTAGATATCCGCAGTTTTTCTCAGCGTACAATCCGAGTTAACTTCGTACGATTCGTTTACGCTTCGACGAACGGTCTAGAATTTGTTCGCGCGATATCGTATCCATCGCGGAACGCTCGACGGGGGAAAAATCGGTCGGGTGCATAAAAAAAAACGAATATCGGCGTCGCTATATCGCAACGCGCCTCGACGGATCGCATCTCCGTCGTGGAAATGTCGCGCCTGGCACGTCGTAAAAGAAGTTACTCCCGCCGCGCGGAGGTTTAATGCTCGCGACGCACTCGCCGAGCGTATACGACGATTGAAATCTACCCGGTCGCAATCTAATCCCGTCACTAGTCACGGCGGTTCGTCATCGTCGTATAAAAGTTACGGCAACGATCCGTAACTTACGATCGCTCGGACCGATTCCACGGCTTCCGTGCTCGCGATCGGGGGGCGTGCCGATTCTTCCAGTCTTATCTCCGGGTTCGCTTAAACGAATCGATCGAGTTTTACAATCGCCGTTGTGTACATTTCATCGATTTCGTTGCTCGGTACTCGAATATCGGATGCTGCGAAGCGTCTTGAAAAATACTCGCAATCCCTCGGCGGATTTTCGTATTCGCATTTTCAAAAATTACCCACGTATCAGCGCTCGCCGGAAGCCGGCGTTTCGCCTTGCCAGTCGCACACGGGCGGATGTCGAGTGCAGCGCGAATTCACCGGTCGCTCGTGCGCGTCCGAAGCAAGACTCGAAGGGGGAATTTGCGATCGCGCCGATGTCTGGTGGAGCGGGACTGGCTGGCAACAATAATCGGCTCTTGTATCGGACGGTGCACACGCCCGTTATCACGGTTATCACTGCGTCCGGTCTCCATCGCCTATCTATGCAAATCGAGCTAATTATATTTAATTAGATTCGACTCCCGCGCTCCCACCGATTGCGACGCTCGGCTCCTGCGTGGCGCGTACGTACGAGTGGGACCCGGTGAACACACGCGCATCGGTGCGCGTCTTTCGTACGCGACCACGCGCGCGCGTGCAGCGTCGCTAACTAGGGACGTTAACGAGTGCGATCGTCGTGGAGCGAGCGCACTCGCGAAAATCGTTCGAACTTTGACGAAAGTCGCAATCCTCTCCCCACCGACGTTCCACCGGTATTCCACCGCTTCGGAAAATAATCCCACCGCGATTCTCTTCGCCCGCGGAGAGACATCGTCGTCGGATAATCCGCGTCGATGATAGCCGGGCCCCGCGATCGCGCTCGAGGACTTTTATCGGCGGGGGGAACGCGCGTCGACCATGCGGGCTGCAGCTCCCGACGGACTCCGGGGAACTGGTACACGAAGGCTGGCCTTTTGTAAAACAACGGACTCTCCTCGTAAAGATAAGTGCAGCAGTCGACGCTCGGAGCCCCGGCCTGACGACGGTATCACTACGTCCTGCAACCGTATAGCCGCCTCCTATCGGTCGGTTATATCGTGAGCGCGCGCGCGCGGCAGCAGAGCCCGCGGGGTCTCCGGGATATCCCCGAACTCCAATTAAAATTAGGTCGGACACACGACAGCGCGCGGAACACCCGTGCGTATAGCGCGAAGCTGAGAGAAGAGGGTGTTATTTGCGCTAACGATTTACTTCGATCCCAATTAGGCGCGCGCACTTCGGCCCTGAAACGCGAACAAACGAGCCGGTATCGCTCCGGAGATTGCTCGCGGGGCATTCGGGGGTGTGTGTTCGAGATTATAGACTGTTCGTGCCGTTCGCCAAACGTGCCTCTTATAGGTACGGCTGATCGAACTATGCGGTATTTTTTTGTTGCTTTCCGTTGCACACGAGCCCGGTTAAGAATTTGTTTGAAGCTTTTTCTTGTCAGAGATAAAGCGATTTCGATTAGTGTCGATCCACAGGGAAAACAATGATTTATCGGTATGACGATATATGATATATATTTAAATTACCGTAACAAATATTTCAGTCAAAATAGTGACGACGGATCGATTTGTTGTGGTAACGAAAAAAACGAAAGAAAAACTATCCAAGTAAAGCTATCAAACATTTTCATCCCAACAGTAAACTGTTTTTGTTACCGCAACAAAAAATGCTCTGTAATAACTGATTTTCGAGGTTGTCACCAAGATAAAATTAGCTTCTCCGTGTCTCATCGTGATGTTGCAGTAGAACTCTGATATTTAATATCAGCGAGACGCCTCCTTCTGCTTCCTCCCGCGGAAGTCGAGTAAAACGATTCGACAAACGAGAGCCATCACGCGCCTACAAGCATTCGTGATCCCGCAGCATCTTTTACTGCCGCGTCTCCGATCCGTCACGAATCTGCCGCACCGTTCGTGCCGTATTCGACCAATGGTATTCTAACGAAGGCGCGCGCGCGCGCGTTATCAGTCTCGTAACAATAAAAATGAACCACCGTTGATGGCTCGCGTGATCCTCCCGGCGGCTACCCTGAAACGGTCCTTCCACGCGTGGATCGTCGAAGTACCTATTTCCACGTGCGTTGCTGTTGCATTAGTTATCTCCTCGACCGAGAGAACGGTGAAACGTGGAGGGGGCTGCGTCGATAAAGGAAGAATGCAGCCATTGCTTTATCGACGGAACAAAGTGCCGGGGTGCGGTGCCCTCTTTTAAACTCTTGTAACCTCGTCGCTCGTGGTGTGTTGCGAAGGATGTCTCTTTTACCTCGTGGTGTGCATCTGAAATCGGACCCCTGGCGAATTTCCGCTCGGATTCCGTTCGATTCCTTAATTGCTACAGTCGGATCTCCGATTGCTTCGTAGTTCGAGTATAAACAACCCCCGGCCTTACCTGCGCGCGCGTGTAATAATTATAAAAGACACACCTCGCCCCTTATCACCCTCCGTCAGTAACCAATTAACGCATTTCTCCTCAATTTGCTCCACCGATTCCTCTCGCACGCAACCTTCGCGCCCACTTTTAACTTCAAAGTCCGACATATGTACGTGCGTACGACGTCTCCTCTCGCCGCAGCCATCCCTCGGAAGCGACCAATTAGAATCTCTCTCCTCTCGGAGAGGCCGATACCCCGATTCCACGCAGTCCTCGCTCGCGTGCGATCGACGTACATACGTACGCCGCAATCGACCGCTCGGTCAGTGGCGCTAACGACGCTAATTAACAGCCGTAGGAAGACGGCGCGGGAAACACGCGAATCCTCACGCTCGTCCGAAACGATCGGTATCGCGCTCGGCCGGCGGGTCTACGTATATGGCTTTAATAATTGCCGCGCGCCCGATCCGATCCACCTGTCCGCTCGATCGAACCCCTAAACCCCCGGGAAGGTTCCAATTCCGATTGCGATAGTCCCAACTGCCAAAGAAGAGGTGATAAGAGGGCGAGAGGGCGAGCGGGTCACGCCTCGATAACGTCGCCCGCATTGTTCCGAACGCCGAGGTTCTCGAGAACCGGCGCTCCCCTCTTTCTCCCTCTCCCTCTCGCTCGCGTTCCCTCCAGGCGGGCGCGTATACAAAGTTGCGCGGTGTCTTCGATACCTCGCGCGCCGCTTCTCTCCCACCGAATTATTCGCTGCAACCTTCTCTTTCCGCCTCGCCGCGTTATCTCAGCGCTCTCGCGAGCGCTTCCACCCCTTATCGGTCGTCGCGAGACGGCAATCGTCGTAACCGAGATACATACGTGTGTATCCAATACTTTCGCCTCTTCCAGAAGTTCTTTTTTCGTCCTCTATCGCGTATACATACGCGCGCGCGCGCCTGTTTACTCGCCTGCATCGGGCGAGCGAGCGAGCGCCGCGCGCGGTGTCGAACCATAAACCTTGTAGAAAATCGTTGACCCATTGCTGCCCGCGCCGCGCTCGGCTGCCACGAAGCGGGACGCGGGACAAAAGGTATGACAAGAATGGGCCGCCTATACCTACTCCGGTTATCAAGTCATGGAAGTATTGCCGCGATACCGACTGAATGCCGGCTTTATGGCTGATCTGGCTGCCGATACACGCGCGCCGTACACTGCGTACGCTGTATCGGTATGTGGTGCACACCGTGACGCTCGCGGCTGGTGCTTACACGTCTCAGTCGAGCGACGCGGCGCGACGAAGGACGGACCCGGAGTCGGTCAGTGCGATACGACGGCCGGGGGACGCGTCGATGATGCGACGAGTGACGTCTTTCGCAGCCCCGTGATTATCTGGTGAGAATTCTTGCAAAAATGTGGAGCTTTATTTATTTAACATCTATCGGCGATGAGGATTCTTCCAGCTGTCGGTTTAGGTATGCGGGATGTAAAACGGGGAAGCGAGGTATGCGTGCTCGACGCGCATCAGGGATGACGAGGGAATGAAATTCGGCGAGGGAGAGGCGCAACGTATCGCTGCTGCGTCGCTTATCGCTGCCTCCCTCTCCTTCTCGGCTCGAATGTAGATTCCTAAAATTTTATCGTCCATCGAGTCCGGATAGCTACGCAATTTCTCGAACGAAACAGCTGTCTGTGGCCTCGAGAATCGTTTCATCTGCCCGTCCGTCGTCGAGTTCTTCTGGAAATTAAACGAGCGCGACTGATTTTGCGAAAGAGGAAGTAAGAGATGACGGAAAGGACGAATCGACGGAGGGAAAGGGTCGACATCGACGGGGTGACGGAAGCGACTATCGAAAATACACGGTCTGGCAGACATCGCGCGTCACCGAGAGGAAACCATAACTCGCAATCAGCTTCGCGGTCGATATACCTCGCGGATATCGGTCCTGCTTCGAATGAGAAACAGGTTCTCTTTTCTCGCGGATTGATATTTCTCCGCGTGGTCCCCGTCATCGATACTTTGCGAGTTCGACGGGGGTTGTAAAGATTCTTAATTTTTTTCCGCGGATGTGACATTCTCCAGTTCCTTGTGAAACTGATTATTCTTATCATTATTACCGTTTATTTGAAAAATACCGTGGCCCTGGTTTTTTGATTACTCAAACAATACGTTACAGTTCGAGAGATCATTTTCCTCGCGATTATTTCGTCGTCCGTAAACTTTCGATTAAATTGGCACGCAAAGTTTCTTGACATCGCCATACTTTAACCACGTATTTCGGTACTCCTCGATGACCCTCGAATTCATTACTTCTCCTGTGTCGAGAATAACTCCCAGTCCTCCTCTCTCCTCCCATTATTATCGCCATAATTATCATCTCGTTATCATCGTCTTCCTCACTATCTTTACTTCTGTTATTATTCCTGTTATTTTTAAGTTATATTAATATCGTTTTGTTATTTCATTTATTCATATTATTATTTCTGCTCTGTCTATTCTTGTTGTATCTATCTTCACAGGCCCTTAATGCCTAGTTCAGACACAGCTAGTAATTTAGCCGAGTAGCGAGTAATTTAGTCGAGTAGCGAGTGACTGACCTACTACACTAAACTACTCTACTAATTTTTTACTGTCCGCACGCACAAAATTACTAAATTACTCGCTACTCGACTAAATTACTTGCCGTGTCTGAACTAGGCAGTAGAGGGCATCATCTTCTTCTTCTTCTTCTTCCTCTCTCTCTCAGACCGAGACGAGAAAGCGACACCGTCTCGACAGAAATGCGAAAACCGACCGATCGGAAGCTCCACCCGAGCGCCCTTTCCTTTCGCGCGGATCAAGACCCAGCAGCGCGGTGACGTGACGGATCGCCCGATACGTGGCGGCTGGCGCGCGGGGGGGAGGGGTGGGCTCGAGTCGGTCGCGGGGTGGGATGGAGGGGGTTGCGCGAGGAGATACGGATAAGGACCTCTGGCTTCGGCCTTATCTGCGCCCGAGCTCCGGGTGCGGGTGTCGCGCGCGCACACGCTCAGGGTTGCGCCGCGCCAAATGAATATTCACCCGGCGGACTCTGACTCCGCGTCGCCGCCGTTTTCTGGGATAATGTAATACAGGCGAGAACGGGGCGCGGTGTAGGGGTGTGTTGCGGCTGGTGGTAGTGGTTCGCCTCCCGCCGCATACCTCCAGTCATCCTCCTCTACCTCCAGCTCCGCTTCCAGCGCTTCCTCCTCCTCCGCCTCCTTCACCTCCTCCGTCCCTCGACCGCCCGGGCGCGCGGGGCACTATCGGAAACCCTCGTGCGACCAATGCTGCCGCGCCTTTATCGTTTTACAACAGAAAGGCGCACATCAGTCAACCGGTATCTCCTCACGGTTGATTTCCCGTGGCCGCGGAACCACCCCCTCGTCCACCCCCTTCCCAGGCGGAGATAGCAGGACGGAGCGGCGTAGCGCCGGTAGTTATGAAAACATATGAAATATATTCAATCTGGGCCGACGCGATAACGCCGCCAGCGCCAACCACGAGCTCTCACCCTCCCGCCGCCTCCTCCTGCAACCCTCGCGCTCAACCCGCGCGAGCCGGTAGCGAGCGTCGCGACGCCTCTGGACGCTCGAACACCCCCCCGCCCCGGCGCTCGACTGCTGGGTCTTCGATCTATAGGCCGAGGGCGGAGGATATATTATAGGTGGTACCTATATCGCTCGTACGAGGTACCTACCTACCCCCACCTACCTATACCCGCCGTGGCGATAAAGAATCGCTCGCGACCCGGCCGCTCTTTTGCGGTCGCCGTATTCTCGATATTCCTTTCCATCTCGGCGACTCTCTGCCGGGGGATGGTCTGCGCTTTGAGGCGATACTGCGGTGATGGCTGAGCGGTGGGGCGAGAGACGGAGAAGGAGTTCCGGAGCGGTGAAGTAGGACTTTCTATTTATCGAGTGCGCATCGCTGTAATCGCAATATCTGGCGATATCGTCGTAGGTACACGAGCGTAAGCGGCACGGATCGCTGTGTAGCGGCTTTTATATCTAGTCGTGTCCTACTCTCGTACGTGGATATCGTCGCGTCCCCTTATCGTGTTCGCGATCCCTCGCGACCGTGCAGGCTGCTCGGGAAAAATAGCGTTAGTGCTCTCGGAGCGCCCGGATCGTCCGGTTTTCTCGCCGCTGCCGCCGTTATCGCGCGATTATCGTCGCGATCGAGCGCGCGCGTGCATCGACCGAATCGTCGCTGGTATTGGGGGGCGATTGGCGGTGCTTCGGTGGAAAGACGCTGTTGTGTCCGTGTGGGAATGAGAGGTTATGTGCACCCATACGCGCGCACAGCGGGGACACGAACCTCGTCTCGCCGCTGTCGCGGCCGAAGCCGGAGAGCCGTAGTTCGTTATCGTTATCGCGCAACGTGGCCGCGCAGTGATCGCGATAGCGGCTCGCCACCGCGCTCTTATCGGCGCGCCCCCCCCCCTTCCCCTCGCGCCTGCCGTGCCAATCCACCGCCGCTCCGCATCTCGTCGTGCACTCGCCGCCGCCACTTCGGCCGATACGTGTAGGTGTGTCGTCATATCCGCGGTACACTGCCGCGTGTAGAGAGAGATACGCTCGCGTGAACGTTGGCGCGATACGCGGACTCGCGTTGCCGCGTGAGATCGGTGCGAAAAAAAAAATACGCCGAACGGCGCGGTCGCGTGTTCGATTTCACGGAAATTTCGATTTTTGCGAAAATATCGAGGAGTAGGTACAGTTTGTATCTTGCACTGTGAAAAGCACGGCTTAATTAGGTCGATATCTCGAAGGATGTATGAAATGTCAGTGATTTTATGCAAGAAGCAATTTTATTTTCTTCGCAAAATCGAATGGCTTTTGAATAATTCGATTCCGGAGATTTCGATTTTTACGAAAATTTTATCCTTAACATTTTTTCAATTTTTCGCAAAAATCGAAATCTCTTGAATCGAGTTGTCGACCACCCTATCTTATGTATTTTTTCACGCTGATTATGAAAATCTCGATTATTAAGTCGATATCGCGAAGAAAATATAAGATATCGGTGATTTTATGTAAAAAAAAAATTTTTTCTCCCAGAAAATCGTCGATACCTCGGTGTTCCTTTGAGATTGGCTAAATATATCGGCGATTTTCGGAATCAGCGCGAAAAAATACACAAGATAGGGTGGTCGAGCGATTGATTCTGGAGATTTCGATTTTTACGAAAATTTTAAGGTATATGCCCAACATTTTTTCAATTTTTCGCAAAAATCGAAATCTCTTGAATCGAGCTCTCGACCACCCTATCTTATGTATTTTTTCACGCTGATTATGAAAATCTCGGTTATTAAGTCGATATCGCGAAGAAAATATAAGATATCGGTGATTTTAGGTAAAAAAAAATTTTTTTTCTCCCAGAAAACCGTCGATATCTCGGTGTTTCTTTGAGATTGGCTAAATATATCGGCGATTTTCGGAATCAGCGCGAAAAAATACATAAGATAGGGTGGTCGAGCGATTGATTCCGGAGATTTCGATTTTTACGAAAATGTTAAGGTATATGCCCAACATTTTTTCAATTTTTCGCAAAAATCGAAATCTCTTGAATCGAGTTCTCGACCACCCTATCTTATGTATTTTTTCACGCTGATTATGAAAATCTCGGTTATTAAGTCGATATCGCGAGGAAAATATAAGATATAGGTGATTTTATGTAAAAAAAAGTTGTTTTTTCTCCCAGAAAATCGTCGATATCTCGGTGTTCCTTTGAGATTGGCTGAATATATCGGTGATTTTCGGAATCAGCGCGAAAAAATACATAAGATAGAGCGATCGAGAATTAATTTCCAGAGGTTGCGATTTTTCAAAAAAACTGAAAAATTGCCAAAAATCGAAATCTGCAATCGATCGCTCGACCGCCCTCTTATGTATTTTTTCGCGCTAATTATGAAAATCACGGTTATTAGGTCCATATCTAAAGAAAAACATGAGATCGGTTATTTTATGCAAAAAAATTATTTTTTCACAGAAAATCGTCAATATCTTGGTATTCTTTTTAGATTTCTCAAAAATGTCGAGGGTCACACCCCTTAAAAAATTTGATTTTCTTCACGAATCGAGAGCGAAGTCTCATTGTACACGGATGGTACGGTCGCGGAGGACGTGGAAGATCAAGGCGCCGGAGTTCGGGGGTGGATGGTCTTATAGCGCGCGAGGGGCTTTAAGGGATGCGAGGCACGCGACTGCCGCCTCATTGCTCCGCGTTAGTTTTCACCCCTTCTCACCTCCCCGGTTGGCCGTTCGCCACGAAACTAAGACCCGTCCCGTCATTTCCCCGACCGTGAGTCGCCCCTACTCCGTCATCCTTCCGCCAACCCCTTCCGCACCGGTGTCACGTCACATAATGAAGATTCTTGTCGCCACTTCATAAATAACCTCCGGGATTAGTCCTTTATTCGCCTGGAGAGAACCGAGCGTGACCCCAAAGATCGACCGGCCGTTTCCATCGGAGCTTTTCGAAGAGGCACATCCTCCCCCATCCCGCCGCAGCCACTGTAGCCGATCATTTTTCTGGGCTCGTACAGAATGGAGCAAAGGGAAACGGGTGTACGCAGAGCAATGGGGTTTGCCAAGGAAGGGTAGAAAGGAAAGGGAGATCGGCGGATGCTGATGCGTATGCGGGAGGGAAGAGGGTGAGGTTCGTTTTAGAAATTGCGGGCAGCTACTTCGGCGTGCTTTCTCCGCACCACCTCCTCCGCTTTCCGCGAAACGCATCGGGCGAAATATCATCTCCAACTCTTCAGACATCGCAATCCAAGATCGTGAATTGTCCCGCGTAGTTTTCCGAGCGATCTCACGCGTTCGGAAGGTCGTATATATCGGTAGATCCCAGCGTCCGGGGAACAGAGCCGAGAAACAGAGCTGCGGGGACGGCGGTGGAGCGGGACACGAAGGAGGAGGAGGAGGAGGAGGACAGAGAAGAGAGAGACACCGGCAGGATGCCGATGCACGAGGAGAGCTGCTCCGCTCGACGCGGGCATAAGTAGCCTCGCGTATATCGATATCGATCTCGATCCAATCTCGCGGTGCCGCGAGAGATCGAGGCTGCGATCTCCGCGTATATCCATCTCCCGCCTCTTATATATCTTCCCTCCGCGTCTCCCCTTAACCCCCTCCATCGCCCTGCGTAAATACGAGCCGACCACTTCCACATTCACGTGTCGAGCGGGCCGCGCGCGTATCCACGTACGCGTACACGCGCGCGCGCGCGCACATTCGGAGCGAGATAATCGCATCACGCGTCCACAATAAACGCAGGTAATGCGTATCTCCGCGCGCGGCGAGATAGATTCTCGATAAGCGCTAAGCCCGTGGAACGGCCGCCATGATGGTCGTACAGGCCCCGGCTACGATCGGACCCGAATTGATTAATCGCCTGAGACCGCGCGCGCGACTGCCCGCCCCCCTCTGCCGCGCTTTTTCTCTTCGGAAAGTACGACACGAATTTCCATCCAAATTTTGTGATCGTTCCGAAGATCCGATGCGCCACAGTCTTCCTCCAAATCTACCGTGTGAGGCTAAACTTACGTACCGGGAAAGAAACTCGAATCACTGTCATCTCATGATCGATAAATTTTTTACCTATATCGATATAAGACAGTATTGTAGATTGAAATGTAATCTTGAAAAAAATATTATACAAATGTGAGAGACAAAAGCTCACAGGTTGTGAGATAATAGCGGTTGGAGTTTCTTTCCCGGCGAGCAAGTTTAGCCTCATGTGTGGTCCAAGATCACCGCGGTATCTGTAGATTCCAAGTGAAGCACAGCAAATCGGCTTTTATATTACCGTCGACAAAACGTATAGGTAGTTGCGGGCAGTGGCGTAAAAGGTATTTTTACAGTGCGTGGCGCGGCAACTAGAAGTATAATATAATCGAGAGTACCGTAAAAACCACAGCCGAGGTCGTATTTCACCGTTGTGCGTGGTGTAGGCCTCAACGATTTTTTTCTCCCGTTAGAAAAAAACGGCACCACGCGCGTCGCAACATATTAACGGTACCTCGCGCGCGCGCGCTACTGTCGTGTCCTTACCGCGAGACGATCCCCCGTAACGCGCAAGGGCGGTCGCGAGTAGCGCACAGGACTCGAGCTATCGCACCACTGCCATTATACCATTAACCGTATAAGAGCTTATTGTGACCCTAATTCGGCCGTCAGCCGCGTCGTTGGACCCGCGTCTAATTACGAATTTCTAATCTGGCTGCACGTGTCCTCCGTCACTCACTCGGCAACTCGCGCGCGCGCGCGCGCGCGACTATTGCGCATTCACGTCGGCCTACCTGACAACCCATCCTTGCCCCGCGCGGCGCGTAAAGGTTACCGCACACTTGGGCGTCGCGGCGCGTCGCGTCGCGTCGGGGCGCGTCGGGTCGCGTCGGGTCGCGTTGGGGTGCGTCTAAGCCCGGCGATTATTACCTGAATGTCCATAAATTTTACGACATGCCCGGCGATGCTCGGCGATTCTTACCTGAATGTCAGTAAATTTTACGTCACGGCTCGGTGACGCTCCGCGATGGATGGTGGCATCGCCCACTTTTCCGGCGGCAACCGACAGATTCGGACTTGAATGTCCGTAAATTTTATAAAATATATTATAATCAGACGGTATCTAGCAGTGCAACAAGATGTATGACCTGCAGCAGTAGTTCTAATGAGGAAATTTGCTTTTACGATAGCATTGATGTCAGAAAGAAATAGAAAGAAGAGAACGTGGATCCATCCTATCAATAAAAAACGCGTCAGTCTTGGAGAATTCGCTTGTCTAGTCGCGATATTAACCACGAGGTATTTCGATCGCGATGATAGTGAGTGGTAAGAATCGATATTCCGAATTTCGTCTATTGTGTGACGGAAAAAGACGACCCGTCTTTATGACCGTCCCGTCGGGACGCGTCGTTTGACGCCAAGGATTCGAAGGGAAGAATCCCCGTCCTCGACGCGACGCGAAGCGACGCGACGCGCCGCGCCGCGCCGCTCTAGTGTGCGGTAGTACATTCATTTGTATGTATTTTATCCAGTCGGTATTTTGACGCGACGCGACGCGAAGAGCCGCTCTGGGCAAGAACCCCGTCCCTGACGCGACGCGACGCGCCGCGCCGCGCCGCTCTAGTGTGCGGTAGTACATTTATTTGTATGTATTTTATCCCAGTCGGTATTTTGACGCGCCGCGACGCGACGCCCTAGTGTGCGGTAACCTTAACGCCGCACCGAAAAGTCACTTAGGTATGCGCCCATGCGTGGGTGGCCATTAAAGTGTCACCGCTCCGCGCCCGGACAAAATAGCTTCGGAGTCGCGATCGCCGCGCGGTATTTCGTCGCTGTATTGCGCCGGGGTCACCGCGGATCGGTAAACGCTGGCGTCTCGCGTCGCCATAAGCGTGTATCCGATGGATTTTGCGTCGAATCTAATCGTATCGAGCGGCCGACCTTTACGTAACCGCGATTCTTATCGCTATCGGTCATCGCGCTTATCATTCGACCGATGCGAGACTTGGATCGGTCGCACCGCGGGAAACGGTCGAGGGTGACGTTTCCGCGGAAGCACTTCGAGATCGGCGCAGTCATTATCGTCGATCGTTCGCGGATTATGGCGCGCGTCTCGCTGCGAACGCTCTACGCCAATGAGGAGATAAGCATTCTCTTCCTCGCGGACCGTCTCTCGCGATATTTCGTCACGCCATCGCGTCGTCGATGTACATCGCATACCACGATACGTATACACACTCGCGGAACGACGACGCTCCTCCGACCGTTATCTAATCCGTTCGCGAGCCGCCGTGACATCTATCGTCGCCCGATACACGACTTTCTCGATCTCGCTGGGAAGTGCAACCGCGTGGCTTGCGCGGCGACCGTCACGACACGACAATCCGGAAGGCGCGCTGGATATGAGCGCGCGCGTCTGTATCGGGTGAGACGTCCTCCGGCGATTACTCGTCGCACGCCGCGGGTGGGAGACGGAAGACGCGCGCGCTGACTCCGCGCGGAAGCGAAATCGAATCGTGGAAGCTTCGGATACTTTCGTTGATTTATTCGTGAGAAATGTCTGCGCGCCGGGGACGGATGAGGAGAGAAGGAGAGAGAGAGAGAGGGAGAGAGAGGACAGACGGCGATGAGATGCGTACAGAATGTAGATGGCCAGAGGTGGAAAGACCCAGGGTCAGATGAGATAGCGTCCCGGCGGCGTATCGCGTCGGCTGCGGCCTATCTGCACCGCGATAACACTCGAACGCCCCCCAGATCATTCGATAACCGCGTTATCGTCATCGCCCTCGTCCATCGCTGCGCAGCGCGCGGAAGGGACGGCGCGCGCTTTTGCGCGCATACGCGGGGAAACGCGGAAAACTCGCTTCGGTGATTCGAGAACGAGGTCCGCTTTCCCGCGAAGGATTCCCGTCGCAGCGGCGGAACGCCTGGATTTCGAAAGCGCGTCACCGGCATTCCGAAGGCTGAAAGAATTTGAACAGGTGCAGCGGCGATCGCGCGACAGAGAGATTCCGATTATTCCGGGGGACGCGAGACGGTCCTGTTCAATATTTTCCTGTCCTCGTATCGATTTGTCGATCGCATCGCGGCGCTCGGTTTCCTTATTTCGAGATAACGAATTATTCGCGCGTCCAATTAATATTTCTCCTCCCGAGAGATGACGTCCCCGCGGCCGACCGCTGCAGTCGTCGCGGCGGAACGATCCGGCTCGCGAAAACTGGTTCGTGCGCGGCATCAGATTGCGAAGATAGGAGAGTTTTATATGCGCGCGCCCCCCCGATATCGCGCGGTCCCATCGCGCGCCCGGATGACTTTCCTACGGATTTCTTTCCCATGGATTTCCGATGCGAGCGTGCACGTATTTACGTGATGGCACTGCCCCAGGGCCGTGCGAGCGTGGAGAGGGGTCGACTCTCGCCTCCCACCCCCCGATCGATTCGCTCGATAAAAGCCGAGATCGAATTTTCTATCTCGCGGTTGAAATGTCATGGAAACAAAGGGAAGGAAGGAATTCTTGATGAAAACGCCCAAATGGACTTGTATGATCGTTACGACATTCGTGCAAACTATAATAATTGATCGTTTTAAAGTGTACGTTTGTTTTGCCCGCCGTGAAATTGAAAAAATAACTACATATTCTAAGATAAATTGTTAAATTTACATTATAGTGTGATTTAAACTAATCACTGTATTTATCGTAGCAACATATTAACGAAAATAATTGTTCTTATACCCGCGAGTCGAAATTTTACCCCTACTTTGATGCTTTTAACACTCCATTCGGCTTACCATCGGCCTGCTCAGCTTATATAAGCTCTTATTTTGAACCTTGAGTTGGTGAAATGTTCACTAACGGACTATTTTAAGCACAACGCGTGGGATTTCGATACAATGAAAAATCGACCTACTATAAATCTAAACGAGTAGGTCTAAAATTGCGACTCGGGTATCGAGTACACGTTTAGCATTTTATTTGCATTGTTTTAATTATTTCACGCCGCAAACATACTCGCTCAATGATGACTCATGGGGCGCACAACTTTGATGCATTGGATGAGCCAATATCACCTAAAGTTGCCGCACAATCAACGTATATTTGTCTATCCGGGCAGTGAACCGCGACGAAACAGCGATCGGCTATTTCCGCGGCGAACGGTTTCATCGGATCGCGCGCGCGCGCGCGCGAGTCGATCAAATTGCGCGGGACGAGCGCAAACGAGCGGGCAAAATTAACCTTTTCCAATTTCTGCGGCTCGTGTGTCGCTAAATAATCGATTGCCGCGCGCCAAAGTCTCGCCGCGGCGCGGCGGCAACAGGTGTGAGCCGCGCGGACGCGGTTACACGAGGCGACGGGCCGCGCGTTTTCCCCCCGGTCCGACCGGGGCGCTCCGGCGCCTCGCGTATACGCGCCCGATCGACGCGCGATAACCCGCGCGCTAACTATTTCGAGTTATAGCCCGGCGAGTTACGGGCCGCTCGCGCGGGATTTATTAATCGGGCGCGATATTGCCCGTTTTTAGGAATTCGGCGAGAGGCGCGATATCGACGTGGCGTATCGGCAGCGGGGCGGGAGGGACGACGAACTAACGACGCTTGTCCTTATCTGGCGGAACGGGGCCGGGTGCGCGCGCGCGCGCGCGAACGCTCTCGCATTCTGAATTTATGAATACACGCGGCCTCGCGAAATGCCTACGCGCTTACGAGCGCCATAACTCAGCTTTGACGCGGAGTTAGAAATAGGATCGAGATATCGTCCGATAGTCGTCGCGCGTGCTGACATCGAGGAGAGTGGGAGAAAGAGAGAGAGAGAGAGAGAGAGAGAGAATTCCGATTTTCGGTCAGATTCGTATTGTAATTCGGTACGGTCGCCCGGTACGTCTTCGATCAGATTCGGCGGCTTTCTCGAAAATTTCGCTTCGTTCACATGGAGAAAAAGGAGACACGGTTCTAAGTAAAAATTACACTGTTGTAGTTAAAAATTCGAAGTGTTACTTAATAAATACTCATTACGCATCATATGTTCCGTCGCATGATAAATGAAATTCGACACATCGGTTCGTACCGTCTAACGCGGTAATGCGATCATAAATAGCTCACTAATCCAGGGTTAATTTCGTCATCGTCAACGCGGTATATTTTGGATTACCTAGGCCACGAATGCACTCGCGGTCCTGCAACTTTCCCGGAAGGCAATTATTGGAGGACCTTTCCCGGAAGGCAATTATCGGACGACTTTTCCCGGAAGGTAATTACCGGACGGATCAGGCCCCTCCAGACTCATGCCGAAAAGCCCCGAGAACGCCCGAGAAGCGTGAATGTGGATAGTTTCTCGCCTTCGCGTTCTTCCATTCGCCCTCGTGTTCCCGACTTCTCGCGTGAGTCTGGAGGCGCCTTTAGTGAGTCATCTCCCGCAGTGCCCACTAGAAGAGGCACCGCCAGAACGCGACTGCCGAGCCGGCTTAGGCCCACTTGTTCAATGTAAGTTCAAGGCTGGTTCAGCTTGAACCGCCGTTCTTTGTATATTATGTGTGACACGAAATATAGCAAGAACGGAGGTTCAAGCTGAACCAGCCTTGAACTTACATTGTACAACTGGGCCTTAAAGGGAGGAATGTCGAGTTCAGTCAATGGTCGATCGGGAAAATCCTATGCCCGGCTCATCCAGGTACGGGGAATCAATTTCTGTTCGAGGTAGCCTGACGCATCCCCACGGTCAAGAACGAGCATCCGGCATTCTTGATCGTCGAGTGCGGAGCTCGGGATACCGTTAGCAACGGTACCTTCGCCCTTTGGACTCGGACTCGGAAAGTCCCCAGCGTCATCGTCTGTTCCACCGACCTTCCTCCTTCAGCCAATCAGGGTACATAGCGACACCCACGCTATCCCCTCCATCGACCAAATGCCGTTACGTTCCGAACTATATAAGATGAAGCCATAGGTACGCTTCTTCACTAATGTACAAGTATTACCGATCAACAACGTGCCGTGTGCAGCGTCTCAACCTACATCGAGTCAACCTAAGATATCGCGGGACGTAAGTGTATACTGCATTCGGGTGCAAGTTCTTTAACTCGAAGACGGCTCGGTTACTCTCGATCTCAGTCATAGTGCCACATTGTGCCTTTTTTTCGTGCCTGTGTCAGTGACTCTTTCGGGCGTGTTTTCGCCTCGGTCGGAAGTTGGCCGCGGTCGTAAGTCATGGCGAACCGGACGGTGAAGGACGCGAAGTCGATACGTTCCACGAATCCTCAGTATTTGGTGGAGAAGATCATTCGATCTCGCGTGTACGACTCGAAATACTGGAAGGAGGAGTGCTTCGCGTTAACCGCGGAGTTGCTCGTCGACAAGGCGATGGAATTGCGATTCGTCGGCGGAGTTTTCGGGGGCAACGTCAAGCCGACGCCGTTTCTTTGCCTCGTCCTGAAGATGTTGCAAATTCAGCCGGAAAAGGACATTATCGTCGAGTTCATAAAGAACGAGGAGTTCAAATACGTCCGCGCCCTGGGCGCGCTGTACATGAGACTGACGGGCACGTCACTGGATTGCTACAAATATCTCGAGCCGCTCTTTAACGACAATCGAAAGTTGCGACGGCAGAATCGGCAGGGACAATTCGATGTGATTCACGTCGATGAATTCATAGGCGAGCTCCTCCGCGAGGAGCGGAGTTGCGATGTTATATTGCCGAGGATACAGAAGCGATATATATTGGAGGAAAACGAATTGGAGGCCAAAATATCCGCCTTGGAGGACGACATGGACGAGGGAGTCGAGTCTTCCGAGGACGAAGAATTGCCCGCGATTAAAGAGGAGAGCCGCAAAAGATCTGACGATTACGAGAGGGAGCGGGATCGCCACAGGAATCGCGACAAGAGGCGTTCTCGTGCTGAAAAGGAAACCGACCGGGAGAAGCAAAGATCGAGAAGCAGGAATGGGAACGGAGACCGCGATCGTAGGGATCGAAAGCGCAGCCTTTCTTTCAAACCTGTGTCTCTTTAATTCAATATATTGTTAGTTAATATAGTGAGTACAGCGTTTAGTTATTTAAACTAGCCAATAGGCTTAAATCCACCTTGCGGTACGTTCGGGGATACAGCCGTGTCACGCATAGTGTCTTCGGGATTTACGACCCCGAGGAGATCTACAAGCCGATCGCGCGGCGTCCGAACATCACGTATTCCTACAAAAATAGGGGAAATTGTAATAAAGTAAATTTCGCTATGCAAATATTATATAAATAGTTAAAAATATATTATAGTGTTGAGATAATAACATTGAAATCGTCATTTCTCACTGCTAATATAATGAGTTTTACTGAATGCTTTATAAATTGATCGCTTTAAAATTATACATTATCAATTTGTTTCAGCTCTACCATATACCTACTAGTATTTTTAATTCAAATATTCCTGTACAATTTTCTATAATTTGAACTTCGTTTTTCTCCGTGCAGTTAGTCTTTTTCCGCGACGGGTTGACATCGCTGGATTTTTCCGCGCCTCCTTTCTCTCCCGCTTCCATCTCGCGCCTTTCGACGCGACGAATCAATTAAGTTTCATGCTCCGGGCAGCGTACCGAGTGACGCGATTAGATTCGCGATTACGCGCGCGAGAGAGAGCTCGCGCTACGCGGTGGAGGTGGTCGAGACTTTTCGAAACTGTGCAACTCCCACTTGCGTACCTATACGTACCACTTACTTAAAATCCACAACTTATCGATCGCATCTCGTCGCAGCGCCGCTTGGATGGCGTGTTGCGACACTCCACGAGCGAAATGCTCGTGTGTACGTCGGGTACAGGCACGCACGTCCGTATAGGCACCTTTGCGGGAAGTTGTACATATCAGCAGCAAGACACGCTCGCTCGCGAACTTTCGAGATCACCGCGGCTACGTTTCGCGTGGATTCTTCGAGTGTAGCGATCGAGTACAATACGCGTGCGATGTCAATATAACGCTGATCAGTATAACACCGGAGTCGATATTTTAGATCTATTTTGTTTTAGATTTATGGTGGGTCGATTTTCCATTGCATTGAAAACCCTATGCTGAGCCTAAAATAGTTCGTTTGTGAACATTTTATCTACTTTAGGTTCAAAATAGGAGCTTATAGGCTGAGTAGGCTAATGGTAAGTCGAGTGAAGCATTAAAAGCATCAAAGCAGGGGTAAAATGTTGATTCGGGTACATATACATATTTTGCGCCTCGTTCAAAAATGTTTAATCACAACCGGAATCCTTATACGCGATCAAGTAGATTCGTCGACAGGCGACGCGCAACATGAGCGAATAGCGCTTAATGTTTATTTTTAGATCGATATCGCATTAACATTTTACGGCCTCCTTTAATGTATATCGCTCGTATAAAACGACCATAAATCAATAGCCCACGAGAGTTACAGCGCGTGAGTGGGTCCGGTATGTATTAGGAGGTTGCATTGAAAGCCGCTGTTCTCCTGCAGATATGGCTCTAACTATACTTATGTATGTCGTGTGCGCAGCGATTAATACTTTCTTCGTTGAAACCGAACGAAACAATTACCGCCGAACGTTCTCAACAACAATTGGAGTGTTTAAATGATAATTTGATGCAAAAACGACCATCACCAATTGCACGGAATCGCCGAGAAGTGATTCTTCTTCACGACAACGCTCGACCTCATGTTGCTCGAGCCGTGAAAGAAACATCGATGACGCTCGACTGGGAAGTTCTCCCGCACCCAGCGTGGCCCCGAGTGATTATCATCAATTCAGATCAATGCAACGCAACTCGGAAAATACACACTTCCATAATTACCAAGAAACGAAACATTGGGTTGCCGAGTGGATCAGCTCAAAGAGTAGACAATTCTTTCGTCGCGGAATTCAACATCGGCCAGAAAAATGGGAAAAAGTTATAGCTTCCGAAGGCAAATACTTCGATTGAGGCATTCACATATTTTACAACGACATAATGTTTTTGAAATAAGAAAATCAGCGGCTTTCAATGCAACCCTATAATATTCTAGGTATACGCCGCGCTATCCACGTGCACCGAAACCCGCATACTCGGGTATACCGGCCTATCGTATACACGCGGCCAGACGACGTGTAGTTCGCGTATAGCGTGCCGCCGCTCGGGGATATGCACGAATAGAGCCCGCGCGCCGGGGCTTCCACACGTCAGGTGAAGAAGTGGTGGTGGGTATACGCGATACCTACGCGCGCGCGCGTTGTCCCGATATCGTCGTTCTACCTACACACGCGCCCGTGTCCTCACGTGAGGCAGGGAGACACGGTTCTCCGCGCGGGGCTGATACCGCGGTATGCGGTGCAGATTACGATTTGTCGTTAGCCTTGCGATAAACTTTATGTCGTAACTGATATCCGTCGATTCGAAACGCATAAAACATCCACGAGCAGCGGCGGCGGCGGGTGCCTCGCGCTCTCGTTTCGTTGCGCGCCGGCCGGGGAACTCGAGCGCTCGCGCGTGACGCTTCGCGGGAGAAATGTTCGGTGATTATTATCGACTATCGCACGGGAGCCAATGGAAGAACTGCGATATTTCTCTCTCTCTCTCTCTCTCTTATTCTCGAGCGCCTTCTTCTCTGTTTTGTATACTTGGGAGTTCTTTTTTTTTCACCCGAAAGTACTTCCTCGCAACGAGTTGTCGTTAAAATCCTTCTCGTTAACGCGTCCGTTGCCGTAATTGGCTGTTACCCTGGTTTCCGCGGCGGCTTGCGGAGCGTGATCAATGACCACTTTTAATTGGGCATTAAGTCGTTATACAACCTTGACTTTATTCGGTGTTCTTTTTCCGTCCACACGAAAAGTTAATAGTTGTTATACTTTTTTCTCGACTCGCGATACAACTCGAAGTGTGCCGATAAAAAATCTTCTGCGACAGACATTTGATTTGTTCTAATTTTACGGTATTATCGCCAGAATTCGATACGACGGACGAATGCCGCTGCGTGTACAGTCGTATGCATACATGGTGCGCATCTCCCGTCACTCCTGACGAGCGAAGACAGCGGTATACTCGCGTATGCTTGCTCAATCGCTCGCGACCACGTAAACAGGTGTGACCCAAGGAAGGCGCCTCGCGAGTTACTCACCTGTAAGCGTGGGGAACGCTCGAGAGACGCGCAACTCCGTAAACTCCGATCGTCGAGATCGGAGAAAAGTGAAAAAACCGTTACCGGGAGAGCGATAAGGAAACGATCGACGATGAAAACTTTCGTGAGCGCACGCGGTCACGTGCGTGCGGGCGATCGCGTTCGATCTCCGTATCCCGCGCTGTACTACCGCGGCCACGGGAGACGGCCGGAGGCTGTGTGCGTTGCGATCTCGTATCGCGCAACACTTATGCAAGCGAGATTTATCGGCAATGTGTGTGATCATGCGTGGAGGGGGCGAGAGTGAAGAGGAGGTAGAGGGAGAAAATTATGGCGAGTAAGGTGCCGCGAAAAGAGAGGGAAATAGAGCAAAGGGTGAACGAATCGGCGAGAGCGTGAGAGGACGAGGAAGAGATACATTGTATACACACAATGTAGGAGAAAGAAAGGAAGAGATACATTGTATACACAATGTAGGAGAAAGAAAGGGAGAGGTCACCTTCGGGTTCCCCGTTGCGTGATATCGACGGCACACGTTTCGCATTTTGCCTCGTCGATTATTTCGTCTATGGCGAGGCGAAGCGAAGCGAGGAAAAGCAGGACACGAAGAGCGCGAGGAAGGATCTCCTTCCACACGCGGGAACGAGAATTTCCTTTTCTCTCGAGCGCGCGTGGCGACTTTCGAAGGGCACGTTTTTCAGAGTCGCCGGAAATTTGTTGCAAGACTTTTAGACCCTCTCGGGACTCGAATTTGGCACTGATCCGTTTCCTCGCGCTCTTCGGAACAAATTAATCCACTTATCTCGCGTCCTTCGAGAGATCTTCATTTCTTTCGAGACTCTAAAATAACATTCGACGCCACGACAATATCGCACGAATCCATCATCCTCGGCTGAGGTCCATTTACATACAATCGACGCGCGCGTGTAACTGCAGCGGCATTCGCGAAGGTTTCTCATCGTCCGACCGAGTCTTCGCATACTCGAGCGGCCAATACGGCGCGGGATTAGATCGGAAAACGCTGCGATCGCGCTCTCCGCGCCGCGTTATCGCCTCGGTAATAATTACTCGGCGTTTCGAGCCGCTTACATCGGGGAGCGCACGAAAAAGCGCTTATCTCGGATCCTATCTCGATCGCCGGGCGTCTCTCTCTCTCTCTCTTGGCTCTGCGTGAGAACTCGTTCGTACCTCGAGTGTATTCTCCGCGGCGCGCGACGTCGAAAGACGGACGACGCGAATACCGATCGCCCGGGGGCCGCGCGAGCGGATCTCGCGCTCCCTCGAGAATTCGTACGAGTTCGCGGGGATATTTCGCGAGCGTCCTTATCGATCGGGCGATCGTGCCACGGAACGGCTCGCGATGATTGCGAAATATTAATAATAATGAGAAAACGAGTCCGGCTTCTGACGCAATGGCGGCCGGCATCTAGACATCGCCGGGGCTACTCTTATCTCCGATCGTCGGCGCGCTATCGGCGCTATCTCCGCCTTATTTATGCCTCCGCGCTCGCTAATAATATCGTTATGTAAATTCGTACGTTTTTTTTCCCGGGAGCGAATCGGAGCGGTATACGCGTATCGAGATGGCCGCGGTTTACCCGCGTGCATTCTACACGTGCACGACGCGTTTCTGCGCACGGCGTGTGGGACACGCCGCGGCTGTCTCCACCTGCGTACGCGTCGCGTCCCCGGCGCGATTGCGAGTTCACACGCGCCGCCGAAGAGACACCCGAAGGGAAATTGCGCGAGCGCCGGATCGGCGGGAGGCATCGATAAGGCCAATTCCGCGAAGCATGCGACGAGCGGTCGTTGCGATTCTTCGTACATATACGAGTATACCGTATGCGAGGCGCGCGTTTTGCGGCGCCCTGGTGCTTCCCTCGCTTTATCCGCTTGGCGAGATCGGCACCCCCCGGGTTCTCGTAAATTTGACGCTGGATTTTTTCGCGGCACTGGTACCGGACGTTTCGGCGAGTTTCATTCGAGATCCTGCAGCTTACCGACGCGCTCTCCCCGCTGCACTCTGCGCTCGAACACCGCGCGTTAGCCTGGTCCCGAAAGAGAGTCGTCGCGCGCGAGAGATATCGGAAAAGAAGTTCCCGCGCGACGCGACGGACGCTCGTTGAATAATGTAAGCAAGTAGTAGGTATATCGGCGTAACCGCAGCGCGAGGGCCGCGCCGCCACGCTTCTCCGTATATGTACTTGGCGCGCTCGCAAAAGATCGGCCAGAGATATGGCCCCCTCCCCTTCACCCCCGCTATCAGATTACCGCAGTCCAGCCGCGTGTCCTCGAGCGCTCGCGCGGTCGGACGCTTATCGGTTGGCCGCATGATCCGACTTCTCGCGCGAGCATGCCAAAAATCGAAGGCGAGGAACGCGCGAGCGCAGGGATTGCGGGATCCCCGCGCGTGCGCCGAATTTCACTTCCCGCGAGATGTGTTCGGTTCGATTCTTCGTTTCGTCATTCGCTGATCCGACGACGCCGGCAAATTTCTCCGCGGTGCGTTCTCTTTTCGCGCAAGGCGTTCGTTGGAAGAATGACATAACGCGTGTTATGATAATTCGTACGCGTCTACTTCGCGGGAGAAACTTTCGTTCAAGGTCGGAGTGTCCTCCGTCCGAGAGCCGAAGCATGCGACGCGCAAAGTTTGTCGAACAATTTCGAACATAACCCGAGTTTCTCGATTGACGAAGAAATGCGACTACGGTTATTCGTCATCTTCGATTATCCACGCTATTTCGGGATCGAATAATCGACGCCCCACTGTACAATCGCCGTATCTCGCGGAGCAGATAAGCGCGAAGTGGATACGTTACCGCCGGTATAAAATACAAACAAAAGAACCTGTATAAGCGCACCGCGAGTTCGTTGAGAATTCTTTCGGACCGAACTCCGCTCTATCGCCGGGTGAAGAGCGCGGACAACAATTTCGCCGGTCCCTCGCGTGCGACGCCACTGGAGCGAGATAAAACAGTGATAGGGAGATCAATGAAGGCGATAGCTGAAGTTATTACCGGATAGAGGGCGGGAGGGAGAGAGGGGGAAACGGTCGTGCCGGACGGAGAGAGGGACAGGACTCCGCGCGCCCGGCTCGGACTCGCGATAAGCAGAAACAGTTATCAAGAAATGGAAATGACTGATAAGCCGCCCCGTGGACGGCGTGTTTTTAATATTACCACCGAGTCCGCCTCGCGCGGGCGAAATAATCAAAGAATATTCCTCGGCGCGTCGACCCGCGCGGCGGTGGTAATGTAATATGGGAGTCGATTGTTCACGATCGACGCGATAAAGCGAGTACGCCGATCGCGACACTCATCACACGCATGGAATTCGACCCGAAGTCGATAATCGTTCAGAGATCGGTACCGCGCGATCGATCGGTGGACGACATCGAGCCGATCTAATTAGAGTCGACAATACCCGTCCCGTTATAATTGATTCCGGCGGAGAAATCGGTAGACGCGTCACCGCGCGCGAGAGGCGTTACGTACTACCTCTTCGCGCGAGTCGCCGCACACCTGCCGATCCGAGCGCGACCGTTCGTCGCGCGGGAATCCTTCGAACCGTGGAATATTCCCGATCGCGTTCGGACAGTGGCGTTAATCTAGAACGCGTCCCCGCGAACAGGTGAATTTATCGCGAGCCTTTCTCACACGTGTGGAGAGAGCCCACCTCGAGTGCTCGCTTCGCCACGTGCGCCTATATCGGTGCTGACCTGGCGCAACGTAAACAATCGGGACAATCGATCGGACGAAATATAGGTATAGCGAAATACCGCCGGAGCGAGTAGAGCGCGCGGTGCGTGTCGTGCGTGGCTGCGCACGGTGGTGTACTGTGACGACTTCCCTCCACTCTCGTGAGGCGGCTTTGAGCGTGGATTCAAAAAATCTTTCAAGCGAGGGAGGGCGAATTTGTCGAAGACGGAGTAGAATTGGAATTTGTTCTTCGAATCTCAACTAAATATTCATATTTTTAAATTCAATTTGTAATCTGCACGCGTATTCAGTGTCATGCAAAAAAGAAAATATCCGAAAAACTAATTATTTACAGAGTTATAGATGCGTTCGTTTTCTCTCTGCAACATTGTAACGTCGTCGAAACGCCAGAGAGACACGCTTATGCCAAATAATGAATTCGAAAGAGATGGACTCACAGCACGATGACGTACCGCATTTCGAAATGTCGTTTTCCAGCTTAGATAAGGCCGAAAATGAAAAATGAAACGAAAACGGGGGAAATAATTTTCCCCGCATTTTTTTCGAATATGCGATTTTAAAAAATTACTCGAAAACCGAATTTCCTTGACATCTTTTAGCGAGAGGCCAAACGAATAACGGAGCACGAATTTCTTCAAAGCGTAGTGCAGCCGAGACGCGAGTTTTCTCGGAATTATCCGGAGGAAGCTTATCGGGCGTGTAGATAATATACTGTAAAATGAAGCGAGCTCGCAAGACGCGTTCGTATCGCACGTTCGCTCCTATCGCCGATACATTAGCATGTACTTATTTCTCGCCTTCCTCCCCTTTGTTTTTGGATTATCTTATATTTTGTGTTACGAGGTGAACGAGATTTATTCCGCCTATCTATACGCTTCTTCGAAAAAGATATTCTTCCGAGGTCTCGCGTAAAGGTCAGATATGTACACGTGTAGGTAGGTGAGCGCGCGAAGCGACGTCGCGATGCGATTGCAATTTGCCTCCGGTGAAACGAAACATCGCGTTGGGACAACAAAAAATAATAATAGCGCCGCTACCGAAATACTGTTGAGGCGTTCGTGGAAGGGAAGGGGGAGGGGGTAAGAGTATAAGAGAAGCACGCACATAGCCAGCGACAATGCATGTACGCTCGAAAAGCCGAACGTCGAACGGCCACTGGGACTAAGTAATCAGATGCTATCAGTTCGCCTTCCGATTGGCCGTAGATCGTCTATCTGCGGCATGGCTGTGCGCGTTGTCGAATGGGTCTCCCCGTACCGTCCTTCCGACTCTAACGCTTTCCTCTTTGCCAACGCGCGCGAAGTAATACCGCGTACGCTTTACCCGCGATTCCTATAAGCACGGGGATCGCGCCGGAGGAAACGCGGACTGCAATTTCCGCTCGGGGCGCTCGAATTCCCTCGTACGACGTCTCGGAGAGCGACGGCTGCAGCCGCCTCTCGTCGCTCTTTGTCTCGTTTGAAACTCGAATAAGCGCTACTCTCGAGGTTGCGCTCGGACTTCGAGAGCCCCCCCGGCCGCTGGCACGGTCTCTTCTTATCTCTAGGCGTGACTGGCCGTACACGAGCGGCTAAAAGCGAAACTACCGATGCGATAGCGGTTTCCGATTGACTCGCGGCGACGGGGCGAGACGGGGGCCCGCGATTTTACTTCTCCCGTGACGCGCGATACACGGAGCGGCTCGCCGAGTGCGCGCGACGCTCGAGCGAGGCGTGACATCTGGTTTTCGTTTCGCTCCTCGCGAATTATTCCCTCCCTCCGGCGCACGATACGTTTCGCGTACACGTGGCTATATGCACACGCAGTGCCCGCTCCAAAGGTCGTTCCGCGAAAAAAATAATCGCCGCTATCGCCGTGTCCGCGAACGTAATTGTGGAGCGAGCCGCGCGCGAGTGGGGGGACCTCACGTTCGGATCTCTCGCAACCTAGCCGAAATAATTATCGCGCGAAGAGCGAGGGACGCGCGGTACTCTTCGACCTCGTCTCTCGCGCCCTCGCCTCCCGCCTCTCCGGCACGTCTACCCGCTATCTTCCGACATTGAAGTTGGTATCTGTGCCAGCCGAGTAGTATTGCACCGTGCACAACCTGCACGGCGTGATATCTACGCCTCGACTGGCACAACTTTGCGCCGTTTTGACGTGCGAGATAACCGCGCGCGCTCGTGCGCGCGCACGCTTCCCTCCTGCGCGGGGGATGTGGGTGTAACTGCAGCTCTCGTGGAGCCTCTCCTCTCATCGGGTTCTCGTTGCTCCGCATCGTACGCGCGGAGATCCACCGCGCGTTTGTCTCGACGCGACGTCTCGGCGGCTAGCGGGACGCGCGCCTCATCGACGAGATTTGTTGGGACGCGTTGTTACGGGGTTGACCGTAAAGGCGGAAAGTGGAGCGGGAAGTTGTCCGCGTTAATTAATTCGGTATATTTTTCGCTCGGGGTATAAATTAGCGGCGCGTATATTTTGTGGAAGAATAAATTACTGGTCGACGCGTGGAGACTGATATCGATAAATGTTCCCCAGAAACCTTCGACTATTTGTGGCGTAAATCGACATCTCTGAAATCGAACTCTTGACCGCTCCGTTTGACGTATTTTTTCACGCCGATTCCGAGAATCACCGATTTATCGAGGAGATCTCAAAGAAACACCGAGATATCGTTTATTTTATGGGAGAGAAATAATTTTTTTTCAACATAAAATCGCTGATACCTTATATTTCCTCTAAGATTTCCTCGATATATTCACGATTTTCGTAATCAGCGCAAAAAAATACACAAGATAGGGTGGTCGAGCGTGCGATTCCAGAAATGTCGATTCTCGGCAAAACCATTTTTCCAATATTCTTCACGAAAATCGAAATCTCTGGAAATAAATTCTCGACTACCCCGTCCGATGTATTTTTTCATGCTGATTCTAAAAATCACCGATTTATCAAGGAAATCTTAAACGAATAGCGAGATATCATCGATTTTCTAGGGGGGGAAACATTTCTCCTGTACGCACAGCATCGCTGACGCGTTATATTTTATTTCAGACAGTCGCTAATGAATTCGCGATCTCTAAAATCGATACGACTGTACGCCGCGCGCTCGTCCGATGAAATAAATTTCTCATAACCCCTCCTCGCCTCCGCGCGTCGATTCTACGCGCGCAAAATATCGCCGAACGACGTCGGTTCGAGAGATTCGAAAACGAGGCGCATCGAAATACTCGCGTCGCCG
Organism: Xiphydria camelus; assembly: GCA_963678675.1. Classification (NCBI taxonomy): domain Eukaryota; kingdom Metazoa; phylum Arthropoda; class Insecta; order Hymenoptera; family Xiphydriidae; genus Xiphydria; species Xiphydria camelus. Next base: position 25,569,357 of record OY783199.1, on the reverse strand, counting down.
GGAGGACGACGAAGAGCGGGGACGAGACCCTGGCCCACGGGTACATCGCCGTGGACATACCTACCTACGCCGGCAGTGCGCCAGCAGCTCGTTTGGCGACAAGTATAAATAATTCATCGACACTATTTCCTCATACAGCTCGAATGCTCTTCTGAGAACGTGGCAGGACGCAGGAAAGTGTCGATAACGATCTAAACCGCTCCCTCTCCTTCTGTATCCGACTCACTCCCACTCGCGGTGCGTATGCGTAAGCATGGTATACGTCTACCTACATGATCGTCCCGCGCCCCGCCACGACAGCGCGCGACGTGGTGCGCTGCGACCGCCGTGATAAAGTCGGGAGCTGCATACAGTCACCGCGTACACGTCGGTGTCACTCGGGCGAGACTCGCATGGCGCCGATTATTATCCGTTGATTCGACGCTTGCAAAGTGTTCTCTCTCTCTCCTTCGACGCTCCTCCCCGATTGCTAAAATCCTCAGCATCGGCATTGTCCGTGAACCCGCGTCGGTCAACGACACTTTTTCGACTCCGACTGATCAGTGGATAACACTAACCCACCGCAGAAAATGCATTATCGACCGGCAAAATAATACAGTTAATGTAAACACGGCTCTGCCTACTCTCGCATTCTGACACTCCGATCGGCTCATACTACACACGCGTTCTACAACCGCGCAGACGAGTGCCTCCCGCGGGTTTGTCCTCTCCATCGAGATTACCTATCTCACCCGCCGGCGATCGCACTAGCGATTCTCCTACACGCATTCCCGCAGTCACTGCACGCACAATCGTCAGATGCGCATTACCAACAGCGAAATACAGTGCGATAACTCCTCCAGCGCCATGAACGAGGCCCTCGTCCAGTCGACGCAGACGCTTTTGTCATCGCGGTTATCATTATCGTCATCGCGATCCCTCCCCCTCCTCTCCGCTCCTCGATTCATCCCGCGGCTCGCATCCTCTCCTCTCGCGATCGCGGATAGTAATTACTCTCGTCAACTTCGCCACCGTTGCGTTTCAATTGCCGATATCTCGGCGACGCATCTGTACCGATTCTCTCGTCGCTGCATCCTTTCTCCCCTCCCCCACCTCCTAGGTGGAGAATACAATGACGTCGGCACGACTGCCGCGAGACGTTCGGTAATTTGTTGGGGCGAGGAGAAACGCGCGGAGCCGGCTCGGCCGAGTTACACACACACACACACACACACACACACACACACACACACGCAGTCGAGGTAGCCGCGCTTATCCACGGCCGGGATCTAATCTCCCACGGGAATCTGGCATCCTATCCCCCTATCGCTCGGTGAATCTCTCTTCTCCGCGCTCCGACCCACCCGCCCTTGCCCTCTCCACGCCTGCACCTCGGCTAACTTGTGTCCCAGTTTATATATACACACTCTGACATCCGAGTGATAGCGCTCTCGAGCCTCGCCTCGCTCCGCTTTATGCCCGGTTCGTGGTACGTACGACGGGCGTCGAGACGAGTCGAGGCGATCTGGATTTCGAAAGCCCCGTCGACGCTCGCGCCGTGGATATTTTATACTCGTGCGAGGAAACCGCGCGTTGCGCTGTACGGCCGACACTGAGAAAAAAAGAGATTAAAATTTATTCCGTTAGAAGGATAATCTGAGTACGAAAGGTAAAACAGATCAAAAATTATCCTTCTAGTGTATAAAATTTAACACTAGATTTACCGCAGGCAGTCAATTTGACTGGTGTCATATTCAGAGTTCCATTCAACCTCGATTATTTCGTAACCCGTGAGGTTTCTGACAAAATTAGTAGAACACTTTTTTGTAGAGCACATTTCGGTCTACAAAAAAGTTCTATAGCAGTGTGGACGAAAAATCCACGGATGACGAGATAATCACCCGGCAAAACGACCGTATTATAAAGCGCAACCATTCGGTAAATCTAGTGTTAACCATCCTTGGAATAATTTTCGATCCACTGTACCTTTCGTACTCAGATTACCCTTCTAGCAGAATAATTTTTAATCTTTTTTTTTCTCAGTGGAGGAGAGACTCGACTCTGCGCGAGGGACTGCGACTGTAGCGTGTGTGTGTGTGTTTTTTTCGTACGGGAGCGAGAGAAGTCGTGGGACCACCGGTTAGGCTAATTCGTGTTGGGTCAGTTTAAGTGGGAGCTCTTACGCCGGGACGGTAATTGGTCGAGAATCCTCGACCACGGCTCGGATGATTCTCGAGAGAATTTTGAAACGCCGGTTCCCGGCTATCTCCGCGGTGATTCAATTATCCGAAGCGATGATTATCGACTATAAGTTTCCGCCTACGTCGGTATTTATCGGAATGGTCACGCGTCTCGCGTATCGCCCACGTGGCCGCCGCGCGGACGGTTTCTCTCTGATTCTTTTCTCTCTCGCTCGCCCGCTCTCCCTCCCCCTACCCTCGCCTGGCTAAACTAAGAGCTCAAGGCGCGCGTTAACCAAATGGGCGTCTCTCGGCGGGGGCCCCGGCAGCCCATTTGTCCAGGTTTTAGGGTCACTTTAGTACGTGCTTAAGGTCTCGCCGCTGGGGTTACAAGCAATATGCTCGATGTAAACAAGCGCTGGCCACACTTGACGCTCGAGTAGCGGGTTGGCTTTACACCGTCTCGAAGAGGCGACGTTACCCCGCTCTCGGCCAATGGCGCGCCCGTTCGACGCGTGTGCACGAATGTAGATAAGCGCGCGTCCCGCCGTGGCGTTTAGCTTGTACGGAATTCCTTCACGGAGAGAGGATTCTAATTTCCTTTCGATTCGTCTTCAACCTCGAGCTTTTTTTTATAGAGTTAAAATTATTCCGATATCAATTTCACGGTAATCACAGGGTGGCGTATCGTTCGATTGTCCATCTTGGGCGTCGTATCCGTTTTTATTCCTACCGAGGGAAAGGAAAAAAAAAAAGATCACGTCTCTCTGCCTTTCCCTCCCCCTCTTCCATCTCGCTCGCGCTGATTCGACGAGTTTTTACGAACCGGTTTTCGCGGAAGCCTTCGTTTCGGGGACTACGAATAAAGCGGGCGAGCGCGATATCGGAGCGTGGAAGCCTTGAGAGTTGCGGCGCCACTGGACGGGAGATAAGGGAGCGTTATCGGCTGCGCGGCTGCCCTTATCAGCGATCGCTCTCCGCTCGCTTCCCTCCCCCCTTCGCTCCCCTCGTCGCCCCTCTTCCACGGTACCCTCGGTTCGCGGCTCCGCGATGCTATCATCTAACTAGCTCCAGCTACTGATTCTATCTTGCGTACCCACCCAGCAGGGCCGGCCAGCCGCGCCCAGGGCCGCCGCTTGAAAACTCCGCCGCGCCGCGCCGCGCGGTCCCGCGATGACTTCATCTCGATTCTCGTCGCTGTCCCACGGGCGATCGATCGTACGTGCGTACGTACCGCGAGATCATCGTGATCGCGCGTGTAACAGGCGACGCGCGGCACGGTCGCGTGGAATTTCCGAAATTGCTTCGAAGAAAACTGCCGCGTATCTCGTATCCATCGAATGAGAATCGGTGGTGCGGGCGAGCGCGCGTATAAATTCCTCGAATACATTTCGACGCGTCGAACCGATATAATTGCTCGCGCTTGACGCGACTGTAGCGTCGACTTTTTTTTTACCCATCACCGCAGAAATTACCCGACAATTTCAACTCCGTCTCGCCGTCACACCTCGCCCCGAGATACACGTCCACGCGAGGTGGCGTACCCGAGGCCACCATCACACGTGCCGAGAGACGTCGCGCGCCGCGTCGTCCCGCGTGCCCGCGTCGCTGGTTACTCCGGCGCATCGGAGCGTGAGGACGTAATTCACGGATGAAGCTATTAAAACGACGAAAGACCCACTTCTGCAGGGCACCGGTAGCTCGCGAGCTCCGATCTAATTTAAATAGAGCCCGCCGCCACTCGCCAGTCAAGATGCGACGATCGGAGAACAAGCGCTCGGGAAATTAACATATCTGACCGATAGTGGCTCGGCGTGCTCTATACCCTCTCTCACGTGCGCGCGCGAGCCATCGCACCCGTGTACACGCTTCCACCGTAACGTACGTGTAACTCTGCCGTGTGCACACTTACGCGCGCACACACCACACCTACACGTCGCGGGCCGGGGAATCGGACGTAGCCAGCCGCGTCCTATCTGCCGGTGATGAATCGATGTGCTCGATATAGATGTCTAGATATCGATTGCCACTGCGCGTACGCGATATCTCGATCCCCCCCCCCCCCGTGTAGGTTCTCCGTATATTACACGCCCTCTCGGCGAAGCGCAACGCGTATCGCGTGTCGTTCGGCGAGCGCACACACGTGTACACATTTGTGGCACTCGCCACGGCTCTCGCGCGCGCGCGATCGTCGCTGCAGTTGCGATAGCGGAAACAATGCGCGACGCCCGGTATCGTTCCGTCGCGATAGGATCTGCCGTCGCTTTCGGCTTTCGCGCGCGCGCGCGCACGGGGGGCTCTATAGCGCCCGTCAAGATTCCGTCGCCCGCGTTTGTCATCGCGTCGCGGCAGCGGCGAGAGGATCCTTTCCGCCCGGGATTGCGCGAGCTGCCGGGAGAGGGAATCCGTGGGATCGATTTGTCGGTTCTTCGCGAGCGATCCGGAGATATCGCCGGTGCTACCGTCGCCGCCGTCGCCGTCGCCGCCGCGCGTCATACGGGCGCTCGTACTTTGCGCGCCGTGAAGCTAAAGCTTTAGACTTTGCGGGATGGCGTTCTTTATCTCGAGTGGTGGGAATGCGGGGGATCGGAGACTGTCGAGCGCGATTCGAGGCGGTGAAAGACGAAGTCCGATTGAAGGCCGTGATAGGGAAAGGTGCTGAGTGCTGAAAACCTAAAATTTCAGTATTTATGAGTTTTAAACAAAGTAAACTATTATGGCGTTTTTCGTGAATAAGTGTTTTTTTTCTCATATTTCTGGAACACAGCATCCTTTCTGCATCATGGCCTTCAATCGTGTAGGTAGACGCCTTTTATATCGCGCTGTGTAATCGTGGCAAAGACAGTCCGCGTTCGACGCGAGAGAACAGACGGATACGTATAAAAAATTTACTTGATCGAAATAAACGTGCCTTTGGATAGTCCCAAGAGCGTATTTATTCGATTTAAATGAATATCGATTTGATTCAAATAACATCTAATTCATTCAATAATCGAATATTTGCGTCCAACCGATATTCATTTAAATCGAATAAATATGCTCTTGGGACTATCCAAAGGCACGTTTATTTCGATCAAGTACATTTTTTTCTCAGCGTACATATACTTATACCTACCTGCGAGCGAAAGATTCGCGAATCGCTCCGTACCCGCACGTACGATCGACGCTCTCTCCCCGGGGAGCCGTCTCCTCTTTGGACGCGTTCCAAAAAACGTCGTACCGCGCGATCGAAACGGCTCTCAAACCGAACCGAACTCCGGCTAGGCGGAATAGAACGCCGGGCGGCAGGAGCGCGCGACAAGAGAGACAGAGAGGGAGGGAGAGGACGCGGCAGGGAGGAGAGGAACGGAATCCAGCTCGAGGTGCGCTATCTCCGCAGATAGGGAGGGAAAAACACTCATTTTTATACCGTCAAAATGTGTTATCTTGCTCGCGCGGCCCGGCTCTCTCGGCCCACCCCCCGAGGGCGGAATTAACTCGCTAGCAGATATCCACCAGTGGCTGCCGTCCCCCCTGAAGCCAGCCAGCCAGCCACCCTCGTCCTCCCCCTCCGCCGCCTCTCTGCCACCCTCGACATTTATATTGTCTGCCGGTCGTCTAGAAAAAAAACTGCCATCCGTACCATCCTGCAGAAGCACGGAGCGAGCGTCGTGTCGATCCTTCTTCCGCTCCTTCGCCTCCTCTTTTTTCCCTGCCACCTCCGCGACTCCCTCCTCCGTCGTCCGTTTCGGGATCGACACCCACCGAATTCCGGAATTCCGCGGAGGTGTTCGGGGAGGGTCTGCTATTCTTGTTCTCGACGCCGTAAATAGTTATATGCGGGTAAGTCACACTGAAAAAAGTATTTAGCTAATCCAGTTATATTTCTGGCTGCCTCACACAACTAGAAAAATATTGCTAGCGTAGCAAGAATTCTTGCTATTGCGACGAAAATTATCACTGCAATTACTATAATTTTCTAGTTGTGGCCAAATTTTTTCTCTTTCCTCTCGCATCGCGAAGAACCGAAACGTCGACGAGCTTTCGATCTTGCGTCATATCTCGAGGCGCGACACGGTATACGCGTCGATTAATTAATTCCGCGGAAATACTTTCTCTCCTTGATAAACGCTTTGAGCGTCCATCCTCCGCGGGGCGACTTTCGTTTCATATCGACGGCCATCGATTTCGCGTTATTCCGCGGCCTACGCGTACGCGTCGATTAATTAGTTCCACGGAAATGCGCGTCTGTGAATTCGATTAAAGAGAGAACACGATTACATCGACGTTCGTGTACGTAGCAAGCTCGCGCGCCGGCGCACCGTCGTCCCGGAGTATAAAAGCTCTCTTCATTTAGATCGTATTGGGAGACAAAAAGCTCATCAGCGGAAGAAACGTCTTCCATTCAGCGGTGCAATCGGACATTCACGTGTGACTTGTCTCATTCATTCGTACGTGCGCGCTCTTCCTCGTCATTCCTCTTTTCATTTCATCTACAGGGGAGATCGCTGCGTGAAACAATGATACGCGCAATAATTATCGAAGCGCATTGCGCCTTGACCGGGATTCTGAAAATCGCACCGAGAAAAATGATTGGCAACGTTAACCGAACGCATTTGGTTTCTGTGGGAACAACGAAATATTTGCATCGCGGTGGGAAATGTTTGGTTTTCACAGTCGAATATTTCGGAAACACTGCATTGCCATAGCCAGCATCAATTTGTGGTAACCAAACGTTTTTTTTTCCCAATAAAAGCGTTTGATTGATATTGCCAGTCATTTTTCTCTGTGCGCGAGAAACCGTTGCCAGCAACGCGCGTTTCCTCCCCCCCTCCCCCAACCGTTTCTCCGGGAACGCCGTCGTTTACATGTAGCGTGGGACCGACCGCCCCAACCCTAACCGGGCCAAGCCGCCGCAGCCAGCAGCAGCAGGCGTTCGTTTAATTATTATCGCCCCTAATGAATCTCGCTCATAATGGATTTCTGCGCCAACTTCAACCCCCTCCCAACACTCCTGCAGTCGGCACACGTAGAGCTTGCTCGCGTTTCACCGCCGCCGCCGCCGCCGAGCATCTGTTTATCTTGCCGAACCGAATGGTGTACGAGCCTACGTTCTTCCGCCTTGCGCGAGGATACCCACACCCGCCGGCGGCCCCCCTCTTCCGATTTCCCCATTGTCGCGTTACTTCTTCGCGCGCGATTAACGCTTCTCGAATCGCGTCGCTCGCATTGTCGGCGAAACGAGAGTCGCGAGAGAGAGAATCATTCGCAGAACGCCTATAGCTATAAGAAGCACACGACAACTTTCTCCGCGTTGCGGCCAAAGATAGCGAGATCCGTCCGACCCTCCCCGCAGGAGACGTTCCTTCACTCTTTTATCCGGGAAGCAACGCGCGATTTATCCCACGCGTAAAATACGTCCTTAATAAGGCACTTATCGCGCACTCTCGCGCGAGTTTGCACGACGCGCCGCGCGGCTTCTCCGCCCCCCGCGAAACGCGGGAGCGATTAGACGCTCCTTACTTTGGCCGTATCGCCGGCTGAAATTAATCGGCTACGCGCGGCAGAAGCGCGCGAGGAAGGGAGGCGGGACGGGCACCTCTCTGTCTCTTCCTTCGTACCGCGCCCTCCCTGCCGCCGCCGTTTCCACAACCGCCGCCGTGACTCGGCTAATTTGTCATCTGTATAAGAAACTTGGGAAAGTATTTAAAAAGTTTCCCCTCGCGCGTGAAAACCCTCGGGGCACGCGCTCTTCCTTTAATCGAGTCCCGCGGCCAACGGGCGGATAAAGACGTCACGCTTCCTTCCCGCGCCGCCCCCCTCCCGACTATTTATCCCTTCCCGCCTGACGTCGCTTCCGCGAGAGAAGAGAGCGGCTATGTGACGCGAGACGGATTCCGAAAGCGAATCGCGAATATCGCGTACGTCCGCGTGTCCACGCGGCGCTTCCGCACGGACGGCAACGAAAGTCCGCTGTCGATGGCACGATGATCGAGGCGGATCGGTTCGTGAAGACCGGTAAATCTTTCCGGCTCGCGGATATATCGTATACCTTCGGGCTTGTATCCCTCGCCGAGCGATCGAGATCCACGGATCCACTTTCTCCGAGAGGACTCGACTCGCCACTGCTCTTCCCTCTCCCGTCCCTCCCTCTCCCACTCGACGACGAGAGCCGCAGGTATAATATCATCTGTAACTGTATATAAATCATAATTTAAATCGCCATTTTTCGAAGGCTTTCCGCCGCCTCGGCGCGCACTGGCTTATCTTCATCTCGTGCAAATCCCGCGCGTAGCCCCGATGAGTTCTCTCTCTCGCTCTCTCTCTCTCTCTCTCTCTCTTTCTTCGCCTCCCCTCGCGGTTGAACTCTCCGAGAGGCGCACATATCGAGACGAATCGATCGCGCCAGCATCTCGATCACGACGGAGAGAGAGAGAGAGAGAGAGAGACGAGATCGCCTCGGCCTGGTAGAAATTCAGACCGGGAGCGCGAGATACGGATCCCCCCGGATTTCCATTCTCCCTCCCGACCCCTCCCCCTTCTCGTTCCCCTCGAAAGCTGCGCGGCGCGATGACGGCGTGCCGCGGCGAAGAAAAAAGGGGCGAAAAAGAAAATCGGTGCACGCACAGACGATCGCGCGGAAACACGGCGATGCGGAGAGAGAGAGAGAGAGAGAGAGTATCTGAATATAATTGTGAGATATCGGGAGAGACGGCAGCGCGGTTACGCGGCTCGCACGCTCCTCTACCGGATTGCGTATACGCGGTGGACCATTTAAGGGAGGCCAAACCCGCCAAAAATGGAGGTCGAGGGAAAGCTTCCCGGTGAAATCGTAAATCTCCTTTACGCGGGCGCGTATGGCTGCAGGTATGGCCCTCGGGTACCGGGAAATGCATTATGTATATTCTCGTCTCTGAGCGCTCGCCTTGTTCCGCGGCGCGCGCGAGCGTGTAGAGAGTGCGCGAGTGCGTGGTATGCGCGGTATGCGTGCACACGTCGATCGAGGAAAACTGCACACTTGTGTGCGCCCGCCCGTATGGTTATCGCAGTTGCATCGAGCCCATTACGAACGCGACGGTAGGTGCGTTATACAGGTATGCCCATATGGGCGGGCGTGTGCGTGGGTGTATGTAAATACGTGGAATCGTTTGATTGTGAATACTGCTCGAGATCGATCTGTGTGGATCGTATCCGCAATAGTAACACGAATAGAATTGCGTTTCGTTGTCAGAGTGAAACGAATTCAGAGCTGCGTAACTTGAAAATCGAACGATGGAAAATTGTCGATCGAACTTCTGTTTAATTATTAACGAAAATAGGAAGCTCAGCTCTAGCTGCTTAAGTATATATAACACACTGTATATAGGAAAATAATGATTAGAATCATAGTTCTTCTGAGCGCGAAACTTCACCGAGCAGCTCGCTAAATCGCGGTCTCTCACCGATGCAGTTTGCTATACGTGCGTGCAGAGGCACCAGAATTTCTCTCGTTGCGAAATGTACACCGGTATCTCGAGAGGGTCGCGCGGTTATTCCTCCAGCACGAACGGCTCCAGCGTTCGTCTATAGGCGACCTAATCTCGGTACGTGGCGAAGTAACCGAATGAAAAGGCGCCAAGTGGATGTATCGGTAATCGTAGCGGGTTTCAGGGGAATGGAGAGAGGACTGAATAGGCGAGAGGGATGTAGATACGCCATGTTCACTCCGCAGCGAAGTGCGATTCGCAACGGGATGCTCCTTTGTCTTCCTCCGCGCGCCAATCCAGCCACCCGCTGTATACCCTCGCCCCCGCGGACTCGACAGCCTCGACCCAGACAATGCTGATTTATTACGAAAGTATCCACGTGCTCGCGTTTCAACGACGCGGAGTTTCAATCCGGCTCTCCTCTTTTTCCTTCGTTGCATCGACGCTCTTTGGTACGAAAGGTATATACTCGCGTTTAGTTTCTATGCGACGTTGTGTTTGCGGGTGTGTGCGTTCGTATCGCGAAGGGGCTTCGCCCCTACGAGAGCCTCGCGATTCAACCACCTCTCTCAACCCTCGTTTTACGGTTGTAAAAACATCGGTGAATTAAACTCATAATGTGATTGCAGAAAATGTTTGTCCCCCGATGATAAGAATCGAACTTATCTCTGCACTGAAAAAGGTATTTAGCTAATCCAGCTATATTTCTGGCTGCCTCAGACACAACTAGAAAAATATTTCTAGCGTAGCGCAAGAATTCTTGCTATCGCGAAGAAAATTATCACTGCAATTACTATAATTTTCTAGTTTTGGCCAAATTTTTTTGAGTGTGTGATCCTTTTAGGTCTCCTTAATAAATCGGTGATTTTCGGAATCAGTGCAAAAAAAAATACATAAGATAGGGTGGTCGAGAATCCAATTCCAGAGATTTTGATTTTCGCGGAAAAATTGAAAAATGTCATTTTTCGTAAAGAACGAAATCTCTGGAATCAACTGCTCGAGCATCATGTTATATGTATTTTTTCGCGCTGATTACGAAAATCATGATTATCGTGTGTCTATCTCAAAGGAAATATGAGGTATCGATGATTTTATGCACAAGACTTTTTTTTCCAGAAAATCATCGGTATCTCAATGTTCCTCTGAGATTTGCTCAATATATCCGTGATTTTTGGAAACTGTGCGAAAAAATATATCAGATAGAATGGTCGAGAGTCTAGTTTCAGAAATTGTAATTTTTGGCAAAATATCAAGGATTATTTCACAATTATCGTAGAAGGCGTTTATCGATATCAGTCCGCGTCAATTAACAGAGACTATGTCTCCGAGGGGAGTCGACTAACAACGTTTGCTTGAACGAACTGAATTATTTATCAGTGTGCAAGGAACGCCAAGGGAGATGCTGCGAAAAGCGTGTTTGCTTTGTCAAAGGACGATTCGTCGTAGGGAAATGATCCGGTACCCCACCATCCTTCGAGAGCCGCCATATTTATTCACTGCGTCGTAACTTTCATCGAGGTTGACGCGCGGCTCTAATTTCCGATACCGCGCGTGACTAGAATCGCGAGCGCGAGAGGGGCGCGCGCGATAGGGAGGGCTCGCCGCGAGGAGGCACGATTTATCACGGCTCCTCGAACCTTCGTCACGCGTCTCGCGCGATCGGGAGTCCTTCGCGCCTCCCTGGAAGTCGTTACGCGCACTCTACGGTACAGACAAGCACGGGGACACTCCACAACCTTCTTTTCGAATTATGGTTCAAATTTTCCACTGAACGAATAAATGCGATCAACGACAAAATCACCCGAGGGCTCGACCGTCTCTTTATTTCCGCGCGGAAACGCGTTATATCTTTCCGCTAAAATATTCCTCCAGCGAAAATGCGCAACCCACCTTTCCTTCCTCTGGAATCGTCGTCGCGCGAACGCCTCCGTCGCCGCGACAGTCCGACGTCGAAATCCTCGGTCATCCTCGGCTCCGCGGGGAGGCTGCAAAATGAAATCGAGAAGGAGCCCGTTATCTCTATACAGCAGGGATCTTCCGTTTATACACTCGCTCGATCACCGAAGGAAGAGGCAAGGGTGGAAAAGACGGCGGGAGGGGGTTGAAGCGGGGCTCGAGAGTGACGGTGGGGATCGAGCCGGTGTGTAGGTACAATACATCATTACACCTCCGACGGCGGTCCGCGGAGCACGGCGCGCGCCGAGCGGAGTTTGACAGATCTTCATAAAGGCACACACAACTGTGCCGCGGCGATAAGGGAATCGGGAGCGGGCATCTCGCCCTCCTACCGCCGCCCCCTCCCTGTCCCGTCCTACCCCATCCTCCGCGACCCGCCAGGGGCACAGCCCGGGCACTCAGTCGGTGCGCGCTGCTATCATTTTTCCACACGAGTGGGCGGCGGGTCGCGGGTACTCGGGTACCTCGGGTCGTACCCGATTCTCGCTGCCGGCGCAGTTGTTACCGCCGGGTATAGCGAAATGCGAACGCCCCCCGCGGAGGCCGGAGAATACCTAGTGGAGATCCTCGAGGACCTCGACGACGAGCGAACCTCGCCCTCCTTGCTTTCCGTTCCTTCGATCTCGGTTTGGAATCGCGTTGATAATTTATGCTCGGTTTTCGTTCCACGATTCGGGGAGCGTTCGCGAACGTGAATTTCTGGTCTCAAGGATTTTCTTAAATAAGGGGACCGGCGATTTTCGTGGATCTAGACGCGCGGATTCTCAAATCCACCGACGTCGACACGCTCGGGAAGACGCGCTCCTCGAAAGTTCGTATCATATCGCTTTCGGATTCATTGATTCCCCGAGCGTGGGAGAACTTTGAGCCGTTATACCGTTATCTGGGGCATTTCAATGAAAACGCGCGCGCCATCCTACGACGTGTGATATCAGCGCCCCCCCCCCCCCCCCCCCCCCGCCGCGCGTCCCTTCACAGCCAACTACTCCTCTCTCACTTTCGCATCGCTTATTTCGACGTCGCCACACAGCCAGTCTCCGTCGATACGTGTACACCAACACCGGGACTTATTTCCTCCCCCCCTTCGCTCAGTCAAAGCCACTCTCCGTTCCTCCAAAAATAACGCCGGGCGATCGCTGATACGCAATCGCGCTTCTATACGCGGCAACCCCGACCAACACGGTCGCGTTTCCCCTCAATTTGTTAACGCGAGGACATGCGAGGGAGGGACTCTATTTACGCTCGAACCTCGTTTTAACGAATTTCCACGCGGTTATATCTTCGTCGCAAACCCGAACGCGATTCTATCAATTTTTCCATTTCCAATTTCTTGTCTAGAGAATCGATTGCCGCCGATCGCGCTTCTCGGTTCGTCGGTCTTTCGTTAAAACTGCGGCGTACGGGGCTGGGGGTGGGTGGAAATTCGTCACAGAAATCGCGCGCGAGATCTCGATCGTTTCCCCGCCCGCTGTGCTTCCCACCGAGTCCTCTCTTCTCCGATCCTTAATTTTTATCTCCACCGCGTAATACAACCCTCGTCTCTCGCGCGTGTATACGCGAGCGACCGCCTCGCTACCCCGAGCGGAGTCGGCACGAGAGGTGCGAGATAAGGTCTTTCGCGAGCGACCCCTAGCGCGGACCCCGGATGAACGCGTCGCGAGAGAGAAGGAGAGATAGGAGAAAAGGAGTCCGAAAGAGAGCCCGGCTAAAAATAGCGCGCGGCTCTAGGTGGGAATGATTCGATATCTCGGACGTCACGGGGGCGGGGGGGGGGGGCTGAAATATGAGAGATACGATGGACCTCCGCCTCTCCATCCCATTCCCCGATGGTGCATTAGCGCTAATCTCTGCTCTTTAGTCCTCTCTTTATCTTTTCTGCCCGCGCGCGTCCTGCTCCTCGGCGCGCGGGAGGAGGCGAGATAGAGAGAGAGAGAGAGAGAGAGAGAGAGAGAGAGGAGGCTGTGGGAGAGATACCTGCTCGTCCCCACGACCGACCGCCCGCCCGCCTTTGCCCGCCTCGCGACGGCCGCTTATCGGGCCGATCTAATCGGCCGATCCGTTATTTGGGGGCCGCTGTTTGTTGGGAAGGCTCCACTTCGAGTTTTGACATTTGGAATCTCATTAGCGATCGTGAAAACCGGTGCCGGGGGATTAAATAAATTATTATCGGCGGTGGGGGGGGGGGGGGGGCTATGCGGGACCTGGCCCATTGGCCTCGGAAAGAGCGCTGGAGAGGAGTGAGAGGGAAGCGAAGAAGAAGAAGAAGCATTTATTTTGCTCTAGGACCGCAGAGGCCCTCTGAGAGCACACAAAAGGTCAGAACAAATGAACAACAAAGAAAGCAACTAAGAGAGTGAACGAGTGAAACGAGATAAAGTAAATAATAGATAATAGAGCGGCCTAGACTAAGAAAATAAGGTAAATAAAAATTGTTACAAAATAAGTGAGAAGGAGAGAGAGGGACGATGCGGACGATACACTTATCGGCGCGGATAAAATTTCGTCTTCGCAACCTCTCACATCTCCGCAGATCGTTTATCTCCATCTTTCAAAAATTCCGAGGACACGGGCAGCCGATCGCGCGGGAATCGTTTCACCAAAAAAAAACCCCGCTGATATCGTCCCCACCCCTCCTCTCGCTTCTCCCGCCCAACGCGAACAGATTCGGCAAAACGAACTATTGCGACGACAATGACGGTAGCCGGAGGAGGTGGAGGTGAGCTTGCGGGGTGTCGAAGCGACCGTCAGCCATTTCGTTCCCGCGGCGATACCATCGAATATTTTCGAGCGAACGCTAAAACCGCGCGCGCGCGCGCGCGCTAAATGCGTCGACCGCGCGCCGCTCCCCCTGCGTGCGCCTTTCTTTCCTCCCACAGCGACAATCGCGCGAACCAAACGCGGAATCCCCGTTATTGAATTTTTATTGAGAGACGAGAAGTCAATTTGCGAGCGGTGTCGACGCGGCGCGTTTCTGTTCCCTCTCTCCTTCGGACCCCCCGCGACGCCATCCTCCGGATGGACGTCACCGCCGCTCGACAGTTCACTTAAAAGAGTCGATTTCGAGAGCCTTATTGGGACGGAGACGCGTTTATCGACGGAGCCGTCACTCGCCTATACGTTCTCGCCTCGAGTCGAGAGTGTGCTGTACGCGCGGGTAGAAAGTTTTGTCAGTCGATCAAAAGTCGAGGGAATCGAGTCGATAAACGTCGAAATCGCGGCTCGCGGTGCTTATTCGAGCGTTTTTCGCGTTCCTTTTACAGGAACCCGCGAGTCGAAATTTTACCCCTACTTTGACGCTTTTAGGCCCACTTGTTCAATGTAAGTTCAAGACTGGTTCAGCTTAAACTTACATTAAACAAATGGGCCTTAATATTGTACTCCATTACCTCCATCCACCATTGGCCTGCTCATCCTATAAGCTTCATATTTTAAACCTTGAGTTGATGAAATGTTCACTAACGAACTATTTTAGAATTAACTTGGTGTTTCGGTACAATGAAAAATCGACCTACCGTAAGCCTAAACGAGTACGTCTAAAATTTCGACTCGCGGGAAGCGTGTCGAGTTCACGCAGAATTCTTCAACGCAATTCCGCGTCCGTATTAAATTAAAACGCATCGCAGTTTAGATGCGACGCGCGAACTTAACACGGGGAACCTGTATTTCGAATCGGGGTATAGGTCAGGACGCGCGAACTCAACTGGCCGTCTTGGAAGACAGACGAACGCGTGAGTAAGCGAGCAAACCCCTGACTCATCGCGGGATCGAGTATCACTCGGTCGGTGGCCCCATTGTTCAACGCGTAACGGTTTCAAAAGGCTCTCTCCTTCCCCGCCTGTCTTCTCGCACACCTCAAGACGTCCTGCCACGTGGTCCGAGAAGAGAGGGGGTTCCGGAGTGGCCTCTCTCGGCCTCCCTCGCAAGTGTGCTCCGTTTTCGGAAGCGGAAGTGGTACACGTGCGCTAATGGGCGCGCAAAGTGGGTAGGTATAGGTACTCGCCCGTCGGCGGAGACGGCTCGCCCACCCGTCGTTCGCACGTGTAGTGGTCGTCCAGACGCGCGGCGTTCGCGGGGATCTTTCGACGCGCGGGCGACTTCCGGTCCGCCCCTTCGTCCGTCTGCCTCGACCGCGTGTTTCCTTCCCTCGCCGATGACCAATTCCCGAACTCGTCTCCGACCAGTGGCTTAATGGCGAATCGCTGTTCGGGTCAAACGCGCTGGTTACGCTCGTGTCGTACGGCGGATACACGACTACTCGCCGGTTTATACGTCTCGGAGTGAGACACAAAGTGGTTTTGATAGTCTTATCTTATCACGCGGAAACACTCTTGCGTACCCTCGCGCTCGCCTCGGTTTAAGTCTACTCAGCCAGACAGAGGATCCATTTATTCGCAAATGCCAAGGCCGAGCGGGGCAGGCGCGAGGCGCTCTCGTTCTCGTTCGGGTGGGCGGCCTGGGAAGTCGGGTGGACGCAGGAAAGCTCGAAGGGAGGAGAACAGAGGGAGGACAACGGGCCCCGAAACTCGGCGAGAGTCACTTAATAAATCCGTTCGGTCGCTCCGGCGAATTGGACGCGGACAAATCTGCGATATGACAAAAAACTCCGCTCGAGTTATCGCCACCGGGTTTCTGGAGGACGAGGGACATCGTCGGCCAACGTGGGAGGACCGCGATATCGCGGCGCGCGGTCGTCTCTCTGCGATTTGTCAAAGTCGTTCGTTGTTCTCCGCCTCCCTCCCCTCGGCGGGTTTCGCGTCTCGCCGGACGTGACGAGACGCGGTTGGCGTTTGCTCTCCTCCCTGTACTCTCCGTCACTCGCCTTCTCTCTTCGTCTCAGGTGTCACGGGGATCCCCTCGCGTCTCCTCTCGCGCGTCTCGATCGTTCGCAGATCTCGCGATCTTGGGGGTGGCAAAAAATTCGCGACGATTTTCTTTCGCCGAGGATTTTCGGATACTCGTATATAGTTCTCGTCTCGTGTGACTTTGTTGGATCTCCAGAAATACTCTGTAACGACTGACTCTTACGAGAAAAAGCTTCGACGACGCGTTACAGAGTCTGAATACCGTTCCCCCTTTTGTTCAGTTTTATTTGCCCGGAATCCGATAAATCAGACTATCGTGATTTTTGCATCCCCGTCACGGTTTCCCCTCCCCCTCCACCTCCAGAGCTCCTATCTGGCGACTGTGTTCTCGTAACGAGAGGAAAAAGCCCGCGCAGAGCCCGTCGCGGTAACCGCGCTTGACATTCCTACATAGCAGATGCTGCAAAACCTACGCCCGCAGCTCCGAAGTTCTCTGATAGCCCGATGGTCATTTCTCATTTGTGTAATCTCTGACCAACCCCTACCGCGCGCGCTCTATCTACTTCTTCCTCTCTCTCTCTCTCTCTCTCTCTCTCCCCGACTCTCCATCTCTTCCATCTCTCACCCCCTTTCCCCTACCGGTCCAGTCAATCCCCTCCGCGAGCTTCTCGGGGGGGAAGCAACTCCGCTCCCATTTGTTCTCCGGCGTTTTGACGCGAACTACGTACACCACGTCCCCGGTCGCGACCCGCCGCGTCGCTTCTCTATGACGTAATCGTAATTATATACCCGGCGTCGCGACGCCGATAAAAACGAGACGACGTTTTTTACAGCGAAGCAGAGGTTCCTCGCGTGCACGGGGACGAGAGTGAAGTCCGCGCACGTACGTCGCGGAGCCAAAGTTTCGCACCGCGTCGATCGGAAACTGCAGCAGCGGCGGACGAATTCGCAGAGTCTCTCGATTCGGCCGATATTCTCTCGCGCTCCCGACGAAGAAAAGACGCTGCGGCGCTTCGAGGTGCGCACACTCGGCCCCGTCGCGCGGTTAAACGGGCAACACACGTTCCGCGATATACGACGCGCACACGTGTCCGCGGTATCTACATTCCTACGTACTCTCTCTCCACGCGAGGCAACGAACGATTTTGCAACGATAAGGTCGAATGCTATAAGAATGGTATCCGTCCATCTCTCCCCGCGCGGAGAGGAAGAGAGAGAGATAGGAAGGAAGCGAGAGGGCGGTCGCGCGGCGGCGGGGGTGCGAGAGGGGGCGGCGGGCTATCTCTCGCGTCGTCTAGACTCGAAGAGCCGTTCCTGGAGCTCCTCTCCCGGGACCCCGACTCTCCGAGAAGAGGGACGGAGAAGCGTGGAAGACAGTGCGGCCACTGTTGGATCCCCTCGTCCCTCCTCTGCCAGCCTCGAGGATCTTAACGAAGAAGATAACGCGGCGCCAGGAGCTGCTCTTCTTTCGGTTCTCGAAGAGGCTAACGGTCACCGCTCTCTCCTTCTCTTACCCCCTCTTTCCCGCCGCTTCTTGCCCGCCCGTTTTTCCCACCCGTCGCACTCTTTGTGACGATCCACACGCGCGCGTCATTCCGAATTCGGAGAATTTTCGATCTCCTGGAATCTTCGGGATATCGGCCTTACGTGCGACACGTGATACCCGTGCGCATGCCTGTCTTCGAAGGTGTAGAGCCCGTTGATAGAATTCTCGCTCCTTCGAATTCTCCCTCGAGGATCCGTCGCGTTACCACGGCGGATGAAACGACACCGCGTTTGCTTTGCAGGCGTGCCACTGTATTTTCTCGACGCGATACGACAAATGTTTCCAAGTTGTAACGACATTATTTCAGAACTACTCATACGACGGTTCGCATCGTCGGATAGAAGCGCGTAGAAAAGCCATATGGCGTATTTCATCGCACGGCTGTGGGCTCGCGGCTTGGTGGATATATATATGTATGTTTTGTATCTTCAGGTGCGATCATCTGGAGCGAGAGTGATAAGCCGAGCTGCGGGTCCCGATAACGTCACGACGAAACGCACTAACACTCCGCGGTGCGGTTCAGAGTTCCCCTTATACGAAGTAGAAGCGCGTGCTCCAAAGTCCAGGGCGGCTTTTAAGCTGGCGTTAAAACGCTCAACACGTGGCCCCGGGCCGCGCAACGCGAATCAAGTCGGCGACGTTTATATTTGCGTTTGCGTTACGCCCTTTCCTCGCATGTGAGCGTTTTCGGTGCACTCTCGACCTCCGGAAGAGGAATTGCACGCGAAAGTGCCAAGTTATCCATATCTCTAATTTTAATCCGAAACGTTAGACGCAGCGTGAGTCGGAGTAGCCCCCGTAGTATGACTGCGAGTGAGAGCGATAAAAGGCTCCAGTCGACGCATAAGACCGTTTTTATCACACACTCAAGTGACCACAGTTGTTGAAGGACAGCGGGAAGAGGAGAGAGATGCTTATGGATTAATTATAGCATTTTCAGCGTTCTCTGCAACACTGCCACCTTTTCGATATTAAATGAACGCGTAATGTGTGTCCTTGGCCAAAAATGATGGTAGAAAAGGGGCGACCAAAAAAAAAAAAATAATTTTTGCATGCGACTTTATCAAAGGGTCAGGAACGATAATAACGAATCGCGGATCCTCTATGACGTTTCAGTCATGGTGTTTTCCATAAATAAAATACGTATAGAGTGTGTACGGGGACAAGGCATATACCGGATGTGTAAGTGCGAGCAAAACCGACACAGTCAAGTGAACGCGTCCATGAGAGACCGAGTTGGTAACTATATTTACGTTTTTTTCTCTTCCTGAGAAAAAAAAACCATGATATATATCGGTATACACCTATATACACACACATAACCTACTAAAGCCGCACTTGAATGTGTACGCTTACAAATAGTATCTATATGTTTCCTCCCACGATAGTTGTAATCGTTATCACCGTGAGTATCGCTGTTACGCACGGAGACCGTCGTTATCGCAGCCGTCGCTTCGCTTCGGGTTCTATCGACAATGAGCCCGGGGGTCCTCGAGTACCCCGCGTGAGCGAGGAGAGTCACACCACGCGCCCCCGGATCAAATAGAACAGGTAAGGGGAGGGCCACGGAGATGGAAAGGGAGAATGTTTGCCCGCGCTATCACGGCCGGAAAGAGAGATGGGGCGACCCTAGGGTGAAGTGGAAACAAGAGAGAGAGAGAAAGGACGCTGCAGCAGAGAGGAAGGAGAAGAGTGATAACAGGTAACCGTGCTCCGCGAGGCATTGCTCGACATGGCCAGTAACAGCGGTTCCTCGCGACTGCGAGCATCTCTCGTGCGACTCGATCGCCGGAAAGTAAGGCTCACCGGGTTGAAAAAATATGCCGAGGTACGACCGATCGCCATCAGTCGAACGGGTAACGATGGATCGATACGCGAGATGCCGATCGTCGACGCGGGTCCCCGCTATCGGATTACCGGATAATGAGTACAGTCGATAAGACGCGGGGCTCGGCTTCGAAGACGTCCGTCTCGGCGTCCGACGTGAAATCGAAGTTATACGCGGTGAATTATCCGATGCGAAGCCGAGGCGGTCCATTCCGTACGATCGTTTATTGGTATATATTTTCGAGTTCGATTGCTCGTAGCGTTGCGAGATGTAAACGTGGAAGAGGTGCATTTAAGAAGAGAAAGTGTCGCAGTGATAACAGTGGTGCGAACGAATTAACCGGAATAATCGCGCGGTGTCGAAACGACGGCGCGCGGAGAGTCATGCCGAGGCGAAAGTAACGGGCGGTCGCGAGAGGTGGTGCGAGAAAGGAGCAAGTCGTGAAGCACTGCCGCGCGGAGGACGATATCGATGCGAGGACCTCTCCCCAACGTCTCTTCGCATCTGCGGTTCGGTAACCGGCGCGAGAGCCGGGCCCCCCAAGCGAGGTGATGAGCGTCCTGCTGTGGCGTCAGCGCAGAGCTAGCCTGCGAACGAGCGTCGCGCCCTCCTCCGTTCTCAGTGAGTACACGCTGCCCCGTATCGCGTCCCGCGCTTCCGCCGGTGACCGGAAACGGCTCGCAGCGGGGAAGACTCGTCGCGTTCTTACGTGCGTGCACCCACCTACGTTACACTCGTCTTTCTACCTGGTTCGCACGACGTACACACACACACACACACACACACATACGTGTGCGCAGGTGGCCGGCCGCGGTGCACGCTCGCGATGAGGATACTCTTGGCGCTGCGCGGAGCCTTGAGGTGTTTAATGGAAGAGTTCATTAAAATCGCACCGTTATATCATTCTCGCGAGCGCCCGACGCTTTCGCGTCGGTGGCCAAAGCTCGCGATGAGACGCGCATACGCGGGACCTATAGAGTTCGTCATTTCGTATCTGTTGACGGTGGCGCGCGTGGTTACGATAATGTAACAACCACCCGATGTTTTCGCGCGTCTCTGGAATCGCCGAATGATACGCGACGCGCGTCTTCGTCTTTGACCGGATGAGAGCGATGACGAAAGCGCGGCTGTGATATTTCTCGATTCAGATATACGGTGCGATGTGAATCCGCGGTATCGCGCGACGGACGGATAATATCGCCAGCACGCGATCTCTACGTGTATTATTGGAAAGTGTCGATTATTTCGACGTCCTTGCTCGCTCCGTTTCCTCCGCGATTACGTCGTACGCACATGGGACGAGCCTCGTACATCGCACGATAACCCGGTTTTAATCTTGATTCGATATCGGGGCGCTCGATGAGAAATACTGATTTTCGCGACGATATGTATTAAGTCGATCCACGCGATACCGGTCGGCCCGATGAAAATCGATGCCAGATCGGCCGAGAGCGAGCCGACGAGAGCTCGACGTTATCGCGGACAGACCTGTCTACGTCGAAGACGAAACGATCGTACTCGAGGGATCGACCTAGTTATCGCTCATTGTTCGCGAATCGCGAGGACCCCCGTTGCATCCGCATCAGCAGCGGCGTATAAGTCGTGGGAAGCTGGCGAGCGATTTCCAATCTGAGAGTTGCTGTCGATAGTTTCCCGTTTCTCGCGCCGCTGTGACAATCGGCGCGGGAGAGAGCGAGCTGCTCGATCTCTGGTCGCGCGGACGTGAGTTCTGGCGCGGTGGTGACGCGGCGGCTTGTGGATGTATCTTTCGGTATGCGTTGATCGGATATAGACTGGGGAGAGGAGTGGGCTTTTCTATGGGACGAGCTGGACGAGGATTCCGAAGAGCCATAGAGACCATACCACCATACCATATCTGTGGTACTAAGGCAAAATCCGATATGTCAAAAAAAAAGCGATTTTTTGTTTTTAATGTCAATATGTACAATCAGCAATGAAGAATATGATGGCAAAACCGGATATGGCTCCAAATCACCCCTACAACTTGTAGGTTAACAAAATAATATTCCGATTACGCTCCACGTCTTTGAATTGGTCGGTGGTTTGAAGCGTCTCGTGAAAAATACAACTTTCTTGACATATCGGGTTCTGCCTTAGTACCACAGATATATTACCACCAGATTATTATATTATATATACCTATAATCGAATAATTTTTCCCGTTGCTCATTTTTTAGCTTTCCCCAAAAGAAATTGAATCATTCGTTTGGAATCTGTCGAATGCATGCCTAATATATTATGTATTGCAATTTCAAGTTTCTCGAGCTTTCGAAACAGTCTCGATATTATGCTTTGGGTCGACGCGGGGCACCCTAAAATGTCACATGAAGAATTCCCATCATATTTCACTCAAGGATTATTGCACTTTCAGTCGTTCGAAATATATAGGTATAGTTTCGCGCGCGCGTACGAAGGATCAAGTATAATACTTAAGTTATAAATCTCATATTCGGTATTTCACCTTAATAGCATTTAATCGATTATCTTTCTACGATCGATCAGCAAACAATTGGATATATTTTCCGACAACCTGATCGCACGTTCAAAGATATCGATCATCGAAAACGCTTTTGTCATCCAATTCTTGCGCGTAATTGGCGATCTGTCGTAAATGATACGGCTGTAAATAATCACATACGGATTACAGGTGACAGGTATAAGGATCGATCGAGCGCAATCGAGTTTCATTGAGAATTCGAAACACTCGGCGACTCGTCGTGCGTGTGCGCGTGCGTGTGTTTACGTACCGCTGCTTTGACGGAGATCTCAAATTTAGTTCGAGCTCAATTTTTAATTCGGACTGAAGAGCAGAGCCGATCGTAACGAGGGATCGGTTGCGGCTCGGTAGGGGCAGGGAGTGGTTCCACGAAAGGAAAGAACGAAATAAAAGATAAGAAGGGCGTTGAGTTAACCAACAAGCAAATTAACACGTGGGAGGGTCCGATCGGCGAACGAGATAACCGCGCAACGGAGCCCCGAGCTCGCATGAGTTCGCGCAAGCCGATCGGGAGGCGTAACGATTCGTCGATCGTCGGAGCGCGCTTCCTCTCTCCTCGATCTTCTCCTTTTTTCGTTCCCGTACGATCCACCGAACTTCTAAACCGATCGATCCCCGTAAAGATGCTCGGCTTATCCGCGCCGATCGATCGGGAGGACGGCGAAAAGGGCAGCCTCTACCGCGCGCGAGACGCGAAATCGAACGAGCCGCGTCCGGGGCGCGTCCGTTAAAATCGCGATCTGATAACGCCGCGTGGCACCCCGATCGCGGTGCCGATCGCGCGAAATTTGTCGATCAGAGATTCGCTAACTCGAAATACAACGAGCAACGTCCGAGCCTGTTCATCGAGATCGAATTCTAATAATATCGGGCGTTATCGCGCCGATCGCGAACCGAACGAAATCGAGCCGGATAATCAACGATCGTCTGTCTATCGGTGCGCAAGAATCGAATAAACGATCTAGGAAACAACTGCGACGACACTCGCGGATCGATATCGCCGATTTACATCTGCCACGGCACTGCTCGTGTATATACTTCGTGTTGATGTTATCCGCGATAACATCGACGAACGCGGACCTTCGACCGTACGGGAGATAACGTAGCGCGAAGCGAGAAAGGTTCCTCCGCGGCTGCGCGCGCGGGGGTCATCGGTTACCCCGCGGAATACTCGTGGCAGTCTCGAGAGTGGAAAAGAGAGAGCGCGCGCGTGCGACGAGGATATCGAGAACAGTCGGAGTGGGAGGATGTATAGGAACAGACGGAGAGAGAGGAGAGCGACGGCGGCGCCTCGTGCGCGAAATATACATATTCTCGCTCTCTCGGCGCGCGATAGCGAAATACGATATTAGAGCAAACAAATGTGGCCGGAGTCCGGCGCGGTATATATGCCTACCAGGAAAAAGCACAGTGTCGATAAGCCACGCAGATAGAGCGGGGCCAAACATTTGCCCGCGATAAGATCCCCTATCTCCTGAGAACTCGACGTTTTTACATTCGTTCCGCCCGTGCGAAAGCGACGAGCCAGCCAGCAGCGAGAGCGAGCGAGCGTGCTGGTTCGCCGGGCAGGCATGGCCAGCCATCCAGCCTCGGGTACCGGCTTCGGATAGAGATAGCTATTTTTAATGCAAGTTCCTTCGAGTGCTCGGCCGCCTATCTGCTTGTATAGATATTTTTAATATCGGGAATGTACGGTGGGATGGAAGTCGTTTGTTGATTGGCGAGATCTCTCCTCGTCTCGCTCATATACGCTTTGGCGCTGCTGGTGGTTCGACGATCTCTCGCGATCCGTGCGGAAGGATTGGATACTCGAATCGTTTTACCGCGGGGTATAGGTATACTGTATAGCTACGGCTTCAACGTCGTCTCTTTTCCCCCTTGTAATTACGCGCTCGCGTCCGGCGCACCTCGTGATGGGCTCTCGTCCGTCCTGTCCTACACACCGGTATCCCCCGTTCGGCCTCCCCGAGTCTATCTTCCATCTAGAGCCAACAACAATTAACCGGAGGTCAGAGTTCAGAGCCCTTCGCCTTCGCGGTGGGCGGAGAGCGAATCGCATCGAGAGCAATCTGAGTAAACAAATCATAAAGCCGGTCGAACCCCGCTGACCACGGGCGATTTGCGCCGAGAGTGCGAGTGTCTCAATCTCTCGCTGATCTCGAGCTTCTCCGTGGGTTGCATTGGACCGCAGCTCAGCTTCATCACTCTCAACGAAATTTTGAAAAGTATCGTTTTTATTCCCGCGCAAAATCGTCATTGAGAAATTGATCGTTCCGATGTTCAACGATGTCATTTATCTTTAATCTAATAATTATTGTACACTGAATCAGTCTTAGAGCCCAGGTGGAAAAGATCTACATATATGGATTATATATACATATTTTGTATATAGAACATATATATTAATTTGGGCTTATTAAATTTACATATGATTTCAATACAAACCATATATGTACAATATTATATATGGATTGCACAACAATTAAAACACACAATTGGAATAACAGTACGTATAAATTAAATAAGCCCAAATTTATATACGTTCTATATATAAAATATATATAATCCATGTAGAGCTTCTCCACCTGGCCACAAACACCTGCTGGCCTGGCTGGAGACAAATAGGCGCCCGAGTCACTTTCCTCGTGGCTATCAAATTGCAGCCTCCATCTCCACTAGGTCGAATCGAACTATGAGCCGCATACGCGAAGAGAGGAGAGAGCTGGGGGGAGGGAGAGCAGGGGGTCCCGATTAACACGTTGTTTGTATAGGGGAATGTATAATAACAGGTTGCCGGGCATAGGTACCCATTTGTATCTGTACGAGGGCATCTCGGGTTCCCATCCCCGAGGAGAAGACTCGCTCGCAACGACTCGTATCTGCATTGCATCGACCATCCTCCGCCGCAGCGTGGCCCTCGCGGCTCCGGTCCCGATGCACCTGGTGCTCTCGTCGTCTCGATCTTCGCAAAGCCTCGCGGGCCTTTCGTACTTGCGTGTACTCTTCTTCGCGAGAGCGAGAGGAGGCTCTCTCTCTCTCTTCCTCCCCAAACCTCTCTGTACTTTCCCCTGCTCTCTCCGCGAGAAAAACAGAGACAGGAAGAGAAAGACGAGGAAACACCGCGACGAAGCTTCGAACGGAGGGAAAGAGAGAATCAATGCCGTCGAAGATCTCCGGTCGATACAGCGTGCACACGCGTATAAAGCGGCCCTCACACGATCAATATTACTGACAGTATTTCGAAATACTGACAATATTACTGACCGTGTGAGGGCAAATACTGATGATACTTTCGGGATCCTGAAAGTATTTGGGCGGAGCCAAAATACTGATGAAAATACTGATCGTGTCTGAGTACAAGCGCAGCCATATAAGCAACGTAGCCCGTGTCTTCGTACATAGGCTCACCCGGCTCCGATTTCGGGAATGAACAAGAAGAAACCAAAAAATCCGTACTAAAAAAATGTATCGATGTATATAGGTCAATGCCCGAGTTGTGAACATCACAACGAAAGAATATTCAGATTGGGACAAAATAAAAGAGGATATGAAACTTTACGTCAATTTTTTTTCTTTTTGCGATCCTTTAAACTTGTGCAATATAATGTAATTGCAATGCAAGCCTTCTGTTTCTTGTCCATTCTTTAAAATTACAGTACAGAAAAACAACGGCGTTCTACGAACTACAAATCAATACTGACATAAATACTGATCGTGTGCGGTGAATTATGAAATACTTATGTGAAATACTATCAGTAATTAATACTGTCAGTAATACTGATCGTGTGAGGGCCGCTTAACGGCTCTTCGTAACTTACGCGCCGTACCCGTACCGATCTCTTCAGACCGGTGGCCCGGAGACGCTCACGAATCGGCTCGTCCTCGCGGCTAGGTATTCGCCGAAGACGCGCGATAGGTCGATTCGGACTTGGGCGCGAGACGCGCTCAGCTGTCCCTCTCTCCCTCTCTCGCCGCGGGAAAACAGGTTCTCTCCCTCCTCCTCTCGCTCCTATCATTGGTGTCCGCGCGAACGCGCGCGGAATGACGATGATAAACGATGGTAATTCTCTCGCGCGGAACCGACACGAGGCGCGCAGGTGTCACTACTTATTGCGCGTCCGAGCCATGATCGGATGGTATCCTATCCCATACACACGCCTCTCGCAATCGACCGTCCGGACGACCGGTCGTTGGTACACGTCGGGGAATCGCGATTCCTCTCGTCGTCGCCTCGCGCGTTCTTCGACTCTTTTTTCCCCGCAGCGATCCGCGGGCGATACGCCGCGCGTATATGTATGTATATGTACCCGATCGAAGCGGGCCACGCTTGGCCGTGGATTTCCGGCCGCTTATCGGCGTCGGTAGGACGCGGCTGCGGTTCCCACCGCGCGGCCAAAATTCATTTTTCACAGACAGTCCGCAAAAGTCCGACGACTCGCCCGTGCCGCGGCGGTCCGTGCCAAACGTTCAACCGCCGAACCACCCCCGCGGGTCTCGGCCGCGCGGTGACTGGCGGTGGCGACCGCGTGCGCTTCGCGATAAGCCCCCCGCCGTCCCTCGCCTTCCACTCGTCGCCCCAACGTCTCTCTCCCCTTGTCCTGCTCTCACCCCACTCTCGCCTTCTGAACTTTCGGGGGTGTATCAGCCCGTTCCAACGACTTCGGTTCTGCGCGATCGATCGATCCGTCGGCGGGATAACGTCGTGATGTGACGGGCGTACACGCGCGGTGAAAGTAACTCGGGGATGATACGTAAGGTGAGGTGGGGTAAGTGAGTAGTAAAAATCGGCAAGTTGGAGTTTGGATGGTCGTAAAAACTAAGCAATTGAATTTATTGAACTCTCTTTGGTGCTGTACACCCTTGGGGCGTTCCTGATTAAAAAGCTTTAATGGTTCCCTATCAAAACTAATAGTTTAATATTTACAATTTTTTAAATACCATGATGTTCGTACTCCACACTTTCCCGGAACTTTGGGGTAAGTGTGCACATGCAGCTCATATTTTTTACGTGCTTGCCGTTAGGAGGATGTGGGGTATGTGTGTTCGACTTGACTATGTGGCATATAAGATGGAATTATAATTTTTCAGTTATATAGTTCATTGCATGAACCATGTGCGGTTATAAAAATAAAAACGAACAAACATTTCCGCAACTTGATAAAAATTAATGGAAGTCGCGCCGATTTGATGCTACACTGAAAAAAATATTTAGCTAATACACACAGCTATATTTCTGGCTGCCTCAGACATTATTTGGTGACAACTAGAAAAACATTGCTAGCGTAGCAAGAATTATTGCTATTGCGAAAAAAATGATCACTGCAATTACTATAATTTTCTAGTCGTGGCCAAAACTGTTTGAGTGTATATATTGAGATTTTCAGAGCTTGTTACACACTTGCCCCACTTCACCTTACGTAGATTCGAGAAAAGAGTCCGCGTTTGTTTAGAGAAAAAAGAGCGAAAAGTCGTGGTACCGACTTTGAGGAAAAGTGGGCTTCGTTCTTTTTCCATTCTGCTTTAACGATCACACAGTCATATATCGTATACCGTGTATGTATAAATCGTGAAACCCTATCTTCCGGTTTCGGTTCACCGCGTTCTCTCTCTCTCTTTCTCCGCCTCACCCCCTCGCCGCGGACACCTTTATCGAGTGGCGAAGCCATCCGCACCTCGTGCATCATGGCCGCCAGGCTCGGGCTGATTGATATACAAAGTTGACAAAGTGTGATGTCAACAAACGGGGCTGGTATGGCAAGGTAATGGCGCGGCAACGGTATCTCCCCATTGTGCCCCGCCGTCACGCCGAGACGTCGTTCGCTATATGTGTCCCGGAGAAGGACGCGCATCCATCTGCAAAGCTCGCCGACCAACTTGCGCGCCTCCGCCGCGCGGTCATGACGAGACGATAAGGAGTTTCCGCGACCCGCGCGACGAGGCCACGAGACGGAGGCGAGATAGGGGTGAAATTAGCGGCGGCGCGCCCTGATCCCTCGACGCGTTTCGCGCCACAATCGACCCTCGATGCATAAGCTTTTCGCGCGATTGCGAGAATATGAAATTTTTTGTCTTCAAAATATTTAAATTTTCATCGAGCTGGGAATACTCAGTCGTCGCCGTCCGCTAGTCTTTCTCGCTTATTTATCTTTTTTCGCAAAATCGTCCTTAAAAGCCGAGTCGCCCGCGGGTCGTTGGAAAGAAAAATAAGAGGGAGAGACGCGGCACTTCCTTATCTCCCAGTAACGACTGCTCGTTATTAATCGGCGCGTTCGCTGCTCGAGATATCACCCCCGTATACCCACCCCGGCGCGGCGGGAACCGCACGAGTGTACCGTTATACGGGGAGAGGTCGAAGCGCGGCGCACGTGTACGTGTGTTACGTTGCGCTCGCGCGCGCGCGGTTACACTTAGGCCGCAACTCCCGCGCGCCCGCATACATTCGCGCGGCTGTATCCGTATACGTACCTATTTCCGTATCGGTCTCCGATACCGGGAGAAATCAGCAATGCATGCCTCGCTCGCGCGGACGTACGGCCCGCGATGATTTATCATTTTTATCTCCGGCGCGGCGCTCTCCTCGTTTGGACGGGCGCGAGGAATTCGACCGAAAGGAGCCGAATTCCCGGGGTGGAAGATTAAGGGCGCGAAGTGAGGCGAGGAGAGAGGGAGCGTTCGAAAAGGAGGCGGGGGGTGGAAGTATACAATTTTTACGTATACATACACGTCCTTTTCCCCAAAATTAGAATCGCACAGTTATCGTTAAATTTCACGGCGACTCGGCGATATAACCGCGATAACCGTGCAAATTTCCATTTCCAATTTCGTTCTCTGTATTACGACTCGTTTGAAGCGATGACTTTGTGAAGCTATAGCTGTGACAGGATTCGCGGATCCTTCGAAATGAGCACCGCTGAGACGCGACGGAACGCATCTTAATAAATATGACCGTCGGCTAAATATGTTAACCTGCTAGCTCACATATGAAGTCAGATTTTTAGGAGAGAGAAAAAACTGTCTTGATCAATGCAAAAGTTCTTATATGATAACGGATTTTAGCACAACAGTTGTCGGTATTTGTCCAACCTTTTTTTAAATGAAATGTGTGTACATTATTTAGTCCAGTCTATAGCCATGAAATTGCCGAGTATGAAAACATCTCAAAATCGTAAAATATGGAGTTAGTAGGTTAACACATTTAGCCAACGATAAGATACTCTCCATCGTGCATAGCGCTCTGCTGAATTGCGCTTTTCCTCGATGGCTACGGTAGCCTATCATCCTTGCGGGCGTTACAACATCGCCGAACCCATGAATTCCTCGAAGCGAGTGTGCCGTGCGCGCAGTTGACACGTGTCCTCTGTTTTCTCGTTGAATGTGACGAGGGACTTCATTTTTCACAAAAAATCGCATCACGGTTTCTCAACTGGGAAACTCCTCGAAAATCTCGTCAAGTCAACGAATGCCTCGAGGCAAGCGTAGAGTGCCCGCATCTAGACTCGCACCGACCGTCGCGGCGCACATCGCCCACTGCTTTCCCTCGTTTCCAAACCGTACGACCGACCGCCAACCGATCCCGATTCACCCACAAATTCTCCCCGAAGGGGCGGGGGTGCAGATACCAACGGGATGTGGCACATTAGTCCAAAGCGGTTAACGGCGGTAAGTGGTGAGTAGCGATAAGTTGATAGAGCGGGCCGAAGGATGCGGCGCGGAGGTGCGAGAGGAAGGTGCTGGCTCACGAACGCCCCAACTAATGACTCGATGAAAAGCTCGTTGCCGCGCGGGGAAGAGATAGTAGATACGCCGGGGCGCGGAGACTCCCGCGCTAAATTCCCGTTGATTGCTAAGAAATTACCCGAGATATATATATGACCGCTCCCGCGCCCGGCCAGGTATTTACGAGGCGCGACTGCTCGCCCATTAGCAGCGCGAGAAAGAGTCGTCGGCCACCTTCGCGCGCGACTATCCGTTTCTCGATAGCCGCGTGCGATGTACGCGCTTGATATACGCCCACGAGGCGATTCCCCCGTGCGATCGAGTGTTCGCGGGAAAACGCGACGAGGGAAAATATCCTCGGTCCTCTCTCTCTCTCTCTCTCTCCTCCGTCGCCCCCTTTCACCTTCCCATTTCCACGTCTCGCGTCGCAAACTACGCGAGAACCGCCCACATCGAACCCTTCCGCGGTTCCGTCCCGCCGCGCGCAATCGTGTATACACATTGTGCGAACGGAAGGAGGGCAGAGGAATTCTGCGAAACCGGTTCCCTGCGCATTCTCACTGGCGCGCGGAACGTATCGCGGCGTCGACGCGCGCGGCCTACATTAAAAACTCGTATATTTCGCGGGATTTCGATAAGCGTCGACGCGGCGCGAGAGAGCCGCCAGAACCCGCGTGTACGGTGTGCACGCGTACACGGGGGCGCCCATGCGCGAGCCTGTAAATCACCAACTCGCGATCGCGGGAAAAATTCAAGTGAGCAGCTCATTACGGGTAATCAATAACCGATACATTATCGCCTGGTGAACGGTATGGCGGCGAAGGAAGAGAGGGAGGGTGGAAGGGTGGAAGGGAGGGGTAGCTCATCTCCGTCCCCGAGCGAGAGAGCGGCGGTAGTGTGAGGTGGAGGGAGAGGGACGACGCCAGGAGCTGGAAGGGGTTCTGATTTACACAAGTATATTGAATTTATTGAGATGAGCCTAGGGATAGCGGCCGGGAGGATATTAGCTGCCTACCAACAGCCCCGACGTTTCCAACCCACTCCACTTTCCCTCCCTTGGCATTTATTAAGATCGCCCCGCTGATTTACTCCGCGCGATAGAGTCTCGCTGCGAATATGATTCAATGTGGGTAAATCTCGGTCTGATTTCGACGCCGGGCGTTTTCGCCGAAGGATTTTCGCGACCTCGCGCGCGTCCCGATTTCGCTTACCCCACACCCTTCGCGTCGCGGTGAAGCACAGTGGACAAGGGAGGAGATCGATGTCCGATTTTTTGGATGCACGGAAAATGCTTTCGCGGGACATAGACTGGAAAAAAAGAGATGTACCTATTGATAGTTTCGCAAAAATTAACATTTCTAAGATCAAACTCCGAATTATTCCATGTCGTGTATGTTTTTCACACCGATTTATCGATGCAATTTCAGAGGAGGGCCGAGGAATCGTACGAACGTGCGTCGTCGCGATGCACATCCGCGTTAATTTCATCGAAGGCGACTGCCGAAAGTCCGATCGGTCGGTTCCCGCGGGAGATTTGCTGCGGGATCGCGGCGAACCGCGCGGTGAGCGGCGATTCTCCGACGTTCTTATCTGCAGCGGCCAGTCGACGCTGTACGACTGGACCCTTAC
Organism: Xiphydria camelus; assembly: GCA_963678675.1. Classification (NCBI taxonomy): domain Eukaryota; kingdom Metazoa; phylum Arthropoda; class Insecta; order Hymenoptera; family Xiphydriidae; genus Xiphydria; species Xiphydria camelus. The sequence goes on along the minus strand of OY783199.1, from coordinate 25,537,758 downwards.
AAAGCTCGCCAGAGATTACCTTAGCTCACTCTCCCGGAAGCCGCGGTGCCATCTCTCACCGCGTCACTTATCTCCCTCGCTCATAGCTAACGAATCTCCTCCCCCCGGAAATACCCGAGAGGGTATAGTTCCGTCGATTCGTCTTTCGATCGCCCGTCGATGTAATCGAGAAAACGAGCGTTCGCGGTTTCCTCTCTCTTTGCCGTGAAAATCTTTTTTATTAATCAAATCAGTCTAATAACCGCCGCGGATTTCCGGACGAAGCGAGGAGAGAATGGGGGAGAGGGTCGTGAGCCGGGGGGATCGCGAGCGGTCGACGACAGTGTTATTACCGTGGCGCGGCACCTAATCCTCCCGCTTGGATCCGCGCCACGTTGCGACCCCCTAATTATCTCAAACAAGAGGGTAGATATCGCGGATCTGCGACGATAGAAAAAAAAAAAGAGGGGAACGCTCTCGCGGTGGATATAATACACATATACGAAGCTTATCGATGCTCAATCGTCATCTCTGTTTCCATTTTTCGCCGGATACGTTTTAAATATTTTTTCACTGCATCTCTCTCTCTCTAAGGAGAATAAAATGGCTTCGTCACTCTAACAGTCCCTTAGCCAATATCGCGCATACCTAATTAAACGAGATTGTCCCCTGTGTTAACTCTCTCCTTCCCGCCAAAAACAACCCTCACCCCCTGAAGATACCAAACGGCGGGAAATATTCCAAGCGCGAGGATGCAACTATACGCCAAGACGACCCGGGGAAGCTTCGCGGAGATGGAGAAGGATCTGCCAGTCGCCGATAAGCGACGAAGTAGCGGGCCGAGCATTGATGAATATAAATAAGGATAGAGAGGAGAGAAAGAGAGAGAGAGTATAGAGAAGGAGGAGAGAGAGAGAGAGAGATGACGGTCGGGTCGGCTAACGTTATCAAGTGGTCGCATGCCGCGCGCCCTACGGTCCCTCCGTCTCCTTGCAACCTACGACATACCCAAGAGGGGTTGGCTCGGGTCCGGGGTGGTATTTAGATATTCTAATGGGCGGCTGATAACGAGACGCTGCCGCCGCGATAAAGACGACGCTGCGCGACGCTGATAACGGAACTTGTAGCGCGCTTGTTCATGGGCCCGCCGAGGTATACGGGCGTTCGTGTGTATGTATACAAATACGTACGTCTCGCGCGCGGCTGTCGCGAGGAGAGACGGACACGCGTAGCGCGGTGAGATGCTGCGGAATAGGTACACACAAGCACCGTACAGGTAGTCACGACACGTTCGGATGTGCAAATCGGTGTGCATTGCCGCGGAGGCGCGCGGATGTGGACGTTAGATATATCGGGTCTTTGAGGAATGCGGTGATGTTGCGCGGCGTGTGAAAGGGAGGGGGTAAAAATGAGAATGAAATAACGCGGAAATTCGAAATAAGAAATCGAAGCATAAATGATAGTTATGAAAGAAGAGAAAAGTCGATAATTGCAATCGACCCTGTCCCACTTTGGGGAGAATTTCAAAGGGAAGCCGAAGTCCGGAGGGGCTGAAACTGTCAGGCGGAGGTAACTGTCGCAGCGACACGAGGGACACAGTATACGTGTATCCACAGCGTCCCTCGAAGAGACCCATCCAACACGCGGTCAAATGAGGCAGGCTACGATTTCGAGCTCGGAATCTTCGCGCGCGGGACGATAAGGATTAAACGCGCCTAAACGTCTCGTCGTCCCACAGCCGAACGTCTTTTTAATCGTCGCTAAGCTCCGTTCAATTAGACCCGGGACGACGTCCCGCGGCTTAGTGTCGGCGTAAGGAGTACTTAGAGCCACGGGGGGTTGGCAGTGGTAACGGCGATAGTGGATCAGCCGCTCCTCCTTTCTCTCTCTCTCTCTCTTCCTCCCTCGCCGCTGGCTATTAATTCAGAGGTACGCCAACCGTCGATCCGCCTACGAGGCGAGAGGGACTGATTTGCATACTCGACCGGTAATTGTTTCGTCTTCTTCGCCTCGGAACGTCCTCCCGACTCCTTCGAGGCCGGGATCCTACTCCAGGTTTCGCGAGAACGATCGAGGGGGCCGCGAGAAAGAGGGTTCCTGGTTGAGAATCATTTTCCGGGGTGCGAAAGGAGCTCTGGATTTGGAGGAACGAATTTTATCGTTCGAATCAGAGGCGAGATCGTTTATATTCTTCGAGATGAGGGAAAAGCACGCGTCGGGAAGTACTTGACGTAGGTGCAGTGGCGTACAGTCTCATCCCTGCGGTCGCCCCTACCAGCGGAGGGAAAGAGGAAGGACCGATTCCGCGCATCGCTGTCGAGTAATGGCCGCGGTCCGATAACCATTTTAATGGCCTGTTTACCGTTCAAAGCCCTGTAAAGTGGCGCTGATACGTTAGAGATACACGTCTATCGCGGAGGGCTCTCGGAGCATATAGCCTTCTCATTTCCTTCTAATTCTCTCTGTCTCGCTCACGTCTTTTCGCGGTTCGAGCGAAATGACGGAATTATTTTTTTGACAAATCCGACGTTCCATCCTACGCTCGCTTCCCTCCGATCTCATTTGATACGGGGATCATAAATCATCCGCGAATCCCGTTTTCCGTACACGGGAATTAATGGTCGATAGCCGAGCCATCCGATACCGCGCCGTGTGTTTATAGACGTATCTTTCTGGGAACTCGACATTTTTAATACCCACGCGCACAGGTGTCACATTTGCCGTAAAGCCTCGTAAACGAACTTTCACGATTAGCCGGAGAAACTCCAGTCCCCGTTCCTCGACGACTATACGATCACTCATTATCTCGATCGACGTTAATCCCGAGCTTATGGGTCTCGTTAAGAAGTTGCGCCTCGGAGTTCCCGCGTCTCGTCATTTTTTCTCGACTTCGTCCGCGCGTAACAGGCCAACCGTCGCAGCTATTAGGAGCAACGAGGCGTGTGAGCGCGCACGCGACCGCGTACGTGGAAACGCGATCCGATCGGCGCTTGGGCGCGTTGGAAAAGCTTTTCCGCGCATCGTGCCGTCACGTCCCGAAGGAATTCCATCCCGCACGCCGAGTGCATTCCCGATGCGTCGTGTTCGACCTGAATGTAATCTCGCGAAAGGCGTGCATGCCGTTGTCATGCGTGCCGGCACGCGTTCGAGTTTTAATCAGGTGGAATTGCGCGAAAAGTTGAAATAAACGGGGTGCGTATTAATTAATCGAGTTAACGCGATTGTGTGACAATCGTTGCGGCAGATCTAATAAGCATCTGTTTTGACGCACTGCCGTTAATACGAGGCGTCGCTTCGAAATTTATCTGTCTCAACAGAATTAGGTAGTCCTTTAGTTGATTCCGAAAATCACTGATTTTTCGGGGAAATCTCGAGGGAAGGCCGAGGTATCATCGATTTTAAATCGCCGATATCTTATATTTCCATTGAAACTTTCTCGATATATCAGATCTATGATTTTCGTAATCAGCATACCTACAAAAATACATCCCAGTTCCACAGAGATCTCGATTTTTGGTACAATGTCGAGGGGTTGACACTTTTTCAATTTTTTGCAAAAATCGAAATCTCTGGGTTTTAATTCCGGATTACTCTTTCCGATGCAATTTTTCATGCTGATTCCAAGAAAAAAAAACAGATTTATTGCAAACATTAAAGGAACACTGAGACGTCATGAATTTTACGAGAGGAAATCATTTTCCTCGTAGCATATAAAATCGCCGATGTCTTGCATTTCCTTCGGGATATCCCATAAATAAATAAATTTCACGAATTAACTCAATTCGAGCAAAGCAACGCCGGTTCGCAACACAAATCGGTCTTTATCGTTCCCGCGTCCCTGCTTACGGGGAATCCCCGTTTCATTCTAATTGCACGAGACAGTCCGCGACTCGCGCGCACGTGCGTTAATCGGCGACGAGTGTCACGTATCGCCGTCGCGCCTTCGAGAGGCGACTGCTGCACCGCCCGCGCCGCAGCGTCTCGAAAACGCGCGCCACCCGTCCCCGATCCTCGCGCACACGCGATAAGTCATCGTCTCGCATTCTTTCCGCGAAGAGCGAGCCGTGCCTACTCCCACCGTCCCGGCGCGCCGTGGTCATCGCACCGGCTAAGCGCGGGTATACCTCAAGGATGGGAAAGGAGGATCTGGCTTCTCGTTACAGTTCGCGATCGCATCTGCTCGCGAACCCGTCCGAGAGGCTTCGACCGGGGTCCGGTCGCCGCGGCGACCTCTTCGGCGAGAGGAAGTGCGGGTGATCTTGAATAATATATCCATGGGTTATAATTGATTTCGTTTTACGTTATGCACTCGGTGATTAACGATGTAATACGTATATCTACTATATGTGTGATTCATTTTTTCGAGATAAGGAATATTAAAAAGGAATACTCTAGGGGAGACCAGGGTTGGTTGCGACACTTTTGAAAAAATGTAATTCTGCATCTCATCTATTCAGTTATTTTTGGTTAATATAGCATTAATTGATAATGTGATTCTTCAGATCTAAAACGCGATATTCATTTCGCTCTCAGTGTAACTTTTTACCCTGGTATCCTGGACTGGTTGTTGCACCACGGGGGGTGAATAATTACAACAATAAGTATTTAAATTCAGTCATTTATTGAACATGTGGCAAATTTTTCTTAATTAAATTATGTAATAAACCAGTTTTTTCATATTCATATAAAATCTAGAATAAGCTGAAACTATTTTAGAAAGAAATGAAGTCTTTTCGCAATTTTGCATTAAAATGCAAGACTTAAATTTTGTAAGCCTATCGTCCCGGTCTCACCTAATCGTGGTAAACGGTTTCGAGTGTCTTTTTTCTTCAGTTTCGCAAACACTTATACGCGTACCTATATCGTCGCGATAATTCACACTAGCACAGTATTTACCGTCAACGCGGCGGATAAAAACAAACAGTCCTTCGCGGGACCTCGCGTGTGTAAGCGTACGCTTATTCCGCATCGAAACATACGAGCAGATATGTAAATACGCTTTATACCTACGCGATTGCCGCGGCCGACGGGCCGTCGTCGCCGCATCGGCGAAGTGGACGTTGCGTGCACCGCGCGCGAAGTGGACTCCTCTATAATTATAAATCAATGTCTCTTACGCTAATGCTTGTCCCCGGTCACGCCGTTATATATATCGCGCCCTTCGTTTCGCGCGTTTATACGTACACCCTCGCTAGACCTCCAATTAGGCGAACGATTGACTCCCGCGCGGCTTCTCCCGTGAGACGTATCGATGCGAGCGACGCGACGGTCCCGAGAAGCGAATTAATTCCCTGTGTGGGAGATGAACGTGCAATGAAGGATTGTCGACCGTGAATTCGATTATCATCGAAAATGAATTTCAGTCATCCTTGCGAACAACGCACGTATGCAAATCCGCAATTTATGTCAACTATTTACCCTACTTAATATATATCTATATATATAGGTATATATCTTTATTTTCAATCTGCCGGCCTAGAAAATAGGTTGGTTAGTTTTTTAGATGACTCTCACACACATTGAAATACACTGTACTCTTCATTATTCCCTTATAACTTAATTAAACATTTGTCTTAAACTCCACACTCTCTTTTTCTTCACATTTATTTTACTCCTTTTCCTTAAGTTTTCCAACTCTGACAGCCATTCCACTTCAGGGCCGCTTCCCTCACTAAATAGAATCTGCTCTATACTGATATCTGTTCCTCTGCAGATCGTTATCAGATGTTCCAAGCAACCTACGTTATCACCACACGTCCCTACCTAATAATCTCAACCCAAAGATACTTTCTCATAGACAGAACGCGCGAGAGCATCCCTCAAAGGACCAAAACCTCCCGTCGATCGCGACCGAACGAACGCCAGAAAGAGGGAAAGAGAGTGAGTGAGAGAGAGAGAGAGAGATCCTATCGTCTGCCATATTAGAGGAAGTTATAAATCGCTACGAATCTAAAATTGATCTTTTCTGCAGTGGCGGAGGCAGCGATAGGAGGGGGTAACTATAGGCAGCCCGAGTAGTCGGACAGAGAGCGAGAGGGTAGCGCGCAGGGGGTAGGTATATATCAGAGCTCCGCGAGGACGAACGAGTCGCGTCGAGAGGGAAGAGTAGAGGCCGGGCGGGCGGGCGGGCGGACAGGTTGGCGAGTGGGGTGAGTCGGAAGGATGCGGGGTGGGTGCAGGATGGGTCGTCGGCGGCGGGGGATAGGGGTAGGCACCTATCGAGAGGAGCCTTCGCGAGATATATCGATTGTGACGCGTCTGCGAGTTCGAGATAAGCCCGATCCGTATATATACCTCCATACTACCCCAGCCTCGACTGTCGAGCCCTCCGCCCGCGATCACCCCGCAGTCACTTCGAACGACCGGGGTATAGGTACGGGGGTGTAGGTGGGCGAGAGAGCGCGCGCGCGCGCGCGCGAGATATGCTTCTGCTCTTTTCGCTCTGCCTGCCATTTCGCACACCGGGGCCGATGATTAAAATGTACCGGATTGCTTCCTCCGATATCGGTCCTTCGCTGTTTCCTCCGCCCGCAGCTCGCTGCTGCTCCTGCGGCGCCGCATCGCGGGCCTATATTTCAGTGGCCGGAAGCGTCGAGGAGATTGAAATTTTCGTTCGATCGTCGCCGCGTCCCGGGGAAATAAAACGCGTTTTAATCCGCGAGAGTGACGCGATGGGGATAACGGGGGACACCTCTTTCCCTCTTTTGCCATCGTCTCTCCTCATGTGTAACCTACGTTAATCCCCTTAAATGCATGATTTTTTTATATATAATTTAAATATATTAAATCTATTAGTTTTGAGTGGTAATAAACTAAGGAAACATTATAAAAAGTATTCTTGAAGAACATTTACTGCTTATATCGTGCAAAAACTGTTTGTTGTCAAATGGCAGTTAAGCAAAAACAGGATGCATAACTACACGTTCCCCTTTCTTATGCATATCTACATACATGTCGGTATGTCGCTTAAAGGCAAGAGTATGCGTATTTAAGGGTTAAATCTCTGTATTTTCTTATTTTTCCTACAAAGTAGGGGACAGACGAATAAGTCCTTACGAAAGATACTTTACATCCAGTCCTGAGCAAACAAAAAATCTCAGACAAGAGAAGCGCGTCCCTCTCGACTCGCCGCGTGAGAAGCGCCCAACCCGCGCATCTCTTGGGAAAGCACGGAGGACGACGCGTGGAAGATCGATTCGTCTTGGTCGCCGAATTAATTTAGTCACCGCGCGACTAAAAGTCACGTTACAGCCCAGGTAGTAGAGGATAGAGGCGCTGACCCGCCGTCGACCGCGCTCCGTGGGTACAACTTAATTGGGCGAGAGCGCGGTCCTCCGCGCGGCGCGCGAGAGCGAACGAGGCGCGTATACGCGCGCGCGCGCGCGGAGAAGAAAGAGGGTATTACACGCCGGGAGAGGGACCCCGGCGACCGATGCCGGGGAGAATTTTAATTGGCGGCAATTTGTCGAGCGCGGCTCGCCTGGGGTGTGAAGGAGAAAGAGCTGCAGCCTCCGGAGAGAAGGAAGGAGCGGCGAGGGAGAGGGAAACCCGGAGGGACACCTACTTAACTTTACTCAATGGCCACTTTGTACGCTGTCACGTTGGCGCGCATCGATGGCCAACCTGCTGCCCGCGCGCGGGAGACATCGATGCTCGGGACCTCGTCCTGGCTCCGATCGTTTCTCCTTAAAAAGGAGGATCCTCTCGCGGGAAGCGTCTCGCGTCTGAATAATGCATTCGCGCGGCCGTCCGCGCCGCGCGTCCGCGAAATTCTCCGATCGCCCGATGCGCGTCGATACGCATGGAATAGGCGGTTTAGGCTCCTTCCCGCGTTTCGCCGGAACGCGCGGATAGGTACCTATACCTACGCGGAATATATCTCCTCGGCTCTGTCGAGAGAAGGAGCGGAGCCGAGGTACACCCGTATACACATATAGGCGGGTACGCGAAGAGATGGCAATAAGATAGGATAAAGGATATACGTGTATACCTTTACATCGTGCTTTCGTAGATAGGCGAGAGCGACGTGCGCTCGTATCTTCTCTTCCCGAGGGAATTTCATTTCCTCTCTTTAATCTGGGTACCTATACACGGCACGCGTATATACGGATATCTACTCGTAAATATCGTACTTGCATTAGGTATAACGCGGCATACATCCGCGTATAGGCGAAGCGTGGAAATTCACGTGACACCGAATGACGCGTTGCAGTTTGCACAGCTGCGCTTCGCCGAAGAGACGTGCACGCGCTTGACAATTCGCTGAGCAAGGCTCGGTGCACCACGGTGCGTATATATTTTGACGGTGCGGTAATAAAACGTCGACGTTGTGGCAATAAAACATCGACGTTGCGGTACCGCTGAGGCCCGGTGCACACGAGCGTATTTTGATATGCGGTATAACGCTGCGTAAAAATATGCACGTCTCAGAAGTACATTGGCTCCAATGAAACACTTTGCACGGGACGTCGACGTAGCCCGACATTGTTTCACCGCCGAGCGGTGCGTTCGGCCATCTTCGCGTGCACTCGACAATATACGGTAATGTACTGCTTCGCCGCACGGACGACGCAAACGGGCCTGCGGTGAAGCAGACACCGCAGGTAAGATTTTGCCGCAGCGGCGCCACGGTGAAACAATGTCGACGTCCCGTGTGAACTGCTCCATTGGAGCCAGTGTACTTCTGAGACGTGCGTATTTTTACGCAGCGTTAGTGTGGTGCCAGACACGGCTATTTTTGCTGCGCAGCAGATTAAAATTACTGCACGCTACCAGGCTACAATGGCAAAGTTGCAGGTTGCATGGGTGTTCACACTTGCAGCAGTGCAAGTTGCGCAGTTTTTTAACCCTTTTAGTGCCGGGCGAAAAAGAGGTGCCTATGCGAGAATAACCGGCCGAATTTCACAGTTTTACTAGGGTTTGGGGGAAAATGCTCATAAAAACCAAACGAGAAACAATATTTACATGATTCAAAAAGCAGTGTACTAAGGATGAAATAGAGAACAAAACAATGACACGTATTACAAATTTATTTGGATTATTTCTCCCGCAATGCGAATAGTAAAGCGCTACGAGGCGCGGGCCGATATATCGGCTCTGGCACTTTTCGCCAGTGTAGCAGGTGCCGATATATCGGCTCCCGTCACTAAAAGGGTTAATCTGCTGCGCAGCAAAAGTAGCCGTGTCTGACACCACCCTTACCGCGCGTCAAAATACGCTCGTGTGCACCGGGCCTAAACGGGTTTCGCGGCTGCCTTCTGTCGCGCGCAACCGCGAGAATCGGTAGTGTTGCGCCTGTACGGGAGGCAACCCCGAAATTGAATCACGGCGAAGCGCAAAGACCGTCTCCTCGGGGGATGCCGCGCGAATGTTGTTGAAGTCGCGCAACGAGCGGCCGTGTCGTTGATTAATGGCGAGTGTAATGACGACGAACGGCGAGGAAAAGGCTCGTTATGATCGAGCGTGCCCACTCCTCTCGATTCTCTTTTCCTCCGTCGCGCGAGACTCTGCCGATCGGCTCGATCCATCACACCTTCGCAAATCTCCCGCACGTGCGCGCGCGCGCGGTGACATCGCGTCGGGCGCGAGGAGAATCCACGCGAGAAGCGTTTTAATTAATGTCGAGCGCCGGGGGAGGATGCAGCGCGCTTAAAGGGGGCTTCGTCGTCGACAAATTGAATGCAGTCGTGAATCAGCGAGAGAGAGAGAGGGAGAGAGAAATCGTGGGGGTGGGGGAGACTCGCCACGGTGGCAGCGCCGTGGCGCTGGCTTCGGTATTCATTACGCTAATATCACGTCATCTGGGCATCCCGTAATCAAGTGGCTCGCGCGCGCGCCGAGTTACTCCGCCGCCACCCTCTCCCTGGAGCGAGACTCCAGCGGCGGCGCGTGTGTTATTAGAAGACCATCGCCCGGCTCGCGTAGCGAAGCTAAATAGCCCGGTAGCTTCGACCCTTCTCGAGAGAGAGAGAGACCTATCCTTTAAGATTTATGAAGACCCGTTCGCGCCACCCCGTTTCCTCTCGCGCTGCGGCTCCTTCGCGGACACCGGGAGGTCGCAGCGCAGTGGAGCCGGTGGATGATCCGATTCAGTTATTTATAACTTTTGCCGTCAACTAAATCGTTTGGAGAAGAGGCGTGATGAACTGAGTCGAGATCGCGGCCTGTTCATATTCACATCCATCTGATCTACGATCGCTGTCGATCTGGAACCTGGGCAAATATCGTTTTTTCTTATTTTTATGCAAGATATCTCAGATATAGAGGAGAGAGTTGCCTATATTGAACCGGTACCTAAATTGAACTTCCTGGCTATTTTGAGTAATGAGCATTTCTACAGATTCCAGAGATTTTCGCTGATTCTAAAAATCATGCACTTATTGTCATACATATGTGTCCTATATATTGACTATATCTCAAAGGGAATATCAAATATTAACGATTTTATGTACGAGAACATTTTGTTTCATGGAAAATCATCGATATCTCGGCGATCCTTTAAGATTTCCTTAATAAGTGCATGATTTTTGGAATCAGCGCTTAAGATTTTGACTAGGTTTTGCTGCGATAGATAGGTGCACACGCATGATCTTCCGCGTGCATGCATTTTGAGACGAAGGAGAATGATTTTGCAGTCTCAGCTGAGAACTAGGTTTTGCTGAGAACTCGTTGCTGTCACGACAAAAATATTATCCGTGGCAGAAGAAAACACGTCCGATAATAGCAACAGTAACTATAATTACAGCCAAGTTTTTGCGGCAAAAATATCTGACGTCCCGGCAACTATTTGTACTATACTTTTAGACATATCTCTTTTCCCGCCACAAATGATATTCTTACCAGGACAGCAACAAGTTCTCAGGCAAAACCTAGTTCCCCGAAGACTGCAAAATCACTTTCCTCCGTCCCGAAACGCACGCACGGAATATCGCACGTGTTCACCTATCTGTCGCGTTTATCGACGAGGACCGCAGTAGCGCGCGCGCGGCGTACGGAGGAACACGGAAGACTATGTGGTTCTCCAAATTAGGCGGTGCGAGGCCCGCGCGGAGTCAGGATATCGGGACGATTTTAGAGCGCCGCGCGAGAGGGGCGCGTCCCGAGAGATACGCCTCGGACGCGCCTTCGAAAAAGCGAGCGCGCGCGTCGGGGGGAAATAACTCGCGAGTAAGTAATGCTCCGGTGCGCGACGTCGCGCGGTGACCGAGTCGGCGCGCGAGGGCTCGAAGGATGGCCACGGCGATCGGAAGGGAAACGCGCCGCGCTGCTGCGTACGCGGCCAAACATGGCAAGTTGCTCTCCGCGCGCTCGCCGTCTGCTCGCGGGCGATCAACTGTCGGCCGCGGACGGATGCGGCGGAGCGATACACCGCGGCGCGCGGATTCGCGTTGGCAAATATATCTCTCATAAATAGTCGATCGCTGCGGAGCGTCTCCGCGTCGTCTTCATCTTCGCGATCGATCGCGGTTCGACGGGCGCCATTTTCCCGTGCATCGAGCGATACGAGAGTACGAGCGACGCGAGGTTGTAAGGGAGACGATCGCTCTCGAAACGCGCCTACTTCTCGACCCGCGTATAATTGGCGACCCCGCGCGCCTACCGATATCCTCCAGCGCCGTGACCACGCGAGAGCGAACGACGGCTTCGCTCGACAAGGATCTTCGATCCGACGGTCGAAGGCCTCCGCGAAGGCTGATCTGTGAATGAGACCAGGACGGAAGGAGGCGGCGCGTCGCAATTGGTCGAAGCTGGTACCGCCGTGGCCAACCGGCGACTGGTTCCCCGTCCTCGTCGCGCGAAGACTCGATATCGATCCCCGCGTCCGTCCTCTTCGTCTCGCCGCGCTCGCTTTGCTCTTTCGTCTCGGCGTTGCCGCGCGCGCGCGATGGGATTCTCGTTTCCTCGGCTCTCTCTCCGCGCGCGGGTATTGTTTGGAAATACACGGCAGATCCCGTGCGATAGAACGAGAGGCCTCTCCCTCCTCCGTATATCGCCTCGGAACGTAGGTATCCACGGTTTTTGTTGCGCTCTCCTTCCCTTTTCTCCGCTTGCGCGCCATCTTCGCCCGTGCGGAGCCTCCTTGCGCGGATCGCACACGCGCGGGACGCGCCTGCAATTTGTTCCCTTCCGCGCGCGCGCCGGTTTTCAAGATAGGAGAGAGAGTCCCTCGCGCGTCGAAGGTGTGTACCGCTCGATGCCCGTTATGTCTCGAGATTATAGGAGCGCGGGAATGGGAGATATTCGTCACGGTGCGAGTGTGCGACGCGTTTTCTCCGTCGGGTCCGAGTCTCGCGCGAAAGCGTGTTCGAGGACTCTCAACCAGTCAGACGTTCAAAGATAGGAGGTTCGAGTGATTCTTTATTTTAAAGAAACGACCAATCTCTCTCTCCGTTTGAGCGTTTACGAAGGTATGAGCAAAAGCAATCCAATGGTCTTTGCGATAATTTCGGTAAAGTTTTGAAGAAGTAATTGAGATGACTGTGTGTGATCGAGATCATTTAGTTTTATAAGAACACGTCGAAATTGAGGTGTGGAAGATAATACGTGAAATCGCTCTTCAACAGATAAATACCTTGACGAACCTTTTCTCATACACTAAAAAAAAAGTAGTCGACAAAATAATTTCGTCGAGTCAATTCGATAACCCGAAAGAAGTATTTGTTGGATTATCCAAATGTTTAGCTCTGCCATCTGAGTTTTCGTGAAATCGACGAAAGAATTTTACAATTCCAAAAAAAAAAACACGTTCTGTTGGCACGTACTCGTTCAAGATATTTTGTCAGCCTGACCAAGAGTGCAATACAAGAAACACGCGCAACGATACCGACTGCTTGTTACGCATCATAAGGAGTTACAGGATCTGAGCGCCGATGGCATGACCGTCGCAATACCGAAAGCTCACACGAATCGTTGCAGCGTTTCAACGGCGGGAAGGTATCATGAAATTATTTAACGAAACGAGGGGAGAAACCTTAGAAATAACTACTTTTTCAATGACTTTAAAAAATAAAAATGACCAAGCGGGCGCCCTGGTGTTCGTTTCCGCGCGGTCGTCGCACCGATCCGTCAGCGCCGCGGGTCCCCGACGCGTGGGTGGAGGATCCGCGCGCGCGCGAGGGACACCGGTCGTGCCGGATCGGGCCGTGGGTCCAAAGTGGACGATAACGAGGCCGCGAGTAAATTTGCTGCCATTAGCCGCGCGAAAATAAAGGACGCGCGAGATATTAAATTAGCGGGGTTCTCGGCACCGCGCGCGCGCGCGCGCTCGTTCCGCGTCACGGCCAACTAGTCCAGCGGCTTGACACTACGACGCGGCTGCACGCGACGCCGACCACGCCTCGGCCAATTAAACAAATGCCTCGTTAATTGGATTACGCGCGCGGCGGACGCTGCGCGTAGCGAGGCGCAGCGTTTCCGCGATCGCGATCTCGCGGTTCGCGGAATCGAAAGGTTGAGTCGTTTTCGGCGGTGGGTTCGTCGTCGCCGTTCCACGGCGAGCAGGGGGGGGACGGTACAGCGTCGCGGCGACAGTCTCGGGGTTTAGGGATCACGCGACTCTCTCCTCCTCCCTCTCCGCGCGGCGGCTACCGGCACCCTCCCCCCGCATCCCGCCACGAGGTGGCGATAAACGAACCATTAAAACGCTGAGGGACCCCGTATAATGTATGCGCTCGAATTACCGAGAAACGCATACCGAACACGGAGCCGTTAAAATACGTTTAGAAGCGTCTCCTCTCTCGTCGGAGTATCGAGTGCGGCGCGGGTACAGCCTTCTATTCCCCCGAAGTTCGAAACACACAGCTTCGATTTTCCTTCCGACGATTCGTGTCCACTGAAAAATCGGTCGAAGGACTCCGCTGCGTTCAGAGGCGCGCCTCGCCTCGTATACAGCCCCTTCCCTCTTCGCCTCCTCACAGCCGGCCGCCTTCGCTTTGCGCGTCCCGATGTCACATTATAATAGAAATCTCGGGGCGCGCGCGATGTCGATGCTGCGCCCGAGATACGGAGATACACGAGCGCGCGCTGTTCGTAACTTAATTAATTATTTAACATCGACCCCGGCTCGCACTCTCTCGCGCGCGCGCATATACGCCAACCCCACGCGATCTAATGAACGTCCGTCGATGCTTATCGGGCGCGTCGATCGAAAGTGCTTGCGCGCGCGCGCGCGGCCATTCCTGAACTAATTATTCGAAGCGCCTTCGCGGAAGGTTCGCGCTGATTTCCGCGAGATACGAAACGCTTCCAGGTAGGACACCCCTTTCCTCGCGCGCCACTCTACGTCTATTTATCCCCCCCGACGCGCGGGCGCACTCGTATTCGCCGGTTCGGAGCTAATTGCGCGCTTTGAGAGCTTCGCGGTGGGGTTGAAGATGCGCGCGCGCGAGGCGCTTCTTTCGTCGACGCGTGCGGTAGTCGCTTTTATTGCGGAGTCGCGCGCGAAATCGATCGTCACCCTCCTCGGCTCGTTCTCCGTATAAAAGTGCATCGAAACGACGCGCGGAACACGTCGATCGATGTCGATCGTAGAGCGCGGTCTCACCCCCCCTCCGCCTTATAACGACGCGCGCCGCGATGATTTATCATCCGCTGGACAGGGGGAACGCGCGCGGAGGATCGAAAGCTCGCGCGTCGCACGAGAGGATCGAGAATCGGTGGACCTCGCGCGCACCTCGGCTACCGTGTGCGACGACGATAATTTATAAGCCGGTTAAGTGAAATCTGGGGATCGCGATTGAGACAATCGTTCGCCCGGAGGCGCCGCGCGTGTGTGTGTGTATGTCGAAATGGGAGCATTCACGATAGGTGGCCCCTCCGCGGTGTAAGCCGCGGTTGTCCGTCGGATATCAATCGACGCTGCGCCGCGCCGCGGGGACACTGCTCGCGCGCGCACCTCTCCTCCGTTTCAAGTATCTGTGTTCCCGCGCGGCGAGGAAGCTTAGCCGTCGATTTGAATCCCTAGGTACGTTCGTCCGTCAGGCGATCCGTCGTTGGGAGATTGATAGATATTGCGCTCGATGTGCGACTATATGTATGTATCTGTCCAGATCGATGGCCACACGTCGAACGTTAATTAAAACGCATCGATCGAGAAGAGTATTGCCAGCGATTCTCTCATTTGCATTCGTTTTGATATTCAAGATTGTGCGCCTGCTCTATTTTTTGTTATGATATTGTTACATGGAAATGAAGGACATACATTTCAATGAGTACACTGAGAAAGAAATCTGGTTGATCGAAACATAATAAATGCGTTTTTCAATAGTCCTATAAAAGCACATTTATTCTATTAGAATAAATAGCGATTGGACGTACCTATATAAAAATTATCGATTTAATTGAGTATTGTTCGGGTCAAATTGGTATTCCCCTTCGAATCGAATAAACGTGCTCTCAGGACTCTCCAAAAACACGTTTCTATGGAGTAAATTTTTTTTCTCAGTGTATATTAAAATTCCTACAGAGAGAGCCAAAGTCGATTTGCAACAATCGACAGAAACTCCCGCACTTCATAAATTCGATCGCGCCAAAGACTCGACGCGCAATTTAGATATACGAATAAACGTCCGATCAACGGAGAACGGGAAGAATAAGTCGAGCCACGGGCAAGGAATGATCCTTATTCCCGCGGGACTAATCGGAATCCGCGATAACGATAACGCCCGGCGCGGCGACGCGAGGAAACAATACGGTCTTTGTGTATGCAGCGCGTATAAGGGCAGCGAAGTGATCGCGAGTCAAAGGGATTGTAATCGTGCCTCGCCCGCGCGCGGTGAAAAAGCCGCAAAGAAAGAATAATAATCTCTCGCGCGGGGCGGCCGGAGCGACGACGGCAGTGGTGGCGCGGCGGCGGCGGCGGCGGCGGCGGCAGTTGGGGAACGTGGCGTGATAACCCTTTCGTTATCGCCGACAAGGGGTGGCCGGTACGACGGGGTGCGGCGGGAGAGCTTAACAGAGCGGGGTAGGCGATTCCAGACCCAGATAATACCCCGATGTCTGATAACTCACACTCCGCGATATAATACACACCACTCCGAGCGGCCGTGCCGTAATGGAACGTGTGTACAGGGTGATTAGAAAGTACGAATGCGGTCGCGCGGCTGACCGTCCTGTATTTTCTCACATCGATGGAAAATGATGCGTCGTGGCTCGTGCGTTTACCGATTTTTTCAATTAGAAGCGGGAGGGGGATTGGAGGGCTCCACAGGGGAGGCATCGCGTGACACGTGGCGGCTTCGAGAGTCCAGCCATCGGCGGTTAAGTCTCGCAGATTACCGCGGCGTCCGTCTCGATGGCCGAGCAGAGTCGCGCGATTCGATCCCCGGCGGAATCCTGGTCCAGGAGACGTCAAACAAACGGAATGTGAATGCTCTCGAAGGGCTAGGTGTGTCATTTCAATGGAGGGAGAGAGAGAGAGAGAGCACACCACCCTGGGATTCCGGAGGAGGGTTTTGTGGCGAGACTCGAACGCTGGACCGGCCTGATAACGCCTGCCAACGTACCTTAGCCCCTGCAGGCTTTATTATAAACCCCCGCAGCAGCCGCGAACCAAGTCTCTCTCTCTCTCTCTCTCCACCCCGCTTCCTCTACTCCGTCATTCCCACCTCGCCTTCTTCCTCTTCGTCGTCCTAGATAGAACCGCTTCGGCATCGCCCGTGGATCCGCTACCCCTGCACTCGCGGGGGCGCGTGGCAATCATGAAAATGCGAGGCGAGAGCGTCGAGATGCGGATTAAGACGAGGCGACGTATACGCGACGAGTAGACGGGAAACGGTTCAAGTGCAATACTAGCAGTAGATAACACACGACTTTCTCGACGCGCCTCCCCCACTCAAGAGGGCACGTGATAAATGTAAATCGAAGCGATCGCCGAACCGCGACCAATCGTAAACGCGATTGTCCAATTCGTACAAATTTCCTGGACCACGCGGCTACATCTCCACCGCCAAATCCTGCAGCTTCCCGAACGCATCGAGACACCCGTTGGACTCTCCTCGCCTAATCTTTCGGATTCGTCCTATCGGTCCGATCGTCCGTATACCTCGGTTCTTCTCTCGCTCGTCCATCCGCGCATTGGCGAGCGAAGGAAGGGGGTTGGTTGGCTCGATCTCGCGAAGAGAGAGAGAGAGAGAGACAGAGAGGATTTGTCGAGCGAAGGAAGCGAGTGAGAGAGAGAGAGAGAGAGAAAGAACAGGCAAAGAGAATCACAGGAGGCAAGACAGAAAGAAAGGAACAGTGCGAAGGTGGGGAGCCGAGAGTAGCGAGATGAAAGAGGAGGAGGAAGAGGAGGAGGTGGGAGAGAAGAGGATCAGATAGAGAGCCTCTCCAGGACGGAGGAGGTGTTACGGTTGTGTGCGAGACGGTGGTGGGACCTCTTTATCGTGATTCCGTCCTGCAGCTCAGCTCTCCTCATTAGCCCGCTCGCTCATCAATCACTCGTCCACAAACACCGTCTTGTACAGAGCGTGTATCCATCTCGAGCACGTATGTTTGTATATACGGCTCGTACGCGGGTCGAGGTGGACCGGAGTGTCCCAATATTTAGACCGCGGCCTCTCCTTGTCTCGGGAGGAGATCTGATCGAGAGGGACCCTCGAGAGTTCGGGGCCCGGCCCATTCGCGGTCTCCGCGCTGGCCGGGAGATCGATCGCGATAGCTCGCGCCGCTCGTATAGCGCGCGCGCGGCCACGAAGAGCGCGCTTATTTATTCGCTCGTCCGCGTAATTCTCGGTCGGGAGGGCCGCGCGGCGGTGGCGGCGGCAGCGCCTTCGCTTCTCGGGCGAAGTATGAGGGGGA
This sequence comes from Xiphydria camelus, assembly GCA_963678675.1. Classification (NCBI taxonomy): domain Eukaryota; kingdom Metazoa; phylum Arthropoda; class Insecta; order Hymenoptera; family Xiphydriidae; genus Xiphydria; species Xiphydria camelus. The sequence continues at coordinate 25,519,983 of OY783199.1, read as the reverse complement.
GAGGAGGAGAGTGTTGCGCGTCGTGTTAGAAGGGGGAGGAGAAAGACTGGACGAACGTGCATCCTACGTATATACAAGGATGACTGTGTCGATCGAGAAGGATCGATCACGGATCGTCGTCGTCGTCATCTCCGCGGACGAGGGCGTAGAGGGACCGCGTTCTGTGAGAACGGATATTATCTGAACGTCCTACGGGATACTTATCTATCCGTCTACCACAGGCATCTTCGTGTATTATAAAGCGTCTCGTCCCGCGCGCCGAACGTACACGCGGTGCGTACACTGAGAAAAAAAAAGATTAAAAATGATTCGGTTAGAAGGATAATCTGAGTACGAAAGGTAAAATAGATCAAAAATTATGCTAAGGAAGGTTAAATTTTAAACCCTGGAAGAGGATAATTTTTGATCTATTTTACCTTTCGTACTCAGATTATCCTTCTAACGGAATAATTTTTAATCTTTTTTTTTCTCAGTGTATGTATGGTTGCGATTAAAAATAGATGTATGATAAAAAAAACCGAGGGAAAGGAAATTCGTCTTCCGAGGAGCCGCGCCGCGCACTAATACCCGCCACTGTATAGGGGGATTGGATACTTCACAAACGTAGCTTTTGTTTGTGTTACACATGTACATATAGAGAATGTACATCCAAGTTTCGCCAAGAAATCCAGCTTGGTGGCGCTGCTTGTACTTACCTTATGATAACGATTTTCCACGGAAAGAATTTATTTAAATGCTTTGAAATCCATATTCTATTATAATTGAGGCAATATTGATTAAATCTCATAGGTAAAACACTTCAATTATTATCCAAAATAACGTGTAAACAGCGCTTATACCACGGGCATCTGCTTAATGCTTGATGCGTGCCACAGATGGCACTCTATCTGTTTTGTGCAGTTACCCAATCGCCCTATACGTCCGACGGATATCTCCGCGTCTCATGGTCGCGTAGTCGCGCAGTCATCGACTTTGGCGGCCGATATATATAAGATCCGTATTATAAATACTACAATCGGAATCTTATCGGCGAGAGCGAGAGGGGAAGGGGGGGGGGGGAGTTATTAGACGGGCATTCCACTCGATTTCCATTCCGTTCGAGAGTGATAGCGGGTCTCGCTTTATAATCTTAAGTCGAGCCATCCTTATAGCTCGATATTGTTTAACTTGGCTCGTTATCGCGAGATGCACTCTATAGTCATTTCTCGGGGGACGAGATAGCGAATGAGAGAAGAGAGAGCGCGAGAGGAAGAGAGAGAAGGAGACGGCAGCACTTTCGAGACGCTCTCGGAGGAATTGCCGCGATGAGGAAGGGGAGGAGGGGAGAGTCGAGGCTGCGAGGGTGGGCGCGGGAACTGCATCCAGCTGATAACACCTTCGAAGCTGATAACGAGCCGACCAGGCTCTCCGACCTATCCTTCTCTCTCGTTTTCTCTCTCTCTCTCTCTTGCGCGCGCGCGCCTGCGAATTCCTAACCAGACCCAATGATAGGTGACCTTGTCCGCTCGGACGACCAATGAGGAGTCGAACTTGAAAATTTGCTTCGATACGGAGTTTTTATTAATGACTGCAGAACGGCGTACATTTTTTATCGCCTCGATTTGCTTCACGTATATTATAAATATATGCTACGCGCATAGCGCGCGCTTATCCCATTGCGAAAGACATGCATTTTTTGCGCGCAGCAGAAACCCGCCCTCATCTCGTTCACCTCCTCTCGATAAAACGTACAAGTACGCGAAAATATGAACCCGCGCGACGCCTAATCGGACCCAAGTATACTCGCGGTTGTTTATCGCGCGGCGATGTAAGATTAGCCATTGGAAAACTGTCGGCGGCGCGGCCTGTGGAGACGGAGGGGCGGAGGAGAGCGTCGGCGGAGAGGAGCCGAAGAGGACGTCTGGGCGCCTGGAGTTGGTCCGCCGCGCCGTCGTCGATAAGCCACGCGGCGATATCTGGTCTTGGCATAATGCGTCCGTTGTGCGTCGCTCCTACTTCGTCGTCGCCACCTCGCCTCGTCTCTCCCGCGCGTCTCCTCCTTTTGCATTCTCCCGAGATTCGAGAGAGCGACGTTTCACGATCGCCGCGACGAATCTCGCGCGGGCTCCTCATCGCGGGGGATCACGATCTTCGGAGGGACCACTACCCTCGAGGGGTTCCCTCCTTTTCCCGGCGCATCCGTGTCGCGCGCGATATGCTCGAAGGGTATTCCGGGAGGACTGCGACTGTCTAAAGGGCCTTCTAAACGGGCAATATTTTACTGCAATATGTGGCTGCAGCACAGTGGCCGACAACATTGCCAGCAATACCAGCCAGACTGTGCAATTTAGGATGATATTTTTAGCATGTCCCGGCCATATATAGCTACACATTTTTGGTATCGTCGCCCGTTTAGCCGCGCCTTTAAACATGGGCCATACTGTTGCAGAAAATATTGCCGAGCCATATACCGCGTTAAAATGTTTTCACGATGGCTGGGCTATAGTTGCCAATATTGCAGCCACATATTGCAGTAAAAATATTGCCCGTTTAAACGCCCCTTAAGAATTTGTAAGGGTTATTTTCTGCGGTGGGGGGACGCGATTTTACGTTAATCGCGGTGTCAATACACCGAGAAAACAGTTTATTCACGTAGTTAAGAAATATTTCTTCGAATATAGCGAAATAAACATTTCATCGGACCAATTTAATACTCGATAACTGTTACAATATTTATCTGCCACAATTAAATACTTTGAGGCAACCGCTGGAATAAAGTAAAAATGTTAATCGTTGACGTAGATTTTCTCGTCCTAACGAAATACTTATTTTTTGCCGTATTCGAAATTGTACATTTATTAACTGTTGATAAACTGTTTTCTTGGTGTACGGGATACGCGCGGGAACGGCAACACGCGCCGTAATGTGATGTTCGTCTGTTAACTACACACGTTACCGCGATATATAAAGCACACCATATCACCTCGTACAATGCGTCCGTTTAACCGAGGAGCGACAGCTTCCTCCGCCCTCCTCTACCGGTCGAGAGTCATCCCGCTTCAGCGCTCGACGATATTCTCCCGCCGACCGACTTCCCGCGCCGATTTTCCCCAACACCGCGTGATTCGCGCGCGGAGTACGGTCGGGCGGCGGCACACATCGTCCCGCGGAGTGTGCGAGTACGTACTTACACGTACGTGTATTCCGTACACGCGAGAACGAACGCCTCCGACTCTCCATTAGACTGACGGATGGACCACGATTGGGTCCGCGGATAACGGCGAGCTCTTGGACCACGAAGAGTTCGCGGTAGGACGTTTCGGCTCGTTCATCCTTGAGCGAGGAGCGGGCGCGGACGTACCCGGGGCCCGGGTATAAAGCATAAGCAATAACGGCGCGAGATATCGAACTATCGGAAATAATTACTTTGGTCGTATCGCGCGACGAAAGGGCGGCGGGGGAGGGGGTCGGTCGAGTGCGGAGGGAGGGAAGGGGATGAGTAAGTATAAGTGACTTTGCCGCACGGTCCCCAGATACCGAGGCCGCCTTCCAGGAATCAGTATTTATTGTGACGCGATGAGATAGCGCGTGCGCGCGCGCGCGCGCGGTACCCGCGCGGGGCCCCACGAATTATGGTTTTCAATATGACGGTTTCGTATCTGCCCGGACGGGGACCCCCTTCGAAAGATACCTTGTCTCCCGGCCGTAAAACGGCTAAAAGGCTTCGAGATTCTTTCTTGCGCTATCACGCGCGCGCGTTCGATGCCGCTCTATTCGGAGACCGTCCCCGGGACTGGGACACGTCAGCGACGCGGTCGATTTCGGATCGATTCGAATCGCGGTCCGAGAGGGTTGCGCCGTTCCGCGCCCGGTCGTCGGACGCAGGCAGGGTCGATCCGTTCGCTTGTCGAATATTTCGGTCCATCGAGTTTGTGTCTATTTCTGAGGCGAGACTCGAATTCGAGAAAGTTTTCCGTACGCTGCAGGCTAAGAGGGGCCGAGAGATAAAGGTAGGTCGATTCTACGATTCCGTATATCTCCCGTCATTTTTCCGATGACGTCTCAAAGTTATTTAGATGACCACCATTTGTTTTTTTCATCCGCCTTTATAATTCAGCTTCCTTTCACCGGCGCCCCGTTTTACGATGATGTTCACCTCACGAGTAAATCGAGCCGTCGATCGTAAACTTACCAAATGACCGATCGGGATGGAGCGAGCCCGATGCTTCCGATTGATCGCCCCGTAATTTATTCGCCGGACGAATTGACGCGGAGTAAACTTCTTTATAAAACCGGACGCGCTATTGATGCCCCGATCTCTCAATTAATTTCCACTTCCCTTCGCGCGCGATTCCATCGCCGAGCTTCGCTTCCCCGTGGCAACTCTTTCTACCGCTGCGCGCGTCGTCGGAGGTCGTAAATATAATCGACGCGTTTCAGGCGCCGCCGTAACACGCGTACGAGGTGACGCGCTTTATACCGTGGCGGTTATTCGGTCCCGCGGTTGCCTACCGTAGGCGCGGCGCGTCTCCGCCCCCCCTCGCCCTTTGGAACGTCCCGGCGTATAAAAGCGTCGCGCACAGTCGATGCCACCGCGATATTACACGTTCTCGATCGCTCGTTTTTTTTTTGTCCGATCGCGCCTGCCTCCCGCACGGTTCAAAGTTTCGTGATAAAATTCTGAGATAAAGAAAAGGGCGGGTATAACGGGGCGGGGAGGGGTTGGCGCGGAAGGTTAGACGGAGAAAGGGGAGATAGCCACCGTACGAGCGGAGAGAAAGCGTTCGATAAGCCCGATTATGATCCCTCGTGGTTAGAGTCAAAGTTTTTATAATAGATAAGGCCACGTGAATGGGGTGGCCGAGATAAAATACTCGGAGCTCTCCGCGGTGCTGCCTACCTCCACTTCCTTCTCCCCCTTCCCCGCTGTCCCTCCTTGGCTAAGTGCTTTTTTCTTAATAGGCGACGGCATCATTTTTAAAGCCGCCACTTTAAGAGCGAGGAACGACCGCTCGGCCGGTGTCCGCACCACGCGTCGATCGGTGAGACTGACCCTTCGTCCGCGCGATCCTCCCGCGGGTCCCCTTCGGCGTATTTATATATTCACAACAATCATAAGTTTGTATCGGGGTGGAGGGATTCTCTCTCGCTGGCCGGGCCGTGTTTTTAGGTTCTTTTACCTTGATTTTAACAGATCCCCGTCACGCTCGCACTACAGCACCTACGTATATCGGGTAGTACATCATGTGAGGCTAAACTTACTCGTTAGAAGAGAGACTCAAATCACTATTATCTTCTTATCAATGAGCTTTTGGTTCGTATTTGTATAATAGATACTTTTCTGAAGATTACATTTTTATCTACAACAGAGTCTTATATCGATGCAGGCCAAAAGTTCATTGATAATGAGATAATAGAGTGATCGAAGTTCCTTTCCTGGCGAGTAGGTAAGTTTAGCCTCGTATGGTGTAAGTGAGTTCTGTACTCGTATCTGCAAATCAAACAATCACGCGAGAGGCGAGGGTGCGCTTACTTCATAGCTCGACGAATCGTATATCAATTTACGGGTTTGCGCGAGCGAAAAGTTTTCCCTCTTATCTCTCTTCCACTCCTATTCCAACTCCCCTGTATCGCTCCGCGTATAGCGTCGAAGGAGAAATAGAGTGATTTCGTCCCGAGCGCGGGAAGAGTTCTTCGGCGGAGAAGGAGAGCTGGATGTAGAGTCGAGGGAGAGGAAGAGAAAGGCGAATTATACCCTCCCGCTTATAACACCCCCGTCTATCGAGCGCCTCGCGCCGGCACACGTCAGCCGTTAGTCGCACCGCGGATCGCTTGCCTCTGCACCTCGGATGCATCTACACGCAGGACGGTTTGGTCGCACGCTCGGATATCCCAGCATCCGGGCTCATCTCGCGCGCGAGATACGCGCTCGCGCGTTTAATGGTGTTTAACGTACGCACGCCCCTCGTAGCCGTATATATACACGCGAGATATAATTTTTACGAGGCGCTTCCGCGCGCGAAGCCTGTAAATTGAATAACGCTCGGCGGGATTTATGTAACGTTCGCCGCGAAGCTGGTCCCGGCGCTAGCCGCGAAGGATGCGGGGGACCGAGACGCGACGGCCATCGAAGCCGAAGTCACGGAGTGGCCGTATAACCCGGCGCACTGTGTACACACGTCCCCTGCACTTTTGCGCGTTAATGTGTTCGCCGCGCACGATTCGACGAGGTGTGGCGAAGGGTCGTCGGGGGCTGAGCCACCCTTGGATACACACAGGGCGTGTGCAACTTGCAGCGAGAGATTGCGGTGCGGGCTGTCGTAAATAATATTGCGATGCCGCAGAGCCTCTTTAACCCCTTTTATACGCGCGTTCGCTTCTCTCTCTCTCTCTCTCACTCTCCTTCCGCTACTCAAGCGGCGAGTGCTCTGCCACTCCCGCGCGAGGATCGAGCGATTCGAGGAGAAACGGACCACGCTGCCACAGCCTCGCGACCCCAATTCGATCGCCACCCCCGGAGCGGAATGCGAAAACGAAGTCGTGACCCTCGAGGAGAAGGAAGCCGAGGTCGCGAGGTCGAGGCGGCACGAATCGGCATCGACGGCGGATCGACCTCGTTGCGAGCGCCGCTGTACGTGAGGAGCGTTGCAACCGCACGGCGGGCAATTATCGCGCCGGTGCGGAGCGCGACTCTCGCGCATACATTTGAATCCCGACAGCGCAGTCGTTGTGACTCTGCGACGCGAATCCCTATCGGAGGCATCGCGCGCGAAGGTCGAACACCTCTCGGTCCTTCTCCCCCCTCGCTCGTCTCGTCCAGCCCTTGCTTCGACTCCCGAAGACATTTGAAGATTCGTATCGATCGCTGCAGGTAGAGAGCACAGTCGGGACGCGAGTGTGAATGAATAATTATCAATGAACGCACACGCGGCGTACTGTCGCGACTGACTTTCTCCCTCTCCTACTCAGTTCATGATTGCTCTTCTCTCTCGCTTTTATCCCGAAGTCTCACGATCGCGTCAAGCTCGTACACAGCTATACGAACGGGGATGCTGCTGGACCAGTAGCAAAATCGGGAAAACGACAGTACGACATCGATCTGCGATACCGTATACACGTGGCGGGAGGAGGGCGGCTGAGAGGGTGTCGAGATAGAGCGTTGCGGAGGAACGGGGTGGCTGGGCGGGCGAATGGGTGGGTGGGCAGGAGAGGACAGGCGAAAGGTAACGAGACCAGAGGTTGGCGGGATCAGATAGCGCGCCGGGCCCGGCCAGGCCAGATCCTCGAGATAGGAGAATTTAATAACCTGCTAGAGGGCGGGGGGAGTGCAATAATATCGGGAGATATCGATCTTTAATTAGGCACGCAGCGCGGGAATGCGAGATTAGATCTCGCTAGACGAGAGTGAGTTCGAACCGCCCCCCCCCCCCCCCCCGCCTTTTCACCCCTTCCCGACGTCCCTTTACGCCCTTTCCTCTCTTCTCTTCCGCTCCTCTCGCGCCGTTCGGCGAGCCGACTCGACGAAGACGCGGTCCACTCGCGGACAAAAACTCGATCTCCTCCGTCGCTGAGAAAGCGAACTCTCGTTAATGTGTTATATCTTGACGAGACTCAATAATCTCGATGTTCCGTGAAAATTTTAACGGCGCTAAATAAATGGAAAATTGAGATCACTCGCCCACCCTGTTGTATGCACGGAAAAAAAACAGCAATTTTTATTGCTCCATCCAGTAGCACTGAGACTCGGGCTCGTTCTCAAGAATTCGTACGGACGAGACATTTTTATTTACTGCTGTCAGCAATTGTCGGATTCTGGGAAAATTCGATTCTCGACCACCCTATCTTATGTATTTTCTTGCGCTGATTACGAAATCTCAAAAAGAAAATATGAGATATTGGCAATTGTATGTTCGGAAAGCTAATCTTTTCACCGAAAATCATCGATATCTCGGTGTACCTTTGAGATTTCCTCGATATATGATATAATATTATTTTCCAAATCAGCGTGAAAAAAATACATCGAATAGAGCGGTCAAGAGTTCGATTCCAGAGATTTCGATTTTTGCGAAAATATCAAGGAAAGTACTTCTTGGAAGGAATCAAACCCTTCCCCTGTAGATACGTCGCGACTGAAATCGAGGGCCGGTGAGCATCCAGCTTTCCGACGCGACCTCGACGTCCCGTTGTACCATTTCGTGACTTTTCCCTCGGCCCCTCCATGCTGCTCTCCGCGCATCCGGACAGTCAGGGTTATCGGACGAAGCGTCTCCCCGGTGTCAACGGGCGCTATCTCTTAATGACTACCCCATCTCGAGCTTAATCGGCGACACGTATAAACCATCCTGCTTCTGCTGCATATTCAACGCGCGCGCGCGCACCGGCGAGAGATCGAAGTTTTTAAAGGCGAAAGAGAGGAACGGGGGACCGAGGGGAGGGACGGAAAGAGAGGCAGAGCGCGGGTTCAGGTGAGCCCCGTGACAGATGGCGAGGACGATATCGTCCCGAAGGCAGTCCTGCGCGCTCGCCGTTCGCTCGCTCGTTCGTTCGCTCGGATCCTGTTCTCGCCCGGAGATAACCGCCGCCCCTGCATTTTTGCCGGTGATCGGCAATGGCCGTGATGCCAAGGGTCCCGCGGCGTCTGAATTCGAAGTCGTCGTTGACTCGGAAAGAGCAGAGGTGAACTTTGAACAATTCGAATGACACGTCTGAAGATTTTGCGGTTCGAGAAATCACCATCGGTATGAAGTCGTTTAACGAGCAAAGATGCGCTCTATCGATCTCTATGACGAATGACACTGCACAACTGGTAAATTAAAAACCATCTTACAAATGGTCTTGGACGATCGTTCTACGAAAATTACCGCGACAGGAACCAATTTCTACCACGGCCGATCGATCGGGTCGTGCACGACGGGCGTGGGCGTGACGCGTCTTCCACCGGGTATAATTAATAAATTAGGGAACGTCGCTTAATCTGTCACACGCGGCGTTCCACCGCGACGGGGAAAAAAATCGTCCAGACGCGATCCAGACGAACGACCGATAATCGAACGTCGAAGCAGCGCGAGGGGTTAACGACACGCGAGTGCCACGGTCGGTCGGACGTGACAGATTTTTTCGTCAGGGCGTCACTCTGTTTCGTTTAGTGCCTCGATACGCGTAGGTATATACGGACTGGTAGATTAATAAATGATCAACGTATCCACACACGCGCGCGCGCGCAGTGCAGGGAAGAAGAGGACAAAAAATCCCGAGCGACTGTCTTCGATGAGAGGAGAAATGCTGGAGGTATATTTTGGCTCCCACTTCTCCTCCTCCTCCTCTCGTTAGTTCGGAATATATCCGACGACTTGAATTATACAGCGCTACACTCGGAAGAGACAAGAGCGATCCTCTCGGAAGAAGTACTCTAAACTCGATTCCTCGCCGAACCTCGATTCAACCTCCTGACTTAAATTCATATTAAACTTCCCCGGAGGCGAGAGTCGCGTGCCTCTCCCTCTTGGACTAGCCCCGGAAGTCACTCCGCACCTCTTCGAATATCGCCGCGCGCGACATAATTGGACGTAACCGTCTAGACCTTCGCGGGAATAAGTTTCATCTTCTTTGACAGTATTCGACGCGACGACACGATTCCATTTCCCCTCCGTCGTATTTTCGGTCCTCGTCGGCATTTTTATGCTTTCTCTGCTTCGAGAGGGGAAACACATACCGTACACTCAAAAAAATTTGGCCACAACTAGAAAATTATAGTAATTGCAGTGATAATTTTCTTCGCAATAGCAAGGATTCTTGCTACGCTAGCAACATTTTTCTAGTTGTCACCGAATAATGTCTGAGGCAGCCAGAAATATAGCTGGATTAGCTAAATATTTTTTTCAGTCTATGAGGCTAAACTTACTCGCTAAGAAAGAAACTCGAATCACTATTATCTCGTTACCTATGAACTTTTGGCTGATATTTGTATAATACTTTTTTGAAGATTACGTTTCAATCCGCAATAAAATCTTATATCGATACAGGCCAAAAATGCATTTCTAATGAGATAATAGTGATTCGAGTTTCTTTCCTGGCGAGTAAGTTTAGCCTAACACGGTAGAGACCAGGTACTCGCAGGTGTTTCGTTAGTCTTCCAAAGGGTTTCGCCACGATCGACGAGCACCATCTGCACGCCCGAAATGTGACTGCCTCTCCTTTGAAGAAATCTTTTGTGCCCCGATATTTTGGTGCACCCGATGGACCGTTTCCCGCCTATTTTATCCGCCTAAATCGAACGCGCCGCATCGCCCAGTTTAGGTATCGAGAATCGGGAATCGAGAGATCGTAAATCGAGGGCGATACGAAGAGGCTATTCCTCCAGATATACCAACGTCGTTACAGGGGAGTGGTTACGTCGCGTGTTGTACATTTGTCGAGCCGTTAAGGTCGGACATTAACGCCTCGGCCCTCTCTCGGAGCGTTCTTTGGTCCCTCCGAAGAGGAGTCGGTGTACAGACCTCCGAGGAGGCGTTCCCGCTCGTCGGCTCCCTCTCTTCCAGCGCGTATACTTTTTTCCACCCGCCGCGTTACGACCACGTCGTTCGCTATCAAAGTTCATCGCGCCCACTGGGTACCTACACGCTTCGCGGCGAATTCTCAAAATTAGTCGCGTCCTCCACAGCTGTCCCCTCCCGCTCCCCCCACCGAAATTTCCCCCTATCGCCGCGTTCCGATCGGTCTCCGGTAGATTAGGCGGACGAGTCAATAAACGACCAAAACCGTGAGGAGGACGCCGAGGGAAAGGGGGGGGGGGGCGAGGAGGAAGAGGGAGCGACGGAGAGAGATTCCCAGGTAGGTGTTCGAGATGGGCAAACAAATTAGGTAGACAGAAAACGTAAAAAAGAAGGACCCGGGGAGGCTGAGCAGTGCCAGACGGACGGTATCGGGATTAAAGTAGACCTGTTTCCCAAAAGGCGCGAGAGGAGGGGGGTAGGATCGGGGATGCGAGCTTGAGACGCGTCGGGAACGACTTTACACGCACGCGTGCAGCGGTCCACGGGTCGTAGGCGCACATGCCGCGGTAGGCGCGTCTTCGCTCGTCTCGTGCCGCGGGTCGTAGGTACGGAGGACTTTTCGTCGCAGCGACTGCGCGGTTAGGTGTTATTTTCTCGACTCCGCCGCCTCGATCTCGTAAGGACGCGGCATTTGCGCGACAGCGATCGACTCCGGTCGACCCTGCAGCGAGCGACGAGAGGAACTTCTCGGAAGTTCGGATCTCGTCGAGAGTCGCGAGGCTCGACACATTATTCATGCAAAGCTCGCATTCGTGGTCGTCGCTCCGCGAGTACCTTGTACCGGACTCGTACAGCGTGAAGGCGCGCGTGTACGGGGCACACACGGCTATATTTATTTCGCGCGAGAACTTTGAAACGGCCGACCGCTTCGCGAATCGCTCCACTTTTTCGTCCCATTCTCGATAACTCGAGAATTCGTCGAGTTACACCGTAGTGCTCGATGGGCGCGCGATTTTAAAGATAGCGTGGACATTAACCTCTTCACGCCCTTGGCCACATATGTGGACGTTAGCTTTCCACACTTATAGCCACCGTCAGTAATAAATAGAACAAAAACCCGACAACAACTTGCTCGCTACAGAATCCCCCGATCAGAGAAGCAAAAATTCCCGTTAATATAAATTGAATAAATCGCAAAGGAAAAACAACATTAAGTCGTCTTTTTCTCGCCACAAAAAAAAATCGTTCCCGCAGGGGGAAACTTCATGAAGAGGTTTGAGTCGACGTTTTTTTTCCGACGATGCGCGGATCGTAGGAAAATACGTCGCGGTGCCACTGTTCGCTCCAAACGCCTCTTTTCGAGCATTCTCTCCGGACACCACCCCCGCGTACCTTTCCCGCAGCGACGAGGCGATAGTCGCGGAGCGCTCGTCGACTCCTTCCTCCTCGCCGCGGTCCCCGCTGCGTATATCACCCTCGATCGTTGACGCGGTAGGTGCGCGCGTGTGTACACGGACGTGTGTTGGGTGTACGCGTCGAGAGGAAACAATTATCGCCGGCGGCCGCGAGGGAGACGGTCGAACGGGCGCGTACACCGGTCGCGAAGCGTGGAAGCTGGAGGAGAGGAGCTGGTACAGGAGAGCGTAGGACGGAGAGCAGCCGATGAGAAGGTTGCGACTTGAGCTCTCACTTAGCGGGCGCAGTGTCACGATCGGGACGGCGCATTAGCATATCTCGGCTCTCCGTGTAGAGCAGAACCACGGCACGGGTACGACTGGCATCTCGCATGGGTCGTGGCCGAGGAGGATCGAGGACTCACTCAGCGGGCTCACCGGCCCGGTCCGTTCGACCGAGGCTATTACCGCGCCGGGGCGGCGGTACGTCGCGTGTTGGCTCGCGTCACGATCAGGATCCTATTTGCATAGCGCTGATGAAGCTGCTGGGACTCGCGCGCCGATCGATCTGGCGGAAATAATAGAGCGACTCGCGGACGGGGAAATTCGCTGCCGCCGCGCGGGGTGATAAGGGCGGTGACTTTCGGGGGACTCGGAGTCGCGAGGACGTCGCACAGTGCATGTCCTTTGGGTTGTCGCCGGGGGAAATGGGGGAAGTCCGTGCGTGGGGACGGTGGATCGAGTTCAATTAGGGGCACGCGCGGAAACGGGGGAGGGATGAGTTGAGGGAGATTCAGCGCGGATGGTATGACGTGACGACGGATTTCTCGATAATTCATGGCTATACATTTTTCGGTTGGTGCGATAAAGATACGAGTATTCATACATATAGATATGCAGAAGTATCTATAATAGCATCCCCCCAAGTTCGATAAAGTTACACGTCGATGAGAGGCTCATCCGGAAAATTTAAAGAAAGTCGGTATCGAATGACATTTCTTTGTTAATTGCTAGATACTGCCGGGAATTAGGAGTGCGAAAGGGTTTTATTTCTCCACATTCCATTATCCGTAACGAGACTTCTGTAAGGAAAGCGAAAAAATTCCGCGCGATTCCCGCGAAACGTGTACACCTCGCACCCGAGTATCGGGGTGTACCTATTACGACCGGCATACGGCACGGAGCACTGGCAAGCGTTGCTCTTATGTACGTATCCGACATGTATAAACCGCAGAAGGTACGGGTGCGGTATCGGTTCCGAGAAAGGCTTATCAGGCCGCGGATATGTTAATGGCGGCCATGTTCCCCCCTTTGAGATATATTACACCCTACCGAGAGGCGTGTGGTGCGAGGGAGGGGTAGCGCAGGGAGAGTCGGCACCCCCGATCGCTCGCGTTGCATGCACGCGCAATTAAGAATGGCCGAGCCGCGAACTCCGTCTCTCTTTCTTCTCTCTCTCTCTCTCTCCCCTTTCACACATACTCGCTCTCGCCTACCTGCCGATCCGTCGATGACTGCTTATTTACAGAGCGAGAACACGGTCTCCGGACCGGGTAGAGATCCGTACCTGGATAGCCTAGGAGAGCAGCAACCCCAATCTTCTCGGGAATCTTCCCCTCCTCTTCGTCCTCCGCCTCACCGCCCTCTTACAACCTCCTCCGCAGCCTCATCCCACTCCGCCATCTCGAACGGCAGAGAGGAGGCAATTAAAATATCCGGGTAATTCGAGTCTCTCGAGATTCCAGATTGGCCGTGCCCGCGAGAGAAGGACGAGAGCGAGCCACCTGGCCGTCGACACGGCCGTGCCTGCGGGAGAAAGAACTCTGTTAGGATCGTGTGTACCTGTATCGTGTACTTATTGCGCGAAACGCGAGAAGCCTTTCGTCGATCTTCATCAGGGTAGAAGTTCTCGGGTGTTCGTCGTTGACAATATCGCTACGGAATTAGAGTTGGAGTATATCGATACCTGAAAGCAACAGTGAGATAAAACCGATTCCGAGCTATGTCAAACGAAAGCTAAAACCGGCCTTTAGACAATGCAAAACTGAGATATTTCGGCAAAAATATTTAAATTAAATATTTATTTCAATATTTTTGCCGGGACATCTCAGTATTGCATTGTATAAAGGCCGATTTTATCTTACGTTGGACATAGCTCGAAATCGGTTTTATCTCACTGTTGCTTTCAGGTATCGATATGTAGATAGGAGAATATGAAATTCTAGGGTGAACGTATATAATAATCTAGTCGTTAATTTGAATTAAGTCTTCCAATTATTCCACGAGATCGCTATAAAAAATCTCATCGTAATTAACCGAACAGATGAGAATGCCTTAACAATTTCATGAAAAAAAGAAGACCTATTTCGCCTCCTACACGATCATTCGCGCAAAATGGTCCTTCGCATAGCGCGTGGAGGGTTCACGCGTGATCTTGAAACGCTACAACCCCTCGACGACTCGACGTGACGATGCGCGGTTCCGGGTGAGCGCCACGGATTGAGGGTGGAGGGGAACGAGCAAAGGGAAGGGGTTATGCTGGCTTGGTGGGGATAAGGGAGGGCGAGAGAGAGAGACCGAAAAAGGGGAAAGTTGGGTACGTACGACGTGGCGTGGCGCGAGATCCCCATTAGGGACGCGGACGGCCGCTGGGACGCGTCGTTCGTGTGTGCGTTCCCAACCCCCGTCGACGAGCGTTCACTTCCGGGTGGTGTACTCTCCATTTCGCGTCATTGACCGTCAACCATCATTGTCCTCCGGACTCGCACGACGAGCCGCGGGCATGGTCGTCTCGCGCGAAACACTCGACCACGTGGGGTGGCAAGTCTTTCGGATGAAATGTACGTTTTTGATTCAATCGCATTTTTTTTCGTCCAGTCTGTCGTCGATTTTATCCTTTCTAATTTTAGCGAAGAGAAAGACGTTGATAATTAAATCTGAATAATTGAAATTCTCCCTTCCCCTTATTTCCTCTTTACGAACACACCTTGTAATAGTTGTCAATTCTTCCCTACGTTCTGTAATGTGCAACACGGAACGATAATGACGATAAGATTATCTAACCGTTCAATTTTTTTGATTCGCAGGGGAGGATGAGGAGTGGAGCGATTCGGAAAAGACGCCGTCGGTGAGCAGCGGAGTGGAGGGTGGCGGATCCGGAGTATCGAGCCCTGCAGCACTACCCGCCGAGGAGGAACCGAGCCTCCCACCCCCACCGAGATTGAACTCCGCCGCACCGCCGTCCTCCGCCGCCGAAGACATTCGGTTGCGACTGAGCGTACTCTCGGAGGACGCTCGGAAGCGACTCGCCTGCTTCAACGAGGATAGCGAGGTAAGTTCGCCGCGTGAATAATCAAATTCCGATAGGGCTGCGGTATGTGAAGTGAGAGATGATAAAATGATCACGATCTGTACGCTATTTATTTATAATCGCAGGAAACGAGAGGGCTGCGCGATCGTCATGCATCCTCGAGGTCGACCCACGGCAGGGAGTCGAGCCCGAAGAACTTCTCACGAACGGCCGAAACCGAGGGCGATGACACCGTCGTCGTCAAGGACGAAGAAGCGGTCGCCACCGTCAGACCCTCATCTCGCAGGAGAGAACTTTCTAGAAGGAACTCCGAGGATACCGAAAACTTCAAGAAGATGAAGCTCGATGACGAGGCCTGCACTCCGAGACTGAGACTGAACGCTAGTCTGGCGACGGATCCCGCGCTGCGGCCTGCCACCGTCGCCGCCCTCACTATCAAACCGGAGAACATCTCGCCTCCGAGTCCCGCGAATCCCCTTCCCGCGGGTCTTCAGAACGGTAAGTCCGCGCCTCGTAATGTCACCTTGGTTTCACTCGAATCGGATCTAGAGAAATTGGTACTTCGCATTTTATAGTTCTCTTCAGTTACGGGTTATGCGCAGATACCGGATATAGAGGTACACCGATAGCTAATCCCCTCTTTCCACTTCTCGCAGCGATAGCCTCCGGTCGCCTCTTCGTCCTTCCCACCGACCGCAAGGAGACGATAACCGTCGAACTGGCCAGGCCGGCACCCCTTATCTGTCCACCCTGCGGCATTCGCTTCAGTTCCGCGAGCACCCTGGAGGCTCATCGGACGTTCTACTGCGCGCACCGGCCGCGCGTCGACGAGGAGAACACGAACGACGACGACGACGAGAAGGGCGGCGGCGGGGGTGGCAAAACGTTCGCCGAGTCCCGCAAGGCTTACGCCTGTCCTCACTGTTCCTACAGTGCCGATAAGAAGGTATCCCTCAATCGGCACATGAGGATGCACGCGGCTTCGCCGGTACCACCGCCGATGCCACCGGCGCCCATCACCCCCTCCACGAACGGTTCCCTCAACGAGGAGGCCGAGAGATACTGCCGCAATTGCGACATCAGTTTCAGCTCGCTGAAGACGTATCGCGCGCACAAAACGCACTACTGCAGCACCAGGCACGTCGTCAAGGACGTTCCACCGCCGCCGCCACCACCGGTCAAAGCCAGTCCACCGACCAGCTCCAGTCCGGGCGATTCGCCGCCGCCCCAGCATTGTCTCGCCCTGCCGACCAACCCCATTCTCATTGTTCCCTGCTCGCTCTTCCGCAGAGCCAGCGTTCTCGCGGCGCCCGCCCTTTCCGCTCCCGACACCGCGTGCTTCCTCCTACCGAACGGCTCTCTTCAGCCCATGACCAGAGGTTTGGCGACGTCGCAGGCCGCCGTTACGACCGCGGCCGCGTCCGTCACCTGCAACACCGAGACGACCGTACTGCGCACCGCGAACAAGTCGTCGACGCCCTCCGTGGTCGTCCCGACTTCGTTGACGTCGCCGTCCTCCGCCTCGACGCCCCTCGATCTCAGCGTGAGACGCGGCTCGCCGATCGCACCGCAGGACGAGAAGGAGGACGGGGTGTCGCCCGCGCCTTCCTTGCCGCCACCTCCCGGCAGTCCCCGATCTCGCGGTAGCAGCAGTCCTCGCGCGCGATCGCTTCCCGCTTCTCAGAGCGCCGTGACTGCGACACCGACCGCTGCACCGCCTCCACCGACGGAGCTCGCGCTGCGTCTCGCGGAGCTGCCTCCTCCGCCGGTTCCCGGGGTGCTCGTCAAGCAGGGAGTCTCGAGGTAAGGTGAAGATCGGTGCGCGCACAGTGCGATTGCTTCGACCTCGTCAACGTTGCGTCGATGGTGATTGATGTACGAACCATTCTTCACGGCTCGTCACTTTGACCATTTGTAGATGCAAGGAATGCAATATCGTCTTCTGTCGGCACGAGAATTTCGTCGCGCACAAAAAGCACTACTGTCAAGCGAGAGAGAACACTGTCAGTAGCCCACCGCCGCCTGGCACGCCTTCCCCACCTCTCGTTCAACTTATCTGCGCGGCGTGTGGCATTAAATTCGCTTCCATGGACAACCTGGTGGCCCATCAGGCGTTTTACTGTCCCAAGAGGCCCGAGCCTCAGGAACACCACACCCGCTGTACAAAGTGTAAGGTATGTAACTACGTCGTTGATTTCGCTAACAAGCTTTATCGTCTTCCTCGTGTGAGATTCGTAAAAAATACCGACGCCTTTTGCCTTCAGGGAATGATCGAATCAGGCGTCGCGCATACGTGTACGAGCGGACCGACTGGTGGATGGAGATGTCCAGTCTGTGGCGCGGTCAGTCCTACCGCGGGAGCCGCTCAACGTCACATGGACGCGCATCAGGGCGTGAAGGCATTCAGATGTACGATTTGTCGCTACAAGGGGAACACTCTTCGCGGCATGAGGACGCACATCAGGATGCACTTTGAGAAACGCGGCACGGACTTTCAGGTAATACGTTTGCTCTTCTCCTGCGGATTCTCCGAGAGCGCGCACACACCGTGAGGAGGCCGTATCGATAACTGAAAAATCGTTGTAGGAGGAGAATTACATAACGTGCGTCCTCGACGACGAAACGACAACGGTGCCGACACCGGAACCGGCGCCCGCGACGACGCCGGAGGAGATATCGCCGGTCGAGACTCAGGTGAACGGAAAAACGGAAGTGAGGAAGAGTCCCCAACCACCGCCGGCCTCTTCGGTGCCGAACAAGGTGAAGCAGGAGCGAGAGGACTCTCCTTCGCCTCCCGAAGAGAGCCTCGATCCGACCAAAACCGGGCCTTGCTACTGTCGTTCCTGCGACATCAGCTTCACCTACCTGAGCACGTTTATAGCTCACAAGAAGTTTTACTGCTCGAGCCATGCCGGCGAGTGTAGCAACAATAATAACAATAACAATAATAATAACTCGAGCAGCCACGCAACCACGCCACCCAGCAGCAGGACTGAGGCATCCGTACTTTAGATTAGCGATCCTTTCGTGGAGAGGACATTTTACGAGACGTTGAGCGTCGTCCTGCTTGCCGGGCGCTCGCAGCGCGCTGTCGTCTGAGAAATCGACAGCGCGGATCGCGAGATCGTCCCCGGCAGGACGTGAAAATCCGGAGAAACTACGCGAGGGCGTCCTCGCGGAATCATAGGACTGTTAATTGTTGCCAGTTTATATAAAGTAATATTAATTTTCGATTTAGTTGAATACGTTGTGTGATTTTTGTTGATCCAGGGAATTGTTCGTACTTATAAGTCCAAAATACCAACGTGTAAATATACGCATAGAGACATACACATGTATACACGCGAAGACGTAGAGGAGAAGAACGATATTCAAAGGTGTAGAGGACTAGCGTCGAGCGAGCGGCACGATGCTTCGATTGCTTCGATCCGATCTCGTTGTCGCGTTCCAGCGCGATGGTATTTACTGTACCCTGAAAGAGAGAGGGTATAACCGCGTCGATCGAACACGTATCTACCGGTCATTCCTGGAATCTTGGATAATCGGTTGCCAAAACGTTCCACCCAGTTATTATATATATTTACGCGTCGTCCTGTACATAAAAATTATGTAGAAAAGATTAGAACGGTGGATCGTGGAAGGATCTTATTTTCGCGATCGGACTGCGAATATGCGCGGAGGAAAGAGGAATTCGGTTTCACCGACGTGGATCGGTGCTTCCGTCGAAAGAACGTGTCGGGTTCTAAAACACGACATAAAAAAGAAGTGGTCTCGAATTTTTCAAACGTCCCGAAATAAGGGTGTGCAATCTCATGACTCTCTTCAATAATCTCGTAGGAGTAGTGGACATACCTAAGGAAAAATTAGTAAAGTGAGTGTAAAATGTTGTACAGTAGAGGAGTAGAGTATTAAATATTATAACAATCCTGAATGATACCAATCTCAGCTTGTGAATCTGTTAAGTTACGTTGCAATATAACATTTAATATATTATATATAAAATGAATGGTTACACGCCTATGAATATAACGTACGCTCGCGACAGTTGGTACGTGCTATCGAGACGCTTGTCCCGGTACGATTTGTCGATAGAAATGCGTACGCTCTTCTTTCGCGCGAAAGCGTCTACGCGAACGAGGGCTTTTCTCTGTTAACTTATTTCCGCGTGAACCGATCGGGTTTCCGCGTGGCAGGGAGAAATGTTGTTCCAATCTTACATCACATTCCTGCGAATCGCGCGTGAGTATTTTTATCGGCGAGTTATTCGTATAATCAAAAAAAAAAAAGTCACCGCGTGTAACGATATTCGAGCAGTGAGTTGCGAGTGCGTAATTGTATAAATTAGAATTAAGGCCAGTGTTACATGTATACGCAGTGTACTACTCATATCATACGACGAAATCATTAAATTCATAAACTTCTCTCTTCGAGAATGTCGTGGTGTAAATTACATTTCTAGTACATCTCGAGCTATTACGACATGACAAAATATGAATATCGTGACAGCGATTCTCCATTCTTGACGGAAGAAAAACGATTGCAAAAGTAACAAGATGCCGAACGGATTCGAGTGTGATTTTTACAAAGTACGTACAGCGCGACATGATATTATGCTCCGAAGGAGTTAATGAATTATTGGAATTTTCACATTTCCAAGAGTATTCCATACGATTCGTCATGCATCCTTTCTCGAAGCACTCTATCTTCTCAATTGTTACACGATCATCTGTCAGACATCTCGACGTGTAGGCTTACTTTTATTGTTTTTATTTTGATAGATGGATTTTACACACAAGATATATATCTATATAAATATGTAATAAATATATAAACATACGAATAAAATTCTGCAATAAACATTAATATTCTCTCTTGAACCATTTTTAGAGTTTAACGTAAAAGCAGTCGGGTGATTCGCAATTTCATCCGAATACCTACATTTGCTCGTTCGAAGGATCAAAAAGTAATTCGCTTCGCAAGTGCATTCTCACACTGTGTGCGTATTTCGGTCACTGCGACTATGAGAGATACGTTTTCATCGGATTCCCTCTACGAGTCGTGTTATTTTCGCCAAAGCGAGTAGCGAGACAAGAATTTTACAGATTAATGTTACTCTTCACCTACCTTTCTCGGCTGTCTCTGCTAATCCCAAATCTAGCCATGTGTCTCGTACGCGCGGCTGCACCGAACACTGTAACCACCGCCAAATTGTCACGCTCTTTCACGCTGACTCTCGTTCGAATATTCTTTCGTTCGCTTTTCGCGTAATGCCGACTTCTCGTGAACGTACTCGATAAATTGAGAGTCTTTGAAGACTTTCGCGAAAACACCCCGACACGACAACACAGTCCGACCGCGCGCGTTCAACTGTTTGTGCCATTGCTTATTTCCGGTTTTCCACGCAACGCCACAAAATGGCGGCATCCTGTCCGAATTGAATTTGAAAAATATTAGCGTCGATCGCGTAAGTTAATATTATCTTCACGCGGAAAGAGAGAACGGTGTCAGCGAAGAACCGATCATGCGATTGGAAGGGTTTTTACAGAATGATTACTCGAACTGCCGGCTAATTTTTCATTAATTAAATTTGTAGAGGAAGCGCTAAAGCCGCTAACATCGACGCTATCAATTATTGGGACGACTGTGAGCGAGAAACGAAAGAGAGTACTTTGTGCACTGTATTTATTTGTAATTCGTTTTTGTCTGCGATAAAAGAGGAAACAATCTTAAACTAGTATAAAACATTGGAATTGCAAAACACGATCTATATATAATTAATAAAAAACCTTTTATGATAAAGGTATGCTAGTGAGTATCAAACAAATATAAAACATTAAAATAACGAGATGTGCGATCTTTATGGTTAGCTAAAAGTCTTTAATAGTAAGGTACGCTGCTGACGACTGATTTCATGTCTTCTAGATAATAGTGATCCGAACTATATTCGGCGAAGCCAATGATGCCGTAAGGCGACAGTCTTTCGATCCAGTCTTCGTCCTCTTCCATTGCCAATAAATATTTGATGATCTTCTCCTTGAGCGGTTCTGCGGAAAAGAAATGCATTCAGAAAAAAACGAAGAATTTCTAAACGAAATAATTCTACCTAATTTCACGAACACGATTCACAACCACGTAATTGTCGGTGCACCGGCCGATTCCGAACTCTCGTCCCGTCCCAAGTATGATGTCACTGAATTACATCATCCTCTCGTAACACACCCGTCTTATTTTCCCGTCCCGAGATTTCACGTGGGAATTGAAATTCTGCATATGCTAATCAGCCGCGACAAGCAGTCGGACAAAAGCCCACGGTCGAGCGACCGAAAAAGAAAATCGAACGCGACCCACGAATCGTGCCGAGCTGGTTTTTAAACCGCGTAACGCGATTACCTGGGAAACCCTTCTTCAGCATGATACGGTAAGGCGGCAGCGGTCCCAAACTGGTTAGGATGTGAAGCGAGTCGATGCCCGGTAAGACATGCTTGTGATAGGCTACAACCGGCGATTCCAGGGCGCCTACTTCGACTTGCTTCCCGGCGAGCATTTGCAAGGCGGCCACTTGGGTATCCGAATCTGGAAACAGGGGATCGATCGGTATGTCGTTTACTCATTGAGACCATTATTCGTAATACAGCAAAGTAATCACCTAGAATGTTTCCGAAGAAGGAAGGGTTCTCGCCCTTGCCGCGTAAGTGGCTGAGAAAAAGGGACGCGGCGCCGATCTGTTTGCACCTGTCGGGCAAGGCGCATCTGTATCCGCGAAGATCTAAAATGCTCTGGATAAACAAGAATTTATTATGCCGTTGGAGTCAAAACATATTAAAACACAGCGAATCGCTTCGTTCGCATTTAACGAGAGCTGACCTTCAAGCGACCGTCTTTGAAATGCAATCTTATCTGAAATTTTGGACTCTCTGCTATTTTTAAACGAGTCTGGTAATGTGACACGAGAGTTCACGGTATGAATGTTTTTCAATTTTCCACTCTAAACATTCACCCGGATAAACGTCCTTCACCATTGTGCGATGACGATAGTAGAGGGTAGAAATTATTTTTACACATATTATATAATTAAAAAAAATAAATAAGCAATAGCATTTCGAAAGGCGTTCGCTCAAATAAAATAAGCCTACCTCGATGTGGGAAGCTCGATCGGACACCAATACATCCACGTAGACGCCAGCCACCTTGTCTTTATTGCAAGGATGCGCGAAGACGAAGCTTACAGGTAGAAGCTCACCCTCGTCCCACTCTTCTTCACACGGCAGAATAGCTGAAACGAAAACGATACATCAATTTCTCCGTCTTGTCGTTCGATGGAAAAAATATCCCGATTTAATCATCGACGATTTAACCAGGGTCTCAAGGTCACTGCCCCGCGTACCGATATCAACAATGTCCTTCGCTACGGGTCTATCGTGCCTGGCTTCGTATAGGAGAGCCACGGGTTTCTCGGTGACGACCTCGATGGCTTCGGCCAAGATCTCGAAGAGGCCGACGGGCAGAGACGGAACCAGATGAGTTGACAGGACGAGGGATTGCTCGTTCAGAGGAGGAGGGGGACGCGGTTTCTTCTTCCGTGGGACGGCAACGTTCACCGGTCTGTTCAGATCCTTTAAAAACAGACATTTCTTTCTGACGGTGACCGCGATTTTGCCAAGTCTTTCGAGGTACTTAAATGCGAGTTGTATTCTTCGATTGCGATTTATTTTCGGTACCGAAATTCATGTAGCAGATGAATGATTCTACCAGAGGAGAAGTGAACTTTAAACTTTGCGGTAATTCGGTCGCGCGGTTGCCTTTCGCACGCGCAGCGTCATCCGCTCGAGCTGCATTCAATGGAATGCAACCGCGAATTATAAAACGTGACACCCTGTATATCCCGCGCGCAATGGGTGTATCAGTCGTGTGTGCGTCTATATCGATCGCGCTCGAAGGATACCAATACCGGAGGTGCCCGAGCGAAAGGACTTTGTTCGACGATTTCACTCACGGGCTTTTGGTGAACAACAGCCAAGCCGGGCGTCTCGACGGAGATTACCGGTTGTTCGGAACCGTCCTTGAATCCCGAGAGTAAGTTGAAAAATTCCGCCGTTGGTTCATCGTTCTTCTCCTCCTTCTCTCCCGTCCCATCTACGTCCACCTTGACCATCATCGCGCCTGCTATCATCGGCTCGATCAGTTGCTCGATCTCCGAAATGTATCTCTGCACCTTACGCGATTCCTTCGTCGCTCTCGACGTCGTCCCCTTACCCGATTCGTCGTCTTTGTCGTCGTCGTTGTCGTCCTCCTCGTCCGTTAATGTCGTCATCGTCGTCATCGTCGTGCTACTAGAGTCTCCCTCGGACATAACATCGAAAATACACTTCGGTACCGTGGACTCCGGCGCGCACTCTTCCTCCTCCGCGGGTGCAGCGGCGCTCTCCGCTTCTTTCAGTTTCTTCGGAGCGATCTTCTCGTCGGAGGCGGACGCCTTGGCCTCCTTCGATTCGTCGATCGGCTTACCGGGTCCGTGCGACGCCATTCTGACAATCAAATTCCAACGTCTTCTCGTCAACTTCGAAACCATCCAAACCCGGAGTACATGTGCAGCAAGTACATACGCATACAGGTGGTCAGACCACGACAGGCGCTCACGTTAAGACGCGGTGTACAAATATCGAGAAAAAACTATTCCCTCGCGGGGTCATGCGCGTCTTTCGAACGCGAGAGAGAGAACGAGACGGTTGGTTGAGTTTCTCGTCAAAACAAACGCGCTCATCCACGGCACGTCTTACGTTAGCGCGACATTGTTGGCACGGTTAACCTTCGAAGGGCACCGTGGGGTCCGACAGACGCCGGACCCATGGTATACTATGTATACGAATAATAACGGTGCCCGTGGAGGCTCGAGGGTTGCGCGAATCAAATTCTCAATCGCTATACGCGTCCACATCCGTGGCGACTGTTGACGAGGTCGTCCCCGTTCGCGTTTTTTCCGTCCCCTTCGAAGAGACGGAGAGCGACATCCGCGACGGGCGACCAGGAAACGAAAGGGAACGACAGATCCGCCTTCTGGGGAAAGCGCGCGGCTTTCTTTCCTAGGAAATCGCTCCTCCCGGATCTCGCTCGGTGCGGACCTCCCGCGAGCGTGACGTCCGCATCCGAAATCGGTAGGCGATCGCCCTTTCGACGCCTCTTCCGTTCTCCAAATATCCTCGCTCTCTCCTCCCGACGTCGCGAACGAAACGCGCGGAAGTCGCGTCGTCGCGCGCTCTTCTCCGCCGATCTTTCGCGAAAGTTCGCAAGCGAATTCGGAACTCACCGAAATGCGCTGAGCGGGTACGGCTTCTGGAAGATTCCGGACTCTTTTTCTCGAAGAAGAACGTTCCCCGGCGGACACTGGTTGCCTCGCGAACGCTCGGAGTGCTGTCGACGAACGGCACGCGGCGGTCGGATCGTGCCGGCTTCGCACGCACACGCGTGTGCGTACGTCACGAACACTCGCGCCCCACCGGAGACGCGCGCGTATCGACGGAGAACTCTGTATCCGTCGGAAAGCGATTATCTGCAGCAGTTCTCCGCGTGATTGCCGCGTGTCTCGAGGAAAACTGGCGAGAGTCGGTGTGCCTCCTCTCTCGTTAGCCCGGAGTTCACGGCGAGGCCGCGGAGTGCCGATTCGCAGCGCTGCAAAGAGACTCTCAACCCGTCGCGTTATCGCTTATCAGCGTTTCTCGCTGGACTTTGCCGCCGCGGCACGCCGGCTGCGGTACTCGTCGCACGTGCGTGTGCCGCTGGTATACGATCACCGCGCGTGCGCTCCGCGCTCTACCGATTGCCGATATAGTCAATTTGCGAAACGTCGTCGGCCGTCGTTCGCCGTTGAGCCTCGAGCACTGCAAACGGACGAAAGTCCCACCGACCCGAAATTCACGAGAACGGCCGGTGTAGACCTCGACCGGACGCATCACTCGCTCTCCTCACGCCAAGGATCTTCGGTGTGGAGCGCGCAAAGGAGGAAAAGAACTTTCGGCCGGTGCGGCTTGGCTGGAGTTTTACGGTCGCGATACGTCGAGCCGCGTAGGCGATGCGCCGCGATTCGCGCACCGAAATTAGATTACTCGCGCCGACGTCGCGCATAGGTGCTTCGCGACTGGAAGGACCAACGTCTAGTCGTTGCAATCGGACCCCCGCGATTCGTAACGTGTGGCGCGCCACGGCCGATTATTCAACCCTATCGCGGGACGTTACACTCTGCCGTTGAGAAGACGGATCGCGCGCGCCTTTTAACGGGACCGCGGCGCGAAGGAATTCTGCCTCCTCGCGAGAGCCTCTCGCGCGAGCGGATCGTTTACTTCGGTAGTTCATTTTCGGGAGTCCGTCGACGCCGTGACCGAGTCGCTTGAACCGTGACGGCGAGATAAAAATGGCTGTTGCTAATTGGCCGAGGATGCGCCAGCCTGTGGCGCATTGACGTAACGCGTAAGATTAATTCGCGCGATAACGAAGGCGACGACCGGCGTTGCGGTACGTACGCGAGGCCGCGATCGACGACGGAAACGATCGTTGGATTCCGGCCCGCGGAACGAAACGAGCGGAAGCGCCTCCGAAGACGAAGCACGACTGGAAGTCGTTCGTACGATTGCGATAAAAATGCAGAGCGATACGCTTTGTACTTCGGAGTTCCACAGGCGCGGCATTATCGACTCCAGCTGCGCCTGACGGAAGGCAACCGCGAAACCCGTGTGCCGCAATGTACGAAGCGTGTCGCCTCGTACCTAAGTACGTGCTGAAAGGAGGAAAGAAATAGATGAAGAATATACGAGGAAGCACCGCCGAGACGGAGACGGAGTACGCGTGCGCTCGCGTTCGGCGCCTCCTCGGTTCAAGGACCGCCGAATAAATTGAAACCCCGTCCAATTAAAAGTTCGGGAACCCCTCTTTCCGCGAGTCGCCCGACGAGAACGCGCGAGCGCCGACTTCTCGCGATGCGAAATTACGCGCCGCGTTCTCCGGGGCTTCTCGATTCTCGGCGCACGAGGGACCGTCCGCGCGCGATACGCGATGACTCGCGCGTCCCGTTGAATCGCCCCGCCGGCGAGAATCGATCGCGCCTCCGGAACGAGGAGCGGCGATGATCCGATCGCCGGGTAGGGGGGCCTGTACTCCCCCTGGAGCGCGAACGATCCCTGAACGAGTTTCCGCATTCCCGTCGACGCGTCGCGAACACCTGCCTCGCGCGCGAGCGGTCTGATAGCGGAGAGCACGAAGAGAGAGAGAGAGAGAGGGAGTGAGAGATTGAGAGGGAGGGGGGCGAAGCGAATCTATTTAATCGCGGAAGAGAAGACGCGTCGCGGATTCCGAGAAAATGTTCGCCGAGAGAAAAAAGAGTACCGAATTCGTGCTTCGCATATACGCATACTAGACGACTGCCGGTATATTTCCGTCGATGAACTTGCCTCGCGGCCGAGCGACGCGCGCGTTACCACAGCTTCGGACTTTGTCCCGCGGGAGAATTGATCCTCGAAAGGCGAGAGAACGACTCCGGGCCACCGCACACGTCGGCCGCGCGAAAATCCTCGTCGACTCCTCTCCTCCAGGTCTTCCACCGTCGACGGACACCGATTCCCGCGACTTTGCCGACCCTTTCGCGCGCACCAATCCGCTACACGCACGCTTTCCGTCCCTTTCGTATCGACGGAGCGTCCGAAACTGCGCGCGAGGGGAACGACCGTTGCACTCTCGCGCGCGCGCGTATCGGTGTAATCTTCGACTCGCGCGCTCGTCGTCCTCCTCTTGCCTGCGCCTGCTTCACTCACCTCACCGAGAATCACCACGTTCACCGCAACCGTGCGCATCGCGCTTCTCTCGCCACTTCCGCACGTACTTCCTCGAGGAGGTACTCGCGCGATCGGTGATACCGGATACTCCGGCCGCGAGCGCCGTTACCACGGGGGGAACCGGAACCGGCAAGTGGGTCACTGTCAGCCGGTGGTCGGCCACGCAACGACGCGCGATCCCGCGACGATACGAGGAGCCCGAACGGTTGCGAAGTCGAGCCCGGGGGCCCGCTCGAGGTTCGAGTTAGCGCGCGACAGCGGACTCGGGGGAACTGGTCGAGTGCCGGCGAACCAAGATTCTTCGCTCCTTCCTCCTCCTGCCGGGGACTCTCCGCCCGCTTGCCTACTCGTTCGCCTGCCCGCGCGCGCGCCCACCGTGCCGACGGTGCCGTCCGCGACAAACTGTCTTGGCCTGCCCGAAGTCCCCCACCCCCCACAAACCTTCAGAGTCATCGTCTCATCGCCGTCGGAGTCGTCATCGAAGCGATCGCATCATCGCGATCGTTTTCGTCTTCGACGTCGACGGCGTTGGTGAGTCTGGCTGTCGATGACGTCACCCCTGGATGGCGTCACGCGCGTGATTCTACGCGGCCCCTCGACGCGCGCGATCCGGGATGTCTCGCGATTTTATTTCCAGGGCGGATTCCGTGGATCGTCTTGTACAGAGTTCTCCTCCTTTCGCGTAGGTATACATCGAGACGCGATGTAGAAATTTCGAAGAGTCGTTTGTCCCCTTTATGTTCGTATGTATAAATACTATTTCACTCGCGAACCACATGTCTACGTTGCGCGATTCCATCGGGAGCGAGACACGTCGAACGGCAAGTGTCGAGTTGGACCGACCGACTGCGGGGGTACTTACTTTCGGGGACGCTGCGCGAAGGGGCGGGTCGCGCTGATAAACCCGCCGAGAGCGGGGCGATTTAAGGGCGCTCGCGTAATATAGCCGCGTCCGTTGTTACGCGTTAGACGGTCGTTAAGTCAACAGCGGGGTGTTAATGAAAAGGATACGCTCGTGTCACGGAGTCGGAGTTGCCGCAACAACGCCGACGGGGAACCTCGGGCGACGCGAGCGATATGCGATTTATTCGCTATAGCGCGGCACGACCTGAAAAATCCGCCGAGGTCGCCCATTAGAATTTCCCAAGGATCTGCATCGAAGATCTATAAAATTCGCTGTCGTCAGCGCGTGCGCGCGCGCGCGCTTGAGACGGCAGCGAACGGGACAGAGAAGAGCGATGCCGGCACCGCTATATTTAGCCGGCGATATTTCCAATAGATCGCACCGCGTGTCGCAGTGTCGTTGGCACGAGAACCGAAGGCGCGCGATGCGGTAACTTCCAGCACACTCGCCTTGACCGAGGCCCGGCCCCGGGAACAAGGTGGACCGTCGATTACGTTTCTCCGCGCGCGCGACTACATACGTATACTTATACACGCGACCTACCTACGTACGGAGGTACGTGTGAACGCGTACAGGTCTCTCACCTACCTACCTCCTCGCGAACACGGCAACCGTTCTTCGCGCGCCTCTCTCGCCGAACCAAGCGATTCTACCCACGGAACCGCACGATCCTCGACGCGGTCGAGCGGAGAGTATAGATATAGTACGTAGACGATACGCACGTCGGGACGAACGCGCGTCAAAACTTTCGGGTTGGACTTGTCCAAGGCGATCGGGTGTGGAGCGAGGAGTCGAAAGGAGCCGCGCGAACGATGAGAAATGGCAACATTGTCGTAGACCGCGGCCAAGTGTTCTCGTTCCTCCCGAGGAAGCCGCGGCGCGTATCGCGGAGGTGGAGCGAAGGCGGCGGCAGGAATTCGCGCGAGCGAGCGCCCGCGACCTCCTCAAGGTGAACTCGCGAACGCGATCGCGATCGCGGTCGGACTGATCGTGAATGAATCGCTACTCCGAAGTATCGGGGCAGAGAGGAAGGAGGTGGTGCGGGCATCGGTCTCGCGAGAGTCGACTCTCTCGTCGCTGTGTCGCGGCGACGAATACACGAGCGTGGCAACCGCGAGGCGGTAACCGCGCGGGTATAGCGGCATCGGTCTCCTTGGCCGGCCGTTGGCGGTTAACCTGGCCCAGAAACCGAACCGGAACTGCTCGAGGAATCAATGACCTTGGCTTCACCGGCTCCGTCCGCGGGATTGGCGCGGGGAATCGCTGCAGCGGCGGTAACGGCGGCGGCGGCGGCGGCGGTGGAGACGACGGAGCGAACGGTGACGGGAGAAGGAAGAAAGAAGAAAGTTTGCGTACGCGCGCCGCCGCCGCCGCGCGGTGCTTGGCGCGAAGAATAGGCCGGCGAACGCGCGAGGTGAAGGTGGGAAGAGCTTTCTCGCGGGTGGACCGCGGTTCTACACGCACACGCGCGCGATTCAGGTCCGGCATTCCTCCCGGAATCTTGCGCCGCTGCAAATCCCCTCCTCCCGCCGCACCGAGCGCGCGTGCGACACGGACGTGTGTCGTTTGAATTCGGAATGAGCCATCGCGCTGCAGGTATTCGCCAAGGATCCGGCTGGGGTCCTCGTCTCCCCCCTGCGGAAGGATCGGCGCGATCGACCCGCGAGGGAAACCGAACCGCGCGAAATCTATAGCTCACCCTACCTACGTGCACGCGCGCGCGCGCCCGATGAGTCGTACGGACACCGGAGGCCTCGAGGCCCCGCTTTCAAAATTTCATCGCGCTCCGATCGCGCGCGGCCGGGGATCCATCGCGTTTCCCCGTTCCCGCGGACGGCCAACGGGGCGTACGTACTTTTATTTACCATCCGCGTGCCGATTTCACTGCGGACTCCTCGGACCGGATGCGAGCGATCTTATTAGAACGCGCTCAGCCTCGACATTCGTGGATGGAATTTTAAAATAGCGTTCGCGTCGCCGCGTACTCTCTATAGGTACGCCACCGCGCGTCACCGCCGGGGCTCCGTTAGCTTCCTGCTCGTCCGTTCGTTTCGCGCGAGCCGGCCAGCCGCCGACGAGACCGTGCGCCGCCGACTGGTCGAGACGTCGGGCTTGGCGCGATCGTCCGGGAACACAGGGGCCAGGGGGAACCCCCCCGGTGCGGTTATGGTCCGTTCGATAGAGCGAGTCGAATGTCTTCCTTTTTTTTCTGGAAGAATCAACGCTTCCCGGTTCGGACCTCTCGTTCGCCGAGTGGAGACGGACGCGGGAGCGCGAGTTCGACGCGACGCGCGAATCGAGAGACGGTGAAATTCGCGAGGATCGAGGAAAGCCGGAGCGCACGGCGGCGAGGAAAGGGGGAGAGTGGATTCGTCCCGAGAGTGTGTCGGGGTTCGCGTCAGAGCGGGGCATTGCACGGAGGAATGCGGGCGGGCCCCGCGGACTGGCAACAGCTCATTCATGCCACCTGACTTACGTCATTCGCTGCTCGCCGATCGACACGCACACGGTTCCGATACGCGATCGCCAGAGAGATCCGTCCCGACGGGACGATCTCGATCCCGATATTCGGTGGCACTATACCTGCCTTCCGAAGAATGCCTGATCGTTGTTCCCAACGGCGCTCGATTATCTGCCGTTTGTCATTTCGCGTTCTTCGCCTGCCACCGTTGAGAGCGTTCCAAAGATATCCACTTTGATAACGATAGCGCGATATCCGCGTCTCGCGTTAAAGGAATGCAAATTTTTTGCTCCCGAAATATTCGCTCGCGATTTAAAGCGAGAACAAATAACTCTTTCAAAGCGTTTGGATAAAATCTCGCCTTCCGTGTGTCATTCAAAAGCATCTCGGTCAACATGTAGTCGTGCAAATGTTGAGTTTCCGATTTGAATCTTCCCTTTCACGCGACGCATCATACAGTCCGAAAATGGATAACGACGTACATCGACATGTGTACCAAAACATACTACGGCATTACGTAATGCGGGCCATATAGCGCCGTCTCTAAAAGAGAAACACGCGCGCGGCGAGGTCACATGTCGGAAGGTACCTCTCCAGGTTTTTTATCGCGCGAGCATCCGCGGGGCTCGAGCACGGATGAGCGAATACTGGTATTTCGCGCGAAAAACCGGGTTTGGCTATTCGATTTCGTCTGGTGAGCGGCAAGGAGGAGTGTCGAAGCGAGTGACGCACGCTGGGCATTAATTGCGACGTTTGTTAAATAGGGCAGTGTTATATTCTCCGTGCAATTAGAAATAAAATAACATCGCGCGTAGTTCTCCACCGTCCGGCTTCTGTCACGACGTTTAATTTAAATCATCTCCCTTCTCGCTCCTTCGAATATTTCGGCTAGAGCCGTGGGAAGGTTGCTCGGCTTCCGCATCCTTTAGCTCATTTTTCGCAGGCCCGTGTGCGCTCGCCGTAATGTCCATCGTCACGTCGATTGATATCTGGAACGGCATTAAAAAGGACACGTCCGACTCGGATTTCAATTTCTAATTCAGACATTGGACCCCTTACATAACTAGTTATCCTTCAAGGATCGTTAGATATATTCTGCGGTTTCCTGCCACGCGCTGTCGACTACAGGTCGATCCCGGGTGTTCGCGCCGATCGGAGCAGCTCAGAGCACGGCAGCTCCGCAGACGAATTTGCACGTTTGCGTGAAGGTCGCGAATTCGTCGAGACATATTATCAGGACGAAGGTTAGGAAAAGCGTCGGTGTTATCAAAACGTCGCGGAACGAGTCGTCGTCGGTGGTATTGTCCGCTCCATAGGGTATTTCTCTGCAGAGCGATCGAAAGGTGCAGAGCACCAGTAGTGTCAGACAGAAGAGAGAAGTAATTTTGAAAAATTGTACGAACTGGATTTGAAGGTAGCGTGCCTTCGCCCGCCGCGTTTGAATAAGCGGAAACGGGCGGCGTTAGCGCCGCAGTAGCGACGCTCGAAAGTGTCAACGTCACGTGATCCGGAGTAGCGTTCAAACTATTCGGACAAGTGCACGCGTCGCTCGCGTTGCGGTAAAATAATCGTCGTGAAGTGAAGTTTACGCGGTAATCAACATGCGGAATTGCGTCGTATGCGAGGAAAACGGATCCAAATACAAGTGCCCTACTTGCAAGCAGCCGTAGTAAGTAACGTCATCCGCTCGTGGCTTGTTTCTGTCGCTTGGCGCAACCCTTACGGTTAAGCAAGAAAAGTTAGACTTCTTTCGAAAGGCACGTGTTAGCGCTCCAACTTCATTGCAGTATTAAAATATAGTTTTGGTATACACGATTTCGCGATGTTATTTATTTGCGGATTGCTCAGAATTTTTAGGTTAGGATTTTGCGTCTCCTTTCTTAAAAAAATGTATCGCACACTTTGGTAAAACCGCTAAGAATGCTTTTTCATATTCTTGCACTTATTTTTCAGCTGTTCTGTGGCTTGCTGCAAAAAACACAAGGACCATGGTTGCCAGCCTCCGGAGTCCAGTTTGGCGAACGTCGAGAGTGAGAAACCGCAGACGACGTATGACTTCCCGTCGGAGGATACAGTGCCTCCTGAAAAGTTGGAATTACTACGAAAAAGTGAGGAACTTAAAGATTGTTTAAAAAATCCACACGTGCGCGATATTATGAAAGCCATCTTAGTCGACAAAGATCCCACGAACGCAATAGCCAGAGCGATGATCGTGCCAACATTCGTCGAAATGGCTGATGCATGCTTAAAAGTCGTAGAGCCATCGGAAAGTGAACTGTGCTAGTTATGTTTAATGTTGGATCATGGTGTGCGAGTAACTTTTATACAGTGTAAATGTAGATAACAAGGTGTATTGTGGAACAAATGATAGGACAAAGGTGCTGTTAAATTAAGACTGTGATTATTCGCGATATCATTTACTTTCTGTAGTTGTAATTTCATTAATTATACAAGTTTTGGCGTAGAGGACGTGGTTTAAAATACTTCTAAAAGTTCAAGTTACAAAATATATGCGAATGAAAGAAAAATCAATTTTTTGAAACCATCATCTCTGTACAACACCTTAAAGGACATCGACTCATATTTCTTAAAGGGTTGTACATCGCGCATCATGTTGACTTTTAAACCCTATTAAAAATGGTACAAGAAAACAGACTTCTCAATTTCTAGGTATTTCTACTCCACTTTCACGTAGCGTTAGGGCATGGAAATTAATCATACGAGTATACATTATTATACGTATCATCGGTATGAAGTCTCTGTAATTTATTAACTAGGATCCTTATAATAAGGAAAGAGAAATGGTTGTAAAGATGATTTTTTCCATTGAATTCCAACATTTTTAGATCGATTTTAACGATGACTTCAATTTGCAAGACCTAATGCGAAAATTCATTTAAAGCTCGACATGATTTCGGCTGTACCGAGAAACATAATTGTAGAGATCATCCGGTGCTTTGACGTGGTCGAGTTCCTCCGCCAAAGAATGATACCTCTGCCGTACGAGATGAGCTACCATTTTCGGTTCTCTGTCTCTGGTGAAAATACCCTTCTTGTTTCCACCTACCCTGGTTATTTCTGAAATCACGAATATTTTCGATCGCTCATCCAATTTTTCCTACATCAACTCGATAAACACTTACTTTGCGACGTACGGAAATCGGCAAAGTTCCAAATAAACTCGCCAACGAAGAAGCCTTGTTCTCTCAAATTATCGAAAGCTCTAAAGTGATTTGACATCACTTGGTCCTGATATTCTTCACTCCAGACGTAGCCTGGTAGCTAAATATTAAGAAATTCAAAGAGTTGTTCTTACAGTAGTAATTGAGTCTTCGGGATTTAAACATTGACTCTCTAGGTTGCTATATTTCTCAATTTTGGATTATTTACACCAGTCTCTAAGAGAGTTTTATACATGTAAAATCGAAAATATTTATAAAACCGTTTCCCCACGTACCTCATGCATACCAGACACGGTATCCGCACCGTACTCACTCATGATGATTGGCTTGTTGAACTTTTTATGCCAAGCCGTCGCTTCTTCCACAACTTGCAGTTGTATCATATCCGTTCTTCCAGTGTGAGAATACCAAGAGTTATAACGGTTGAAACTAATTATATCTGGGCACTGTCCCGCGTTATCTTTCTGATGATTAAAAAAAATGCGATACAGTCAGGCGTTAGGATGATTTCGAATCTTCGTCCAACTTACATCGATTGTGGTCGCTATAACGATAGTAGTTGGTCTCGTTGGATCCAGCTCCCTCGTAAAATTCGTAATTTTCGTGAAGTATTCCGCTGCTTTTGGCCTGTCGGTACGAGGTTCGTTCGCGAGAGACCAGATAACAACGGAGGGACGATTTTTGTCCCTCCTGATAAGACCGGCCATTGCCTCTTTGTGCTTCTCGAGTAATTCATCCGAATAGATATCCAGGTCGACGGCAGGACTTTCGTCAATAATGAGGATGCCAGTTCTTTGGGGGGTAGAAGTATGTAGATGCGTTTCCCCTTTCTAGAATCTCGCGGGAGACACGTACCTGTCAGCCATATCCATTACCTCATCGCTGTAAGGATAATGACTGGTTCTGTAAGCGTTCGCTCCGACCCACTTTAGTAGCTCGTAGTCCCTGGCCACCGTAACTAAATCGAGACCTCGTCCTCTCAGACTGGCATCTTCGTGCCTTCCAAAGCCTCGCAAGTAGACTGGCTTGCCGTTTATTAAGAAGGTCGTCTCGTTCCATGATATGGTTCTGATTCCAACCGGCAGCCTGTAGACGTCAATGATGTCTTCTACCGAACGAAGAACCACCTGAAAGCATAAAAGCCTTTAGTTCGCCAAATCCTCGAGAAGCAGAGTTGCGTAGAAACTGATAGTTACACTCAGAGTGTATAGATAGGCGGGACTGGAGTTCATGCCTATGGGCCACCAGGGTTTGACCGACGAGATTATCAATGTGCCATTATTCCAGGAACCTTCGTTCGCGTCGATCAAATCACCGTCTGCGTCACGGACGCTCACGTTGTAATTAATTGTATCGTTGTCATCTAATCCAGAAACTTCTACATCGTAGTTAATGATCCCTTCATCGCCATTTAGTTCCGTCGTTATAGTAATGTCCGACACGAAGATTCGTGGTTTCGTGTAGAGCAGTACGGGCCTAAATATTATTATTTAAAAGATGAAGCAAGATCCCTCTTGTCGCCTGTAACTTGCTTAGAGCTTTGAGCATTACCTATGAATACCAGCATAGTTGAAAAAATCAAAGTTGTAGTCTTGCATCGTCAAGTTGCCATGGTCAGTCCTCAAATCCTCGTTCCAACCTTGCGGTATGGTGTAGTCGTCGAGTGTATTATCTACAGACACGGTAATTCGATTTTCTTTTCCGAAACGTAAGTTGGGCGTTATCTCAGATTCGAAAGGAAGATGACCCAATGCGTGAGAGGTAACCAGTTCTCCGTTGATCCACTAGATGGTGGACAATAGTTATTGAACGGCCCGGCAGGATTGTTGCATTGCTCTAATTTTTTCGAAATACATCTACCTACCACTTTGGCATGATAATTGACGGATCCGAATCTGACAAAGACTCGCTGACTCTTCCAGGAATAAGGGACAAAAAAATTCCTCTCGTACCAAACTGGGCCCAGATGGTCCCTCAATTCAGTCGAAGTTGTGATATCATTGTAGGAGGAAGGAACTGGCATTGTTATAGTATAGTCAGCCTAAAGAAACCAAAAAGGCAATCATCATTGATATTATTTTCGCTTTATCGATACTTTTTCGTAAGAAGGAAATGGTAGGTATAAATGTTAGGGAAGTTTTTGACCGAGTCATGAATTAAGTCGCTTTACCGCTGACAATCCATACGAATGCCACTCCTCCCTAGTTCCCTTGTCAGTATCATTGGACGGTGGCACGGCGAAATTCCAGAATCCATCCAACGATTTTACCTGGAAGGCACCGCGAATATTATTTTAAATCCCTTTAGCTCGATACAAAATTTCTGAACAACGCGACCACGTTTACCTCTCTAGTTTCGCTCTCCACAGGATAGAGCATTCCTATACCCTTTATTGCTCCTGCAGCGGTGTTCGCTTGCCTGTTGCCGTTCTCTGCCATTGTGGTCCCGAGCAAGAGGAGTAGGACGGGTAATGTTCCTCCCTGAAAATCAGTGACGATTCTTAATTTATACAGTTCAAAGCAGAAATTTTTGACCGAGAGGTGTGCTTTTTATTATCATGCGAACCCCGTCGTTACCTCATCGGTGAAGTTATTAGCTTGAATTTCGTACATTCTACCCCTTTTAATCACATTGATTAATCCTCATTAAAGTGTTGTAACTGCGCGTTTACTGAAAATGAACTGGGAGACGAGAAACGACGTAACTAAAACCGCACCATCCTGAGTGCTGTCCGGCGTAATACTGATAATCGCGATAATTATATGCGAAGTCCCTCCCATATTTACGAGTATTATCTCGTCACACATTTTGACCGTCCTAGGAATTTTAACATTTCGAAACACGTGCAGTGCCGTCGATAATACAATGCGATCCGAAATTATTTTCATTTTACTTTCAGCTTTTCAGCTATTTTTTAGACAGTTGCAACTAGTCCATTATTATTCATCATCGATAAAAATATCACTAGGTCTTTTGGAAAAATACAACCAATGTCAGAAGTAAACAAACAGAGACAACAAATTGTTCCAATTGCCCAACCTACATATATTAGTCAATGAAATCCACTTCAACCGCGGTTATCTTGCCACTTGTGGACGTTGAACTCACATTGGGGTACAGAGTTTTCGTTCTAGACCGAAATGTAATATTCAGGAATAACTCTATTTTAACGGGATGAAGGAATTTTTTTGGCTAATTGGCACACGAATATCTCCATTACAAATGATTATAAAAATTCAAATATATTTTTTTCTCCCATAATCGACTCGTAGATGATATATCATTAACAATCTGTTATTATTTCAAGCTCTCTTGAGCTACTCTGTGAAGGGAGGGAGGATGGCGATTTTTATATTGTTCGCAGCTGTTAAATTTTTTGATCGGTCAGAGAAGCCAGCAGGAACCTAAAAAAACCCCAAGTAACGGTGGGCCGATGTACTTACACGGATAGTAGAAGAACGCGCCATTGCTGATGCTATCGATGTATTATCAGCACCAAAAAGTAAATAATTACCATCGAGCCTCTGCCGGGCCTCACCGCCTGTGCTGTACTGCAATTGTATTCTGTGGAATCAGCGTTTATATACCTAAGCGGGTTGGGTGTAATCCGAGAGCGTTGTTAACGAATACTAATGACCGGTTTAAGATTTGATCAGCCTTCGCGGAACGTTCAACCCAAATCCCCACCCCAAAAAAACAAATACGAGCACTCTCTCCTGATTCTCACGAAACAAGCTCCAGTGACGAGAAAAAGGCGTGAAAAATTATACACATCCGAGCGCTGGATCATTTATAATATTCAATTCCCCATGCCCCGGTGCTCTTTACGCGGTTGTCGGGCAAACGTAATTTTCGATTTCCGCTCGAAGGGGATTTCAGCTATGGGCAAAAAATGCCTGAAAACAAGTTATATGAGACGTCATATGGTGTATGGTAACGCTTGCGTAAGCGCGCATAGAATTCGTATACACGTGCGATCCACGTGGGAATCTAGATGTAGGCGTCATTACGGCGTAAAGGGCTGTGACTCCCGCACGGTACAATTCACTAGTTTCCAGATTTGACGATACGAAAAGAAATGATATCCTACGATTTTTACGTAGGTTCAGGTAACCGGCGTCGTTTGCCCTTTGTTGAAACGTAGCGAGGCGACTATCGCGAGTCACTAGTCGTCAGACACACGTCTGATTATTTGGAGCATTATTGACTTCCTGGCTGCTGCCCTCCCGCGACAGATCCCCCCATTTATGGTCTACAAACACGGACGCGAGAAATACTCACGTCCGTGTCTCCAAGTTACTTCCTGATGCTGCACGTGCAACTCGCTCGTATATACCGTGCATACATCCTATCGACTTTACTTGTAAAAGATTCTCCTGCCTACGATTGTCAGTTTATTGCTTACGGTATCGCCAGCTATTCTTCTGATTGGTGTATGGTACTATAAATAAATTCGCGTGAAATACGACCTCAACTGTATTTTTCCGCAAGTTTATATTAGTTACATTATCGTTCGCTTTATTTTATCTTTGCCTTGTCTCTACAATCAATAATCGATTATCTGTTAAATAAATTTAGTGAAACTCCGCTTTTTGATACACCTATATCATACCAGGCGATCCATCTTTTTATTTTTTTCTCCGCGCATGCAACGAAGTTCCTTCGAAAATAAGGAAAACTTGTCTGACTGCGCATTCGAGAGAGAGTAAACTGGACGCTTTTTGCCCGTAACGCGCTTCTGTGGAAGTTTGGTATTGATCGTCGGATTAAAAGTTTCTCGGAATCTCGCATGTACGATTCCTCACTTTAAAAAAGAAGTTAATGCATCATCGGAGACGCATGAAACGGATGCGGAGAGATGATCGAAGGATTTAAAAAATTATCGGGATAAAAATATGATTTTGCATACTATAGATCCGTCGCTATCTGCGAAAAGTAAACGTTGACGAAAACACCGCTGTTCGCGTAATCTAGAATGAATCTATTATTCCTGATAACAGAGATGTAATGATTGGAGATCGTTAACGACATTGATATCGCCAGTATATCAGCTGATTTCTCCCGCGGAAAAGTGGGGAGCAGAACTACGGGAGAAAAGAATAGCTATTTGGGTTGAAGTTCACGGCTCCTTCGAAAAAGGAGCCCGCATTTGTCACTTTCCCTTATTTCTATGCGATGAGAAAAAATTCTACTTAAGGTCGCCTAATTACAAAGCATGGTATTCTAAACTATACACAAAATTTCTGACCGACGTCGAATTTAACTATAGTCTGTAATATAATAACTGTAAATGAAAGTTTTTAATCGTGTAAAAGTCGTTGCACTGTATTGGAGCGATGATCGGAATGAGCGTAAGAAATCGATTCCCGCGGATGACGCGATTTATCGCGCGAACCTTTCGCCGAAATTGTCGAGTCCTAACTCCTGCTCCGTCCACGCCAATGCACCGTAAACGCCGGCACATGTTTTATTCATAGAACGAGAAGAACACTAAAACTTACCTGTTTACACGTCATCCTCATTCGAAGGGATTCCAAAAATCAAAACACTTCTTTCGGCGCGATATGTGAATATCGAACTGCTAGTCTGACCTCTAAAAAATATGCGAGATTCTTTCTTTTTTTTAAATTTCGTATCTTCTAACAACAATGAGACAACGGCAAAGATCGCTATCCTCCGTCCGGGTCGTTAACTTTCCTAGGTGTTAAAAATTGACTACGCCATGCGTCATATCGTGTCAATTTTTCTCATTAAATTACTTTGCATTCTCGTCCGGACGATCAAAGGTCTTTAACACTTTCGGATAAAAATTATGGCCTATACGGGTGAAGCGGGATGTTAACTCATCGAGAGACCTTGCAGCACTAGATGTGAAGCAGTTACCTATCCCGCCTGAACTGGCTTGTGCATGGGTTGTGACTCTTATATATAGGGTGTTCGCTACGAACGGGTTGAACGTTATTGCGGCCAACGACCCGTCCGTCAGAGTATTTTCAGTTTTCACCATTTCTTTAATCGAAGAACCTTGCTATTACGTAATAATTATAAGTTTCCTTTCCTTTATTAGTTTGAACCTTCACGACTGTTACGGAATTTCAATAGGCTTATCTGTGTTCAAAAATCGTGTGTGTCTGATGCGAGATAAGAAGGGTTAACGACCATCCGATGAGACATCGAAGATCGACGCTCGATAGCATCGTGTAGGTACTGGGATGCAAACGGTTGCTGCACTTACATCTGACCCACGGTCAGCACTCGTCTTACAGATTTCATACATTTAGAAATACACTTCAATGTCTTATTTTCCAAGTACTACAATTGCATGGAGTAATGCAATTAGTATAATACTATTGGCAAGTAATACGATAGGATTCAAATATGCTAATCTTACTGAATTTTAAATGCGATCCATTCTGTTTTACCAACATCCAATAATTAAGATCTTTAGAGTCAACAATTGCCTCATGCGTTGCGTCGGTTAATTTCATCGCGCCAACGTCGAGAGTGGGTAGTCGATGAAAGTTGGTCGGTAGCGTCGCTCGCGGCTATGACCGCAAGCTCTCGACGCGACGTACATAAAATCTCTTATCGTCAGTCGTGCCTTCAGTGGTTGATAATGGAGAGTTGAAGGGTCGACACGTACAGGATCATAGTGAAAAAATCGTATATAAGAATATACTGCAATAGATTCTAGGCTATAAGCTATTGATCCATAGGCTGAACTCCAAGTTGTACACCACTATTCAGACATGGTCTATATAGTCCAGACAAATATATCACCCTTATACGGTTTTCTTACAATAATTCTGTATGTATTACAAGCCATATCTCTCAGGCGCTTGTGCTTATTGTATTAAATAATGTCGATGAACGATATTTTTTATAAAAAGACGTCGTTTGAAAAAAGTAGTCCATATATAGAGAGAGAATCAGTATTAAAATACGTGCCGTAATTCGCGAGATACAATAAAAAGAATTTCGAGAGCGATCGTACAATGCTCAGTATGTTTCGGCTAAATTCGCTGCAGCGCGTCGCGTCGCCTAATTGACTGCAAAAAGGCGGTTAACCCTTCGCAGACTGCGACGGAGGTCACCACCCCTGCGAATAATCAGTGGCTTCCGGCGTATCCCGTCTGTCTCTGAATCATTTTGATATCCCCGTATCAATGTCTCCATTCGTTTATTTGTCGAAATGGCCTATCGTCGGGCGACGGGATACCGACATTTTTTTTCTAACGCTTTCCCACAGTGCGAAACAACGAAAGCGGCCGCGAGCGATAAGATCCCTCTTGCGCCGCAAACGGAATCGTTACGAAAGTCCGCCGTCGCGACTTCGGAACGTCAATTTCGGCCCGACGATGAAAAATTAATACGTAGAGTTCGTTCACCGCCCAGGATCATCCGGCGCGCTAATCGCAACCTCAAACTCACGGCAGTTCCGGAGGTCCGAACTCTCTCTCGCGCGTATCCGGTTCGTGTCCGGCGCCCACGCGTTTTTGGCAGGATGAATCTACTGCGGGATATCTCGCGGTCGAAGGGACTTTATCTCGCGGGAAGCGGCTGGTCATTGGCCCACGAACTCTGACAAGCGCTGGTTTAATGACCATCGTAATGACTCGTTGCGCATACGAACGGACGCGGTTCGTCGGTACTTCGCCGCGCCGTACAACAGTGCGCGTTCGCCGTTCGCGCCTCTTCCCGGAACGTCGAGCCGAGCGCCGTGCGCCACTAGCGGATCGGAAGGGGGGTCGTATTCGAGCGAGGTCGGAGGGACGGACATTCGCGGATAAGCCTGCGCAGGCCGCAGGGGCAAGTATTACGTCTTCGCGTGACATACGAGCGCGCGTGATACGGGCTTTGCGGAGGACAGGATAACGTAATAAGTTCGTTTAGGCTTAAGGGGTTCACCCGAGCCCCGGAGGCCACTTTGGTTGGCTTAGTGCCCTGGCGCTGTGGCTCGTGTGGCGCGGGGAGAGGGGTTGGGGGGAGTAGGACCTGAAGCGGGAATTGTCGGGGGCCAGGTGGTCGAACTCCCAGACGCTGACGCATAGCCCCGCGCAGTCCGCTCCAGTGATAGACCACGAATTTTTTATCCGACCGAAAAAGGAAAGAGAACAGGAGAGAGAGAGAGAGAGAGAGAGGGGGAGAGAACGAGAGCACACCCATTGATCAACGGACGCCATTACCAAACTTTGTCCTCTTCACGTCTGTCCGATCCTGGTCGCGTATGAATTTTCCAGGAGAAGTATTCGCTCGCGTGCCGTCGGTCCGTATACACGCGCACGTGTATACCTATCGTGACCTATGATTTTTTAAACGGGTTCGTCCGTACCGCCGACTAAATTTATTCGCCCGTATATTTCAGAATTTCCGTCGTTGAAGAATCTATCGATCGGTCTTGCTTATCTGCATAAAATCGATATGAGCTTTCGCTCTTGGCAACTCGTAAAGGGGAACGTGATATTACATTGAAGTGTATTTTGTGTTTCAGATAGAGTGAACATTCGATAATCCTTCGGTGGGATATATAAAAAATAGCAGAGTTATTTATCCGTTTTTGGAGATTTTGTATCGATTGGCATATGTATGTACGAGTATATAATTCCAGAGGCTCTCTCGACAGTGAATTAGAGACGCTTCAGTCGATTATCTCGAATTTTCGGCTTAATCGTTTCTCCGACCACAAGGAACTCGAATCCTCCGGATTTTCCAAGTCCAGCCATTTCCCACGAGCAAATACTTCGGCATATGGGGACACGCGTGAATACGTATCCTGGTATATCGCGCTATGTATTCACGGCTCCTTCGAGCTGCACGCATGCATGTACCGCGGTCGTCGATGCGCCGCACACCCCTCAACCCCCCGCCGTCGTTTCGGTTGTCTAGTGGGTGGGTCCGAGCGAGACCGAGAGTCGCGGACGAAGAGAGACGGACATAAACGAAGCGAGACGAAGTTTGGAAAGGAGCGAGCGACAGTCGCGCGGCACGCGGCGCACCGTACGTACGGGTGGGTTTCGTGCTCTTCCTCACCGTTCTCAGTGTCACGTCTGGCTACGAGTCGCGGAAAAATCGTGTTGACAGGTGTCGTCCGATATAACGTATCCGCATCCCTGTGTCTACCGGTGAACCGATCGAGTCGCAGCTCGTCATTTCCCGGTAATTAAACTTTCTCTGGTGTCTTCGAGCGACCGCGACACTCGTTCGAATTGTCGGATTCGGGGCATGCGGATCGTCACGTGAGACGGCTGACGGGCATTGGACAGCAACGCGTCGTGACAGGTGTCGACGTCGAGTGCGCTCGATGAAATATGAGGCAGGCGCGTGTAGTTTGAGAATGCTGATAAATCTACCAAACTGATTTCGCGCGAGAGGGAGATCTCTCTCTCTCTCTCTCTCTTTCTCTCTCTATCCATCGCGCGGCTTTCGAC
The DNA here is from genome assembly GCA_963678675.1 of Xiphydria camelus. Classification (NCBI taxonomy): domain Eukaryota; kingdom Metazoa; phylum Arthropoda; class Insecta; order Hymenoptera; family Xiphydriidae; genus Xiphydria; species Xiphydria camelus. The sequence goes on along the minus strand of OY783199.1, from coordinate 25,477,013 downwards.
GGACGTCGATGATCGACCGACGCGATAGGTGTCAGAGGGACGATTACCGGTCAATGACAGGTGCCGTCATTCGCTCGTGCTCGAGCCTCGTTTACGAGATAGATTGCCGTTTTCAAGAGCTGACGCTCGTTGACGTTTCGATCGGAGAACCTATTATAGATACTACATCGTCGTGTATGCATCTTCCTGTACGGATCACCGAATTAGCATTAGGCCCCCCAAGTGCGTTCCCCTTGGCGATTCTCGAATTAAGGATTATTTTTTACATCCGCCATCTCCCGTTAACGAGGCTGCCTCGCGAGAGTTTCATCGATTTTCGAGCAAAAACTTCGCCCGCATCCGAATCCCCTTTTTTTCCCGGAGACCCGGCGTTATCGGAGATCTTATTAGCATTCGGGGAAAGTGCTGCGTTGGTCGCTGGTTTTTCCATTGCTTTTTTCGCGCCCCCTTCGAAAAGCAGCATTTACCGCGCATCGTCTATGCGAGAGGGATGGAGGACTGGATACGCAGGGCTGCAGCGAAGGGAGGGGGAGGCGCCTCGCTCTTCTAGAATATTATCACTGCGATATCGCGACCATTGACGCGTGTCGGCCGGTTATAAACACGCGGGATTCGCGCGTATTAGCATGTGTCGAGGGCTAAGACTTGACGGAGCGTGCGATAAAGCATCGCGACCGTCAGCGCCGCTACGCCACGGTCCAGATTACGCTTGTTCATTGCACGTAACTTGCATGTAGGTATGGCTTTTAATTATATAGATACATATTTATGTAACCGCGACGTAACGAGAGATCGATCATGATTTACCACTCGTAATTTGAACGTAGCTTCTCGTTCATCGATTCAATTTAATTCTGGTGAGATTCGGTAGCTCTAAATTGCAGCAGGAATCTAATTTTCTTGCGAAAGTGTAAATGGTGTAGCGAAAGAGAAAGCTAATTTCCTGAGCAAGAAAAAAGTGTACGGATAAATAATAGGGAGAGAAATGATATGTTGCCGTCATATAAAGAGTGCGTCTCGAGAGAAACAGTCGTAAAGAACAGTTGTAAAGTAATATCATTTGAATAAAAATATCCCCTCTGAAGTAATACCTTCGAATTGCCACGAGAGATGGAAGGAAAGTTCAAGTAAAAAGTTATCCAACTTTTAAGACCTATCTTTTGTTTCGAAACTTCAGTTGTATCTTGTTTCTTTTCCGCGATAACACTGAGGGCAAAGTTTTTTAACTTTCCGCCAACTCCGTACTTTCACTCGTAACCCAAATCCACGTTTATGTAAACTTTTTTTTATTCAAAATTGCCACCGCCACGAGGTGGAGTCAAGTCTTATTTTGTTATGGTCTCGAATTAACATCAAATTAATCAAATCGATATTAATTCGAGTCGAATAAATCTGTAGATACATTTATTTCGATCCAGCAAATTTTGTTCTATACGAGACAGCAGCGAGGCCGCGATGATACTCGACGAAGGAGAAATTGGGTCGCGATAAATAAATCGAATCGGCGCGATCAACGATACTCCATCGAAACCGTACTGCGGTATCATGCCGAGGTAGTTGGCACGCGGAGAGCATGCGGCCCTGAGTCACGATAACATTATGTATTAATAAGCGCTCGAGAAGATGCCGTCTCAATGCGAAGCTCTTCGATTCAGCTCTCAAAGCGGCGGGAAGACTGCAAGAGCTGAGAGCCCAGCGCTCTCCTTCTTTCTCGCTTCCATCCCTCCTACCTCGCTCCCGCTGGAGTCCCCCACCCCGCTAATTTTCCAATACTCACGTTATCTTCATTGTTTACCGTGAAATATAGTCGCGTGTGGCCCGTGTCAATGGCTGATCCTCCGTGCCTCGTTATACGAGGTCGGCTACTAGCGCGAGTTAATTGCTTCCAGGGAGGAGATTGCGAAAGGCACTTGGCAAAGGCAAACCGGCTGGACGGAAGAGGAAAAAAAGTCAACTCTCGATCGAACGACCGATCCTGTACCGCGAACGAGCGCAGAAAACGAGGTAGAAATCTTTTCTCCCCTCGATACGTCGTCGCTCGTCGGATGCACCCAACGGAAGGGAACGGTTCGTCGGCGATACCAATAACGCGGAAACTCGGGCGGACTCGTGAGCATCGGAGAACGGTGGGAGGAGAGGTTAGCGAGCGGCGGCCGTGCAACTGTACCAAAGAAGTTTCTGTCAGTCGTCGTCCGGCGTCCGGATCCAGCCGCGGGCGAAAGTTTGCGCGACTGTTCTTCGGATATCCGCTGCACCGGCGAGGTCCGAGGTCGTTTGAAGAAATTGGACGGGAGACAGGCAGGGCTCGGTGCCAACCGTGAGAGGAAATTATAAAAGCGAGAGAGGCGAAGGGACGCGGGAGGAAGAGAAGTAAAAGGGAGCTGGCGAAATTCCGTTCGTTTTTCCAAGTAACACCGAGGAGCCGTCGAATCAAATTTTACATACCGGACGATCTCACCGAGGGTGAAAGAGAACGCGAACGAAAGGGGAGATTCCCGGAATTCTCGATCGGGAGGAGAACGTCTTTGACGATCGCGTGGCTCGCGAACCTGGGAGAGGTCGACGCGACACCGCCGTCACAGAGATGGGCGTCGTACGGTCGACCCGTGATCCGACGCCGACCTGTGGCGATCGTCGGACGCTCGAAGCCCGCTACCGGATGCCAATTTGAGAAGTAAGTACCGAGACGTCTCGACGCGGTTGTTCATACCGACTCGCAAAATTATATATGGCGGTCGCGGTCGCGTTCCCTCGCGGTGATTCTTTGCGTATAGACGAAACGGTCGAGAGAAATGTGAAGGTATTGTAGAAAAAAAAAGGGTAGGACGAGAGAGGAACTCGCGTGAGTCAGTCGGCGAGAGGGAGTGGTTACAATGAAGAGTTTCGTGGCGTCAGACCCGTTAATTAGAGTCGACGACCTCGCGGAGCGCACCAATTTCGCATCGAGCGCGAAGCGAGGTAGAGGTAGTACCGGTCACCTATGGCTTCGCTCGTAAACCTCATCGCGCTGATAGAACGGAAACGAGAGGGGCCGAGGGAGTGTGACGCACAGTCTACGAACGAAACTTTAATCGCTTTCGAAGCACAAAAAGCGATACGGCACGAAAGAAATTGCAACAAAGAGTACTTCAACTCGATCCTCTTTGAGGAGGTCGCGAGGTTGCAGTCTTCAGGTGCACGATCTAATCCGTCTTGTAGATTTGAACTCGTCATCGAGAACTGCGGGTTAATTGACTTAAACGCTCGTTTCCGTTCGATCGACCCGTCGTCCGTCCGACTCTGGAGTTGCGTCACTTTGCTCCCGCCATTGTTCAGGCTTTTTGCTTTTCAATCTTGTTTGAGACCTTTGTAGAACCCGCGGTTGACGGGCTCTCCGCGGAGCTGTGAGTTTGACTTTTGAGTTTGCCTCTCGACTCTGATTTTCTTGCCCACGCCCGACTCTGCGGCTACGCGGAGGTGAAAATTCCATCAAAACGCCGCTACATCGGCAAAGGTCTTCGCGAATCGATCAATCCCGTTGCGCGATACCATATATGACCAATTTCTACCTAAATATATCTTTTAAAACGTTCCAATCCCATATCGTATGAGGCTGAACTTACTCGCCAGGAAAATAACTCGAATCGCTATTGTCTCATTATCTGTGAGCTCGCTTTGACTCGCATTTATATACTTAATACTTTTTTGAAGATTACATCTTTATCTGTAACAAAGTCTTATATCGATGTAGGCCAAAAGTTCGCAAATAATGAGACAACAGTGATTCGAGTTTCTTGCCTGGCGAGTAAATTCAGTCTCATATGGTAAACGTGTACGTGTAATACAATCCGAATGACTAGTCGCCTGTTTACGCCGCGCTCGGTTAATCGTCGTTCCACCGTACTATTAATTTCAAGCACTCTCTTCAGTGCAACCGTCCGCGGTCACCCGTCGTCCGAAGGCACAGGATTTGTCAGAAGACCGCAACGGATCGAGTAATGCGGTCGTGCTCGCGCGACCCGGTAAACGTCAGCCTCGTGATGCGTACTTACCGGGTATATCGATACCGTTCGGCGCAATAACGGAACTCTCGATTGTCGAGGGAGTCCATTTATTTCCACCGTTCATTCATTCCCAGCGGGATAGACGCGCGCGAGTTTCTTACGACTCCCCGCGCGCGTTTGAATTTCCCGCGAAACGGTTTATCCGTCCGGCCGGAAGCTTCCACTCGGCTAATCCCGTATTCTCGTAAACATTGTCAGGTCGGCGAATGGATCGGCTCGCCGCAGGAAAATTCGCGAGGAGAAAGAGGTTCGGCGCCGCGATCAGTCGGGCGAGCCGCGTCACCGCGCCATCCCAAATCGGAAGTGCCGCGAGAGGCTAGGTGGGACTCGCGGCGAGAAACGTGCCTGTGTCGGCTCGGTGACCGCACGAATCCCCGTAAACCCGGATTGCGTCGCGCCGGTGGCTTCGCGTCAAACGCGAGTTATCCTTGCTTTCTTCCATTTCGAACGTGATCAGTGTCGGGCCGTCGTTCGACCGAGCAGCAGCTCCTTCGGTTGAGGTGAACCGGTGAGAGGATATCGCTGCAGTGGAGCTCGCGTCTGTGATTCACCGGAGACACGCCGGTCGTCGGGATTCGCTCCGCGGATTTTTCAAGGAAATTCGACGTCCCGTACGACGGCGCGAACGAGCCAGTGCGGTTAACCGAGAGATTCGACGCGGCCCGAGAAAGATCTTCATCTCGACGCGCCGTTCCCGATCGAGATGCTCCTCGAGTTCGCCGCTGGAAAATACGACAGTCCGTCCCGCCGAGAAAGAGCGATCGACCTGTAGGGAAGGCCGACGAGTGCGCGAAATCGCGGATACGAGTGCAAAGTGGACAAGGTATGACGAACGGTGGTCGTCTCGCTTCGAACGGGGACACAGTTCGGCGTGGATTATCGTGAATCTCCTCAGTGCTTTCCGTGCCTTTTCCGCGAAAGGGATTCGTCGAGGAAGTGCTTCCGAGAGCCGCGATTCAGTGTCGTCGAGTCGCCGCACTAGCGCTGAGACGTGAAATGGCCGATTACAACGGACGCGGTTTTAGTTTTCCCCAGGATCTAACCTCGTCGCCCGTGAAAATGGTCGTCCTCCACATCCTCCTGGCGATGCTGACGTTCGCGTTCGGCGCACCGCATTCGACCATCTACGCGGACGACAACGTGGTGAGTTTCCTGTACAGCGTTCATTTATATTCTTATTTTTACATCCTCGATTCCCGCCGGCGATTTCTGCGAAATTCGCGCCAAGGCGCGGCGCTTGTGCGCTGGTATAGACGAGAGGGATTGTTCGAAGGTGAAAAAGACGCTTCTCGCGTTTCTATTATTCTTGCGGTTGTCGCGTCGATCGCGCGCGCGAACAGCTGAGCGGCGCAGTCTAGCTCCGTGACGAAATCCTGCCGGTCTCACTACCTCTCGCGCGTTCTTCTCCGATCTCATTCGACGCGATAAGAGAAACGATCGGTGGGGCTCCGGGAATTAAATACAAGCCTATATGAGTGTCGATCTCTCTCATTCGAGTTGCCCGGCTCTTCGCGTCCTGCTCCTTATCTCCGTCGGCGATAACCACTGCAGCCGTCCGTAAAATCGTTCGAAGAACGGGCGAATTATATCTGCGATTTCTTTTACAAAACGGTGTTATCGCTATTCCGTATTTTCGTGCGAATTAACGTTCGTTGGATGCGGATTCGTCTACGACGAATAGCTCTCGCGATGGAGTACCGAAGGGGGTCGGTGAAGGGGAAAGGGGTTGAGCTCCTCCGCGATCCCCTTTAACCCGCTTATCGCCGAGCATCGATCACATTAATTCGTGGGTCTTAAAGATAGGTAGATCGTTGGGCGTGGGTGAAGGAACAGGGGCTGAACCTGGATAGCGGTGCATCCTAGCTTTCCGGCTGAAGGGAGAGTATCTCGCACTCTTTCCCTCCCGCTCGCTTCCCTCGTCCTCTCTCCCTTTTGGCCTTTCCTCCTCTTTATATCTATGCGCGCAGACACTTAATATCACCGCGGAGCTCGTAAACCCGGTAATGTATGGGGCTGCTGGCCGGGACACCCCGCGGGAGCTCACGATACGTACCAGAGTTTTCGTAACCCTCCTCCTGGCCCGGGGGGGCGCGGGGCAACGGCGAGGGTGAGTGCTCGCGGGTCGATTTATTGAATTTAGTGTTCTCCGAAGACGGCGCGAGGTCAGGAGTGCTCCCGGTTCACCGACGAGCTTATAAATTAAGATTAATTATCGCGTTATCTCGATGGGCCATCCACGGTCCGCGACGCCCCCGCGTCGGGATCCTTGAACGCGGCGGTAGTCTACCGGGAGGATGGGGGATCGTGAACGGAATGGAAAAAATGGGAGATGCTATCGGGAAGTGTTCTAAAATGATCGAGATGTGTCGATTCATTCTTTTTTTCGAAGGAGTGAAGGGGTAACCAAAAGAATTTTAGGATCGCCCACAGAGAAAGAATTAGGTAGTAGATCAGATTAAATGGGCGATCATGGGCGGGGGAATGCCGATCTAGTTACTTGAATTAAATGTTCTGGTTATAATGATTGAAAACCGTATGACGGAAACAAGCGACAGTCCGTTTTACCAAATAAATTGTTCGATTAATTCAATCTGCGCTCCCCCGCTCGTGACCACTAATTTAGTCAAATCTATTATATTTGTTTCTCAGTGCACGCCAATGCACATCGTGTAGAAGGTAGACTCTTGGACGCGACTTCAGGAGAAATGCTTCTCGGCGTTTCCTTTTTGCGGTTTCCACTAAAATTATTTTTCCTCGTCAACAAAACGCTAGCGGGCGAAGCACGTTCTGAGAAACGACCGAACCTCGACACTCCACGAGAACAACTCGTGTACGAGCACATCCCACCGCGACCAAAACATTGTAACGTCGATTTACAAAGTAGACAGCGTAGGTATCAATGTACATACGCGTAACGCGTGCGCGCACGCGCTCCTTTCCGAGATGCGCGGGCCCCATTCAACGGACGGCTTCGTCCTTGCTTCCTACGCCGCCTCGTTCGATAAGCGTTCCCACTCGCAGTTGCGTGCGTGTGTACGGTTAATTCGGAGAGCCGGCGGGGCGCGAGTCACTGAGAACTCTTGCGGCGCGTGAACTATCGACTTCTGTATTTCTGTGTGGCGCCTGCGCCCACCGCGGTGCGCGCGTCGGCCGTAAAGGCGCACGCGATAATTCACGCGCCGATCTCTCGCACACCACGCGAAAAATCGGCCGCCACGTACAGGATCGTCTCGCGTTCATCCCGACCATTCGAAACGCGAGAATCGTCCGCAGCCGCCCACGTTCCTCCACCCGTTCGATTTCCGAGAACGCTGCTCCGTCGACCGCGCGCGGTGACGATTATCGAGGGTACCGAGGCGTGGAGGGCGCATCTAGAATACAGAGAGCGAGGAGAGTCGCGGTCGTGCTCGACAGAGCCGTCGCGTCGTCACCGCTCTCTCTCTCTCTCTCCCACTAACCTCGGCGCGCCTATGATCGATAGGCGTATTACCGCGAAGCCCTCCACGTTCCGCGCGAATTTCGGAGCCTCGCCAACTATCCGAGCAAGAAACCCGAGGGGCCGAGAGCGCGCGAAACCAACGACCCGTTCGCCGGCTGCGAGCTTCTTATACGTGACTGTCGACGGACGTGACGCTCCGTTCGGCGGACGTCGACGATTCGCGTTCGCTTCGTCCCGTTATGTATCGTCGCGACTCGTAGCGCCAGCCGATTCGCGGATCGACGCCAAGCTTCGGCTCCGAAGCGGCGCGCGCGTTTATGCGCGATCGGGGTCGTTAACTGCAGGAAGCGCCGGCGCGTACGCGCACCATACGCCAGGGGCGACCCGACGTGACACGTACTCGCGCGATACGCGCTGCCGGCGCGGGGGGAAAAACGCGTATACGAGCTGCGGCTCTCTCGGTCGATGATAGCCAATCATGTAACTTCTGCGCGCATACGCCGGGGACTCGTACGGGACGCGTGCGCGGGGCGAGGGGCTCGAGTGTTCGTCGAAAAAGTTGAAAAAGTCGGGTTTCATCAAGATATCGGTCGCATTCACGCATGCACGGGCGACGGTGGTCCGCGGCGCGTATTGTATGTATATGTGCGCGCGCCCCGTCTAGACGCCAATCAAGCGAGCACGCGTGTCGTCGCTCGTTCGCTCGACTTTCTCGTCGCGACGGGAAAAGGAGGCTCGCGAGGCTTTTTCATCGCAGGGGTTCCAGGCGCCGCGACGGAAATCGTTTCGTCGGAATAATTCAGTCGCGCTAAATCGTACGCCGAGAAAAAAATGTTCTAGATTTGACTGAATTAGCCGTCACGGGCGGGGGGAACGCAGATCAAATTACTCGAACTAATAAATTGTTGCTGAAATTGACTATAGCTTGTTTTCGTCAGAAAGTTTTTATTTATTATAACCAAATTATCGCGGGTGACCCGGTGATACCTCCTAAGTTATGTACTACGCAATAGGACATAGGAGGTATTGTCGTGTCACCCGCGTTATAATGTTTAATTCGAATAACTTGATCGGCGTTCGCCCGCCCGTAGCTGCCAATTTGGTCAAATGTACTATTTTTTTCTCCGTGTAGATATATCCAATAGAATCCTCAGAGTGAAAGAACTTATTTTCTTATGTCCACAAATTAATAACGATCGAGCGACAAACGTACGCCGTTCACCGAAACGACCGAAAGCAGCGACTGTACGTAAATACCGCGTTTCCGCGCGACGGTCGGTAATAGAATTCGCGGTAAAAGCGCATTCTGGCCGGGTTTACATGGCCCGTAAGGCCGAACTAATCGAGCGTGGCCCCACCGAGATAGACGCGCGCGCGTGTGCACGAACACCAACGCACCGCGGATAGATGGAACGGACGGACCAACGGCCGAGTGTAATTAGTAACACATGTGGTACGAGCACTGCAACGAGCGACTCCTCCCGATAGATCGAGCGAGGTTAGCGAGCGGCGCGGAGGATATCTCGGTGGTCCCTCAGCGATCCTCTAACCGTCCCTCTGATTCCGGATGGATTTGGTATACAGTTCGCGTCGATCCGCATGCGCTCGAGTATGCCTAGAGGAGCGCGAACGCGCTCGGCAGGGAATATCAACCGTGCAACATAGTTCGCGCTGCGCGTATACGCTTCGGTGCGCTAATGCGTTCTGTACACTTCTGGCCGAGTCAACTTTACAAGTGCCCCTCGATGTCGGTTCTGTACCTACGGTTCGCGTCGCGGAAGTTGCGATGCGTGTGCGTGGATGCTACGGCCTTTATCGCGATAACTGTACATCGCGTGTGCGTATCTTTGCGCAGAGATTATCCTCACTGCACACAGTAGAGTCTTGCCAATTGACGGTGGGATCGCAATTCGGTCTTCCCAAGAAAGATATTCATATCTTTAAGTTCAATTTGTAATCTGTATACATATTTAATATCAGTCGAAAGAGGTAATGTCTGGAAAAAAAAATGATTCGTAAAGTTATGAGCCAGCACGATGATGCAACTGCATTTTTAAGTGTCGTTTTCCAGGTTTGATAAGGCCGAGATTGAAAAATGTGAAAAAACAGGGTAAATAATTTTCTCTACATTTTTCGAATCTGCGATTAAAAAAAATTGTGCTACGCTCGCTACGAACTTCCAGAGCGCTGGTATAATGAGAAATTGATATAAATTTTCTGCTGTGTACTCTCCAAGGCTATTCGGATAATACGCAGGGATACATTATACGCGAAGGAAAGAAGGGAGGACCTCCGTATAGCAAGCTTTATATAGAATTCCTTCGTATAAAATCGGTGATTCCGGGCCGGGGTTCTCTCCGCTGGAAGTTTCCCTCGCGCGGAATTCTATCGACTTCCTTCGCCGTTCTCTCTACCCTCCGCGCGAATCCCGCACAAATCACTCCCATATACGATCCTCTCCGTTCCGTTATGTATCGAACAAGTGAATACGGCACGCCGTCTTCTTCCATATAACATCCGACCAAGAGGGCGCAGCAGGGTCAAAGGGGTGAAGGAGGAAGTTAAGAAGATCGTCGCACGACCGATGAATCTATTAGTCATGCGAGACGCGAGAGACAAAGCCTACGAATTGGAATGGAAGATGCCACGCCGGAGTCTGGCGCCGTACCCTGACATCGTGACCGTTCGTGTCAACAGAGTCCCGACGAGAATGGTCAAGCGGGGGTTGTCCGCTGACGTGTAGTCGCACGCGTGCACACAGATTCGTACTCTCTCCGCGTGGAAGCGTCTCCTCGGACGGGATCCGCTCCGTGGCCTCTTTATCAATCTTATCTTCGTCCCGGCACCTCCCTCCTCCTCGCTTGCTCGACGTAATTTTTTTCCTTCCATCCACATCGCGCCCACGCATACCCCATGGAGATATCTGCCGCCGCGGAAGTACAGTGGGAGGAGGGTTGGGGGTTTAAGATGCTCGAGCGGCGCCGGTTACCGGCGAAACGAATGAATTTTTATGGGGAAATTGGTATTTCTCGATACCGCCGTGCAAAACTCGTCGGACTTAATTCGAAGCGGCGCCGACTATCGATCGACCGGCGTTTCCATTTACGCGTCGCGATAAATAAAAGGACGCGTTCGGCCGCGGCGGGTTATCGAACGCAGGTGACGAAGGGTCGGGGGGAGGAGTATAATTTTCCAGAGGTCGACGTGCATCGATGACTCGTCCGTGCCGTGTGACGACCGATCGCGCGCGTCGGTTGAATCTAGGTACTCTGTTCGCTTCGTTTCTCTCGCTCCCCCCGCATTTCATTCATTCTGCTCCGATGAATTCTCTGGCGAATTGAATGAGCCGCGAGAAAAAGTAGAGGTTTAAACGAGTCTGTCGGTTAATGAGGAACCATCTCTCTCTCTCTCTCTTTCTTGGTTATCTAGTGTCTTACTTATCATACTTTACTTTGTTAGTTTAATCCGTATCATTTGCATTGTATACTTTTATTTAACTTATTTCGGTAGTCTAGCCCGTTCTATTATTTACATTATCTCTTATTCGCTCGTTCACTCTTTTAGTGGCTTTCTTCGATATTTGCTTGTTCTGACCTTTTGTGTGATCTTAGAGGGCTTCTGCGGTCCTAGAGCAGAATAAACGATTCTTCTTCTTCTTCTCTTTCTCTTCGCGTGAACGAGACGCGTTTTGGGTTCGCGGGCCTCGATCCCGTTTTTTCTCTCCATCGGACGATTAACAGGCGGTATAACTCGTGCTTTTTTGGCTACGGCCGCCGGTGACGTCATCCTTCGACCGCCCTCCTTGTCGCCACGCACACGGCCGCGTGCTCTGCGTATCGCGTGCAGCGTACGCATTATTGGGACGCGGTGGATGGCGCTCGGGTGCACAGTCTATGCGCGACATGACTATTCTGCATGTGCATATGCTTCCACGAATGTGGAGGGATCGTAATTATTTCTCGACACCTTCGTGAAAATCGAAAAATGTCTGGAATTGAACTCTGAACTGTTCTGTTTGATGTGTGTTTTTTTTGCGCTGATTCCAGCAATAACAGATTTATTCGTAAAATCTCGAGGGAAGACTGAGATATCATCGATTTTATGGGACTATGCGTGTAAGTCGTGTTTTCGTCGGTACACGACGTATTGATGCAATATTCCGAAAGCGATTCGTATAATCGAAAAGAATGTTGGTTCCAATATCATTAGAGCGTGTATATTTAATCCTTTTTATGATATATGTATTATGGATGGGAGTGTTTTGGAGACACACAGATTATAGCCGGGTATCTCCCCTAACTTAATCTTAACTTTCCCTCGTCTCTAATCTCGACAGGACCGCGATAGGAATCAGACTCTTATGAATTCCATTTGCATTCGCAGCTTTTTTCTCGATAAATTCGATAACTGCTCATATCATACATAACTGAGGAATGTGCACCACTGGTCGAGTGCAGACCAATTTAGGTTTAGAGAGTCGTTTGGCGTATTCAGGATAGAAAGAGGCGACAGAAGTGCGGGTAATAGCTGATGATCTCGTTTGTATATGTGGAGAATACTCGAACAAAAGAGTAGAAAACAAAGACGAAGTTGTACGGGAGGATAACGTGGGGGCGGAGGAGGATGGAGAGATAAAACAAGAGAAAGAGGGCGAAAGGGAGAGAAATAGAGAGGCCAAATGGCAGAGAAATGGAAAGAGCGAACGAATAGTAGACGGGGAGGGTCGGAAGAGACTTCAAGCTTGGTAAACCCGGCACATACACCTCGCCGTACTCCAGCCGTAATCACATAATATACGTGTGTGTATATAGGTGAGACTACTTGGCAAAATCCCTTCGGGAATTACTTTCCCATTTTCTAGGCTCTTCTCCGCGCGAAATATCCACGCGGGGATTACAGTGCCGACGTTTCAACGTAACGCGATGATGCGAGAGGGAAAATGCGAGTGAACTTCTCGCTTCGTTCGCCCACCCTTTTCTTCAGAATCCCACTTCATCTTTGTTTCAAAAGCAGAGAGAGAAAGAGAGAGAGAGAGAGAGAGAAGAAACGGAGATACAGCGTAATTTCTCGTGCGGTATCCGGATACCCGAAGAGGCGGCGGAATCTTCGAGAAAGCGTCTGTTGAATTTTCACGGTGATCCTTGGCCCCCGGGAGAGTAGAGAATGGATCTCAGCCTCTCCGATAATCTCGCATGAGAAGGAGTTACGAAGGGCCAACGGGAGGAAGCGAGTACGATGTCTTTCAGAAACCCGAGAGTCCTATTCGCGCATCTTATACATAAATCAGTTCATTTGGAGTAATGTATCCGGGTTTACATAAGAATACGTAACCTTGCTCGGATACATATCTACCCACACTCGAGTTTCGGCTGGTAAATGCGCGGGGGGAAAACCTTGCTGATTAAATGAAAATCTCTCTCTCACTCGTATTCGCGCAAAAGGCCGACGCCCTACTCACCCCCTTTCCCTTCCACTTTCTCTCTCGCGCCAAATTCTCCCCCTCGATTCCGTTCCTCTCTTATCTTCCGCAACGTTCTCCCTTAATGATCGACCGCTCGGAAAATTAATACCGGAAACGTGTTGCTTAATATCGCGCAAGAAATGGCCCCATTTTCAATCCCCTCGCCAGCTGGATATTTCTCGAGATTCTCGAAAACGCGAGTCTCGGATAACGCGGTACGCGCATAGCTCGTTTTTTTACCGCGACTTCGGAGGCGCGCATAGGCGCCACCTTCGCTTCTGCGCGCGCTCTTGCACTTCTCGCATCCCGCGCAAAGGTCGCGAAAAATCGCGGCAGCGGCTGGCCCGCGTCCTCTATCGCCGGTACTTCGTGCCGCGGTTTCCATACCGCGCCTTCTTCTTCGTCGTGTTTTCTAGGACGCGGTAGATGTAATTTCGCACAGTCGACGGAGAATGCGGTTGGTTCGCGGAAAAATCGCGGGGCACGATCTACCGCGAATTATCTTTCCTCGCGGCGGCGAAACGCGTTGACGCCGCCGCGATCGTTTCTTCTCATCGGCAGTCCACATCGCCCGTCCCTTTCCCCTCTCCCGCTCATCTTTCTCCATCACTCGCGTATACACGCCGCGCCGACGATTCTTCTGGAATTCTTTTCCCGCGAAAGCCTCGAGCAATAATGACTGCAGTGGCGATAATGCAATTCCGTTGCCTCGAGGCGCTGCCGTTCACGGAATGCGGGTGGTCAGGTGAGAGAGCGAAGTTACGTTCGAGCGCGCGGAGGACGTTTTCTCGAGCTGCGCGAGCTCTCGCGAGGACCTTATTCGGTAGCTTATTGCGAAACCTCGTGTCCCCCAGTCGTCGACGTTGCGCGGATGCAACTTTGTGAGCGGCGGTAACTCGGTTTTCTCACCTTGCTTAAGTTGGAAAAACGATGTTTTGAAATGCGTTGCTTGGCACAAGTGCGTCTCTCTTGGGTATCGATGATGTAACAATGTTGCAGAGAGAAACACGCTTCTCTAATGTTGCGAAGAATTATTTTTCGGGTATTTCCTTTCTCGTGTGGTATTTAAATATGTATACGGATTTTTTATACAAACTGAATGTCAGAGTACGAATATTTTTTTTTATTATTATACAAGACCGAATTTTACTCTCGCTTTCGAACGCTCGAGATCTCCTATACCTAGACATCTTCGGTCTAGCTGAATTTAGAGAAGCCATCGGTCACTTTTGACTTTCGCTCGCAAAAATCCCTCCTGTAAAAACACTCGGCCGTGATGCGCGAATATAACGGATACCTCTCGATCGCCCGATATTCTCGTGTCTTCGTGATTCCATCCTCCCGTTTCATTTCAACTTCTCCCGGCGCGACCGCCTCTCTCGCGCGCGCTCGTCTCTATACTTTCGTTAATTACACTTCGGACGATTCACGAGGAGCCGCGTAGCGCGTTTATTTACGCCTCGATCCGAGGAATCCGGCTGCATAGAAAGTTCCGTCGTCGCGCCACAATACGAACTTCCGACGGATTCCGCTGCTGTGCGGCGTCGGTCGCCGAGAGTGGCGCGGCGGACTCGTTGATTTATCATAGTTCGTTGATTCATCGATCAAAGTTTCCGCGCGGCGCTCGACGCTCTTCCTCTGTTACCACCCTTCCTGTTCCCCTTAAACCTATTAAATCTAGTCCGTGGAACTCTTTAGCCGCAACAACTTCGCGCGCGCGCGCATTTCGTGACGATCGAAGTAATTATTTACCGCGCGCCGCTTCTTCGCAATTACCGCCGGTTTCTTATTTCCGATGATTCAGGTCGGCGAATCCGCGCAACCGATGATGAAGTTGGGAAACCCATCGAATCGCATCGTTGGACGACGTGTCATTCGTCGATGACTCGCGTCGTTTTCGCAACTCATCGCGCCGATTCCGAAGGGTGACGGAGCTTTCGCGATCTTTTCCATCCTCGCGTCTCTTCCTTTCCCGTCCTCGGAGGGGATCGTCATTGCGCGCCTGGCGATTGTCGAGCGACGCAAGAGGCTGCAGTTCTTCGCGTCGCAGTCCGGTGTCTTTTTCGCGGGCGTCACGCACACATCCGCGACAATGGTCTCCTTCATGCGACTGGAGTACGGGTAAACGCGATATTTTTAGAGACGCGAATAAAAATCCTGCATCTTGGACAATACTCGCCTGTGTCGGGTGTTCGACGCGATGCATCTCGTTGCCGTCGTACGCGACTCGTCGAAAAACAAATGACGAAGCCTCGATTTATCATCTTTCCTAAAAGGAACATCCGGGAACGCGCTTTATCGAATGGGATCGCTGTATGGTCGCCTGAAGGAGATAGAGGAAAGTGCCCTAATATGACGATAGTTCCTAATATGGGGTAGTTAACTTTTGAGCGAGTATTAGTTCCGATATCTATTTTGTACATTGCGTACTAATCACCGACTTGTCGCGGGCCTGCTATGCACTTAAGTCGATGGAACCTCGACTCGCGTTGTAGGTACCCGATATCTCTCGCAACACGCGCGCGGCTCTCGCACAGATACGCGTTCCGCTGTACGTACATCGAGTATATCAATGCTCTAAAAACTCGCGCGCGGAGTCATTAAGCGAAATTGTAGAGGAAAGTGCCCTAATATGAGGATAGTTCCTAATATGGGGTAGTTAGCTTTTGAGCAAGTATTAGTTCCGACATCTATTTTGTACATTGCATACTAATCACCGACTTGCCAGAAAGCGCCCATTCTCTTTTTGGAGAAAACATGTGTTCTGTTTTGACGTTTGAGGTTATAATAATTTTCTGTTGTAAGGAAAGTTTTCTAGTCGTGTTGCATTTTGGATGTTTAAGGAGACTTAGAGGTGCGTTTTTAAAGTTTTAATAATATCATTCTATATAAAATTTTGCGTGGTTTATGGAAATGATTTTGTTTTTTTAAAGAACACCATATTTTTTGCAAAAAGCCGCCCCTCCTGGAAATCTAATTTGCTCCTAATATGGGGTACCTATCAATTCCTAATTTGGGGTACCCCAAAGGCGAAGAATGGGTGATGTGTCAAGGCTGCTTCATGTGGAATCACGTTGAATGTGCTGGTTGTGAAAAAAGCCGGTATATTTGTGACTTTTGCGCTAGTAAATAGATTTGATTTCTTCTTCTTCTTAGATAAGTACATTTTTTGGTTTATAAGAAAGAAATCTTGTTAGATGTAGTTTGTATCTTTCATTTCCATAAATAAATAATTCTTATAAATAATCATTCAAAAAACCCAAAATAATTTGTTATTTTCAAATTTTACATGTTAACATAGTGTACCCCATATTAGGATAACGTATGCTCCTAATATAGGGTAGTGAAACTTTTTTTCGATGCTGCATATTTTCTTCTGAATTTTTTTAAAAACCCGCTTCTTCTTATTAAATGCTTCAAAAGTGTTCAAGGAAACGCAAAATTTAGAAATAGTGTTTAAAAGTCACTACATTTTTTTATTATAGTGTTTTTAAAAAAAGTACCCCATATTTAGACACTTTCCTCTACGAGTGTAGAGGTCGCGTTGGAGAGAGACACGTGGGAACGTTCAAACGCTCTTCGGTTTCGATTCCCTTTTCCTTCTTTTTGCCCCGCGTCGCCGCGGCACGACTCGCGGGAATTTGACGACGGAGTCGAGTGTCAACGGACAATTTCCCTTTATCTGCTTTTAAACACGAGAGATCCGGGAAAAACCTTTTCTAGGTGCGGTCGTGCGGTGGGTTTACAATTAAGCACTGTAAACAACGCGATGTTAGTCGAAGGGGGCGTGCCCGATGACGAATTACGAGGCTGGTGGCGTTTCCCGACGACGAATAAATTTCTCAACGGGAAATCGTGGCCGGGTACGCGACAACGGTGCTTTTATAATATCCGGGGTGGAAACGCGTTCTTTGATCGTTCATTCCCTAAAACCATTCGGTAGAGTCACGGGAAACTGTCAGGTGGTCTCTCGAATTTGTGAGTTATGACGTCGGGTAACGTTAAACGTTCTTTTTTTCTTCGCTAATGTCCTCACGCAGTCCATTCAACGGATACGATCATCCGCCCTATGACAAATATCACTCGGATGTTCCACCCTGTCGCAAATTCAAATCGACCGACGAAGCGGGGCTTACTCCGCGAAATCTCGCATTTCCCGCCGGTATAGAACGGCTATTCGAGAACTCCCGTATTTACCGATGTGGGATTTAATTTTCCAACCCTCTCCAGCTTGTCTCTAACGTAAATTGCTTTCCTCTCCGTCAACCGCTTTAGGTCCGGATGCGTCTCGTCGTCGCGTAACTAAATGTACGGATGTAACAACCGCGACTAAAATTCAATTCCGAATACATAATATATATGCAAAACCGGTATACTGCCCTGTTAATTCCAAATGTCGTATCTGCAAAATTAAAAAAATTTGAGTTAAACACAAACACGTCTTCACAATCCTTATGGCTTATTTTATCATCGACAATACTAAAATTGTTTATATAAGGTCTAACTAACAGCAGTCACGCTACGGGAACTTAACACGATGATAAAATAAGCCATAAGTATTGTGAAGACGTGTTTAACTTGAATTTTTTAATTTTGCAGATACGACAGTTGGATTTAACAGAACAGTGCATATCTGCCCGTCGCGTTTATTCGCATTTTCTTCGACCAACGACTTCGGTAAACCCTCGGCCCGCCGTTCCTTTATCGCGCGCTTTCACGCGCGACCGCATGCGCGTACACAGCTGTGAATTAAATCGACGACACTCTTGACCCGCGGCAGCGGCGAAGAACGAGCCCCGGTAGGGACGGTGAATTGTCTCTTGTTCTCGCATGACAAAGCCCGCCGGTTAGTCACTGCCATCCCGTCCAACCGAGCTTAACGGAGTCGGTGGTGTCGCTGCTCTTCCATCCGACGCCTTATTGCGTATCAAATCGAGCTTGGCTCGCGCGCGCGCGAAAACATCGGGGGAGGGTCCCGAGGAAGTCGCGCGTAAGAAAGAACCCCGCGGATAAGGATCGGACTTCCACGATCTTTATGCGCGCCTGTAATACGCGGACATTCATATGCATATGAGCGTCTCGTACGCGGACGCGTATTTACATCGCGCGCGCGCGTACGCACGCGAGAGGAGACTGGAGCAAGGAGAACGACGCGAGGAGAGTCGAGAGAGATTTCATTTGGTGACCCGCTGCATCACGCCGGTCGGAATAAGGTTCGGCTATATATAGGGCGGCTTATATATAGAATACAGCGGGGTTGACGACGCGCTCTCTCGCTCCCTCTCTACTCTCGGCGTCGCGGGCGCGTGGAGCGGCGCGACTATCGCGCGACTCCCGCAGCGAAGACGGAAAACCGGAATGTTTATATTCGCCGGTTGATATGTAGGCGGGGGGAGTTGGAATGAGTTTTCCAAAGTCTCTATACCGATGTCTCTCTCCGCGCGACCTCCCCGTGTCGGACGGTTCGGCCAACGAGGGTTCAAAGGGTGGGAGGGTCGAATTGGAACGGCAATTGTCGATCTTCGCGCTCTCGCAGTTCTCCAAGTTCCATCGACGACCGTTTCACGGCGCGACGGGTAATGGGGGGGCGGGGGTTCGGAAAGGGATGGAGCCGATGCGCGGAATAGAAGGGGAGAAACACGCTCCGTCGTTAGGATAACGAGTGAAATGACGCGATGTCGCGGAGATAACCGTTTCCTGGAAAACGTCCAGTTCCGTGAAGCGAGTTTATCTTGAGACGGTACGTACGCGCGAGGGACGTCCAGAGTTCTACGTAAGCATGGTTATATCTTCCGGATATATCTTTCGTAACATTATTTTCCCTCTCTTGCGTCCCTTTCGCGATAAGATATAGACGGGCTGGCTCTCGATTCGCCCTCGAGCCAACCCTCGTATTATACTCTGTGTATACACGACGGAAGGTCGACCGCGGGTCTGTGTACTTTGGCGGCACGCTGCAGCCGCGCTCGTCTCGATCCCCGGTTGAAACTCCTCACGGAGATTCGAATAAACACGCGTTCCCCGATATCGCGTCGTACGGAGCGCCGCCGCGTGGTCCGGGACGAGCGATGGTCAGAGAGTAAATACTTGTATGCCCGTGCGGGGTTGATTTTAATAAGGATAAGATTTTCTGAGCATCTGCCATGTTCGGTGTCTCTTGGGGAGGGGTTGAGGATGAGGGAGCGCCACTTATCCACACGCGGTCGTCTTCTTAATTGGTTTCACCCTCGTGGAAGAGGCAAAAGATATATCGCATGCCGAGGGTTTGGATCGCAAAGCCCCGTCGGTCGGTTCGGAGCTAGCGGAATCGCGCACCCCGGAACCGTCATTTTTGCGTCGCTGTAGCAAAATTAATGGCTCTTCATACACCGCTGTCGCGTTCTGGCGTGGTCGGCGCAGGGGTCGACGCGACGCGCGACGGACGTATAACGTACCTGCACACCCTACTTTGTGAAATAGAACGCCGGGGCCAGGGTCGTTTTTACGGCTGGGAGCTTTTGCATTTGTTATATTTTTAAGCTCCCCTCGCGGGGAAGCGAAAAGCCGCGGGGGCTTTTATGGGCACCTATCCGCGGTGAGCTCCGCGCGACGCGCGAGAGCCAGGTCGAATTATAAGGTAAACAAGAGTGTCCTCGCCGTCCTCGGGGCGTCTTTTCTACTTCCTCCTCTCTAGTCGTGCGTCCTCGCGAATTAGCCTCTTCGTCGCGTAGTCGTTCTCGTGATAATTAAAATTTCGATTACGTCATATCGCGCGAATTTCAGACTCACTCCCCTTTTGATAGCTCGGCCGGATTTCGCGGATGAACCGCCGTAATGAAAATAACGCGGATCGGCTGCTGCACAAATAGATCTGACGCGTAAACACTTCCTGAAGAATAGGGGTGTATTTTTATCGCGGGCTTTAGTCAACCTCGCCGTAGTGGCGCGGGCTCCCCCGTCGCGACGTCGGCTCGTCAGAGGCGTCGGTTCCGCCTCCGCGAGATGCGTCCCACGAAACGAGATGGACGATCCATCGAGGGGAAACGTCTTCGAAGAAGGGCCCCGTATAACGCGCTATTGCGCTTCGCGAGATTCGACCCTGGACCCCGAGTCGAGTACCTGCAGCCCCGTGCTGCACCGCACCTATGTATCCGCCGGGTCGACTCTCCACGCATTATAATCGCGCGTCGGCGATGTGTAGAAAGATGGCCGCACTTCCGGTCGACCCGCACCTGCATACGATCACACGTATGCATTTACAGCGCGGCGATGCATCGGGTGATATTTCACGACGACCTATAATGCACACATAACGCCATTCATGCCTCTAATGGCTTTAATCAGGTCAAAGCGATAAAGCGTTTATGTAAAGACTCGCTCGGTCGACTCGCCTTTGCGCCGTAAACCGGCTCGCGTCGTTTTCCATCAACGAAATCGAAATGGGAACCGTGTCGGTGAGCGTAATTGTCGCGATTGTTTAATGGTACTTGCTCGGCTCAAACGGTGCGAAATATCCATTGATCGTTAATGGGCATTATTCCTTCGGTTGCATTTTTTTTGCGGAGTGAAATCATCAATAATACATGCGAAATGTATCGGGACGTTTTTTTATTTGAGCAATTGCTTCCACCTGACCCGCGGGATAACGACGGGGTCAAAAGTTCTTCGCGAGGATGACAAATTGGCAGTGGACTCAAGAGCGTGGGGGGGTGGGAGTGCGTTCATTGTCCGTTGAAATTCTCCCGAAACAAAAAGGCCAGCCCGTTGTCCCTACTCACACGTGCTAACGCCTGTCTCGATTCATTCGCGGCCGTCTCTTGGAAAACGGTGGAAAATCCTGGCGTCCGGCCAATTTTCGTCGGATTCCGCCGAATTTTATGACCCTCGCGGCAATTATCGTCGGCGAGCTACTTTCTTCTCGACGCGGGCTCGCTGCGCTCCGCAGGGCGCCTTTCGACGATATATGTATACGTATAGGATTTGGCACGGATATACGCCGTGACGGTCAGTGAATTCTTTGGTAAAATGGTTTTTTTTCTCTTTTCGCGAACGGCCGCAACCTTCGGGGGTGGTATTCCTTTTCGATGCCGAATCGTTCGCGATATTTATAGGTCGATGTGGATTTACGATAACCGCGGGTATCTGCCGCAGATAAATGGAGCTGTTGTTCGATTTGCCCGCCCTTTCTCTCTCCTTCCTCTCCTTTTCTCCATACTTTCCTCCGTTTCCCCAATTTTCCGTCCTCTCGCTAAAACATCCCTTATTCACGAAGGCCGCCCAAATCTCCCACCTCTGTTCTCTTACTCTTGTGTACGTTCGTACGCTACAAGGTTTGTTTGGACAACACGGCACTGCGTGCACAAAGTATACTGTATTGAACGCGCCGACTGGCAGCGAGGCGACGGGTGGACGCCGTCGGGTGGAAGTGTGTACGCGCGTATTTCTCGCTCACGACACCTCGTTCAGGTGCCACACGTCGCTCCTCTCTTCGCCCTCAAATATTCAAGTTGTACGAGATATGACTTCATAGTCGGTTTCGCGTTCTCACGTTCCGTGCGTCCGCAGTTTTTTTCCCCCATCTCGACATTCCCTCTCGCGTTACGAGCATTTTTATACCACCGCTGTTTTCTCGTGCGTATATTTGCACTCGTCTTCCCTCCTCCACGGCAACGTAAATATGTATGTCAGGGAAAAACATCCCTTATTTATTTCTCCCAACGCGGATCGCACCGAATGAGTTGTGCGGAAACAAGGCGAAATACGATAAAAGTTCAGAGGTAAGACGTTTATGATTTTGAAATCTGGAGATAACTTTTATTTTTATATTTCTCCTCCTGTACATATCTCGCTTCGTCTCTCACCGAGTCGCGCAAAGCGCGAAGCCGGCTTAGGGTTCCGCGCTTACTTTGTTGCTTTACTGCCTTCATGTACGTGTACACGTATATATATATACACATATATATGGTCGCGTACCGGAGCGGAAACGGGAAGGAATGAAATTCTGTCGCCGTCGTATCCCTCAACGAATTCTCTTTGTCTACCTCCGTCTCCCTTTCTCATGTACGCACTTTGCGGATGAATTTTTTAGCAAAGAATGTCTCGCCGTGCTGAATATTAAATATACAAGGTGTAGGTATCTGATATTCATTCTTAATAAAGTGGCAGGAGTTTGCTTGAGCTTCAGAAGTCAAATAAAACCCTGAGGTGAGATCTAGAGTCAACTTCCTCTTGATCGACTCGTTCGACCAGTGCTGCTTCCATTTTCGGATATCCGTACACGTGTATCTGCTGATACACTCTGTATAAGAATCTACACGCGTGTACACATATCGATGGGTACCCAGTACCTACGTGAGCCCGATAATGAAAACGGTCTAACGGTATCGCACGTACCGTTGAAGCCACGTGTGAACCGTATGGAAATGCCTTTCATACCGCGTTCTATGTATTTATTATATATAGAGCTCCTCGGACGCGAGTAATTCATCTTCACTTGTGCAGCTATTCTGCGCCCGGGGGGGATAGGTGAATCTCGACGCGCGCTCGATACCATAGAACGCGCTTCTACACGTACTGGAGATATTCCGAGCGGGTATCTCTCGTATGAGCTAGTTTCTCGGAGGAGCCTCAGTAGAAATAGCAGGGAGTACGCAGACACGCGAATCTCGCTCGATAAACGTTTAGAGTCGGATATTGCTCTACCGCGAAATTGAGTATGACAGTGTATCATGAATTCCAATGCGGTGATCGACTGTTATAAATGTTATGATGTATCGCGTGGAAAATTGACCCGGGGGATCTCGCGTTCGGGGTAAATTATACGGGGTGCACGTCAGCTTGCGATGTAAATAATATTTATTTGTTATTTAGAAACATGGAAATATTCGATATAATTTTGTAATATTCTTGAAAGAGAGTGTCACGAATTATAATCCATGGTTAGCACGACGGAAATTTCCTAATTGAGGTTTACCGTCATAAATAAAGTTAGAGTACCTATAGGCACGCATGAGAAAGTTGAGCGTATATCAGTAACTTCGCTTGCAACGAAATCATTTCGCGACCATTTCGCGTACACCTCCTCCGCGTAATCAGAAAATAGCAACCTTCTGCCGAGATTACAACTCATACCTCCCCCCCCCCCCTGTCGGACGTGACTCCCTCGAAAGTTATATCCGCTTTAACGACCATACCGCGGAAGCAGGACGAAATTAACTTCTCTCGCGGAGGAACCGCGCAAATTCAATTCCGGGACACCCGCTATGCTCGTTACTTTTCTTCGTATTGTCCCTTTATATCAGAAACGCCGCAACGGTTCGCTATACCTACATGAGACGTACATACCCACGTATGATACCCTGGGTCGTTCCGCCGGCGGCAACGCGAAACTGAGAGAGCTCCTCGGTATTGTATCCTTGTTCTTGCAGTTACGGTCGGGCGTCCCTCATGAATATGCAGGAGACATTAAATTATTTTTTTCTTTCCCAGCGAAACAGGCTTCCCGACTGAGCCCTTCTCAAGCTACTTTTCGTATTACTTCAGACGGTTCGTAATGTTTTAATAGCATCAACGGAAGACGACCGAGTTACATAAGCTCATTTTTCATTCCGCTCCCGTTCCGCGCGTTTAGAGGCGACTGCTCTTCGCTGCAGAGACTCGCGTTCATTTCCGCACTGACGCGTACGAAATTACGCTCGCTCGACAATAATTCGCCGGTAATCCACTCGTAATCAGTCTTCGAATCACTCCGTCGTCGAATCTCGAGTCTGCCGCAGATAACGAAATGATCAATGGCGAGGATGATAAGACACTGATTAACGGAGACAGAGGGAGCGAGGGGGAGGATAAAGGACTTTTGTTCGTGAGTGCGAGAGAAGCAACGGTTGAGAGTTATGTCGTCTACTTTTCAAAGCAATCCCGTGACCCACGCGTATTCGACCGACGGAGGAGCGGAGGAAGGCCTCCGAGCGCGATATCGGGCCGCGCTAATCGGAGGCCTCTCACTCGACGGCCGAGCGAGAGAATTATGTTCGTATCTCTTTTTTCATGCGTGCTGAACGGGTGAGAGGGTGTGGCGGCCACACCCTCTCCTCTCGCGCTTCCTCCCTGCTTCTCCCCCGCGCTCTCGCATAGAGAGGGAGAGAGAGAGAGGTGTTCGTTATAAATACAATACGTATAATAATGACATGACAATTTATTGTGGCACCACTCCAACATTGAATTAGTGACGGGACGCGTATGATGCATGCTGATAAAATGCGCGCCTCTCGAAATGCAAACGTTTGAAAATATCGAGCAAACGTTTAACCTGTAATTTGACTTATATGAGAACCAATTAAACGCATTAAAAAATGCATCACGCAATACGATAATGTAAATATGCGTACCTATATACGTCTTGAAACACGAAAATTACCGCGTCTTCCGCCCTTAAATCCTCTTGTGTCGATATAATCGCCAGTTATATATCGGAATCGGTGAGAAGGATGGGCCGAAGGGAGTGCGGTGACATTTTGGGGTCGTCTCGTCGCGCGACGACGAGGAGTTAGTCACCGCACCCTTTCCGGCCGGCTGGATGAATAAAGAGGAGACTTCCGGAGTGGATTGAACCGCGTATTTTGAGGAGAGGGGGGGGGTGGGCGTCTGACAGTCGAAACACTCGGGGTGAGTTGATCTCCGGCGAGGTTGATTGGAATGAAAAACGAGAGTCTCTACTTCGCCACGCACGGTCCGTCGATTTTCCCGTCTATTTATCCGCGCGTCTGCCCGGCCGTCGATCTATCTGTCTTCGTACCTGTCTGTCTGCCGCCCTTCGGATGCACACCCTGTACCGCCAAGTTCGCGCGCGAAGAGACGAACGTACCCCGATCGATTTATCTTACGCCGCTGTTGGTACCTGCATCGCACCCTCGCGTCCACGCCGTTATATCGAAGCGACGTACCTATTACGCTCTCCTCGAAATCTCTTTCCCTGGGAAAGTGGTTGTCGCCCCGACGCTCTATAACGTAGACGTCACCTCGTCTTCGGAAATACGAGACAAACGATGATACGAATATTGTTTTTTCGGGACGAAGAGAATATCCGCGTTATGCGGCGGGGAAGTCCCTTTCATCTCGAGGATTACCTGTTATCCCCGTCGTATGGAGACGTCGAAACGAGGCGCGCGCTCGCCTTGCTCCCGTCACGGGATGAGGCGAAACGATATCCGAGCGCGTAATGCGCGCTCGGGCTAATGGAAAACTTTCTTTTTTCTTCCTCGCCAGAGCGGGGACGGGGGATGATGTCGCGGCGGTGGCGCAGGAGTCGCCTAAGGGTGAACGGGAGACGCCCGACTCGTAATAGCGGAGCGCGTACACGCCTCTGCGGCTTACGCGTTTATCGAGTCACTTGAAAATCCAGCCACATCGCGTCCCTGACTCCCCCTTGCCTTATATTGTCGTGAAATTACGTCGCTCTCCACGTGGCTACGGGGGAATCCTCGTGCCTGGAGAAACTGTACATGGGAGATGGGATGGAAGTCGATGGGAATCGATATCGATATGATAGACAGATATGTGGGGGTGTAAGATAAGTGCGGATGTTGACGAATTTATCGGAAAGAAACGATGTCGTTGCATCACTCTTTCCCCTTTCTTCATCTTCGTTATCCCCATTTTTCCTTTCGAATGAATGTTGCAGCTCCCGATGAGAAAAGATAAAGATTTTCTTCATATTTTCCGCTACAGAAGCGAACGCCGCAGCATCTCTCGCTGTACCGAAAGTCTCGTGATTCATGTTTCTCTCGAGCTGATGTGCCTCATAGGTGCGATAAGTTGCGACACGTATATGTAGGTAGATATACCTACCACGTTAACGTCATCTATGATACATCTGCGCGAAGTTTGGCGTATAACGGCTTAACTCCGGTAGAACAGAAACATCAAATTCGATATCCCCGGGGGGGCTCTTTAAAGCTTGGCGTAATTCCAAAAGTTAAGGGAGACACGCGCGTCTCTCGGTGGCCCGGCCGGAACCACAGCGTCGCAATCGCGTCCACGATCGAAGGCGGAACTGCGGAAGAATCGTGCCGCGGGGGGAGACGACGGGCCGCGCGTGATCGGCATACGTCGTAGAAGTTTCGTGACTCTCATGAAAACCGGTCTGAGGTGTCGCGGCTTTCGGCGGAAACGCATTTTTTAAACAACAATCCCTCATCCACCTTCTCGATTTTCCATGTAGACATTTCAACGCGGTGCTCCGGTTGCCTTTGCTCAATCCAATCAGGTCGGTGTTTTAAAGGAAGTATGAGATATTAGCGATTTTATGCTGGAAAAAAGATTATTTTCTCCGTTAAAATCGATGATACCTCGGTGTTCGTTTGACATTTCTCCAATAAATCGGACATTTTTGGAATCAGAATAAAAATATAATATCGGACAGAACGATTCAGAATTAAATTCCAGAGATTTCGATTTTCGCAAAAATCGAGAACTCTGGAATTTGATTTTCGACAACCCTATCTTATGTATTTTTTTGTGCTGATTTCAAAAACCATAGATATATTGATCAAATCTCAAAAGGAGACGAAGATGCCATTGATTTTATATATATATATGGGGAGAAATAATTTATTTCAACATAAAATTGCTGATATCTCATACTTCCTTTGAAATTTGGACCTAATGACCACGCTTTTCGTAATCAGCGTAAAAAAATACATAAGATAGAGTGGTCCAGCGATCAATTCCAGAGATTTCGATTTTCGTGAAAATCTTAAGGTACATGCCTTAAGATTTTTGCCAAAAATCGAAATCTCCGGAAACGATCGCTCGACCACCTTATCCTATGTATTTTTTCACGCTGATTCCGAAAATCACTGACTTATTGAGCGAATCTCAAAGGAACACCGAGATATCGATGATTTTATGGGGAGAAAATAATTCTTTCGTTGATATCTTATGTTTCCTTCGAGATGCTGACCAAATAACCGTTGTTTTCGTAATCAACGCGAAAAAATACACAAGATAGGGTGGTCGAGCGATCGATTCCAGAGATTTCGATTTTTGACCAAATATCACGGTGTACTCCTATTTTTCATTTTGCCAAAAATCAAAATGTCTGTAATCGATTATTCTCTGGACAGTTGGAAATTAGAGAGCGATTAGTCGGAGAGATGTAAGCGAAGAGAAGATCGTCGATGTAGGTCGCGCCAGCGAACAACTTCGGATTCCCTTACATACTCTTGAATATTACAACTTCGCTTAATGACTCCGCGCGCGAGTTTTTAGAGCATTGATATACTCGATGTACGTACAGCGGAACGCGAATCTGTGCGAGAGCCGCGCGTGTGTGTAGCGAGAGATATCGGGTACAACGAGTCGAGGTTCCATCGACTTAAGTGCATAGCAGGCCCGCGACTGCTGTTGGGTTTATGCCGGGCGGTCTGGCGACGTTTCCGGGCCCGCGTCAGCGCCGCTTCCTGCGCCGGAAGTGGCGTAATTTCGTTCCCCGAATATTAATACCGGCGCGCTTTATTGTACTCCTCGGTGGGTCTTCTCGGAAGGTCCACACGGCGGTGCAGGCGCGTCGCGAAAAACCGGTGAGGCACGTCGGGGTGTTTTGCGTGTCGCGTGCACGCGCCTGGCAAGTGTCAACCTCCTCGCCGAGGTTTCTCGGCGGTGCGGCGACGGAGAAGGACACCGCACGTTGTGTCTACGGTGGCTGTTTACCGTCACGAGAGAGTGACGTAAAATATCGGGCAAATACATTAGTACGCGTCAGTGCACCGCGGTACGACGGTTTCTGTAGCGGACCGCTCATCAATAATTCTCCTCTCTCGAGGCGCATCTCCGCCTTCGTGCATAACTGCTGGAGCGAGGAACTCTCGCACTGACAGTCGGAGTGGTCGCAAAATTACTCGAATGCGATTAGACTCCGTGCAGTGTTCTGTCAAAGTCCACGTAGCGCTCGCTCATCGGGCTTTATTCTGTTATATATGTTATATTTTCTCACCGTTAGTCAACAGTTTAAGCGCACGATCCCATTTCATCATTCGTTCAGGATCGAAAATACATATTACCGGCCAGAGACTCGAAGCGGCGCTTCGGAGAGAGCGAGAGTTCGGCGGACGAGACGCGGTTGCGATTAGATTTGTTGTTTCAGGACGCCGCGCGCGACGGGACAGGATATATGTAGGTTAGGATAAGCCTCGGCAGATGTCGGCGCGTCTAAACACCGCAGACGAGGGCAAACAGCCAGGATCTCGGTCGACGACGCGTTTCCCTCGGGGCTACAAATTTTGCGCACAAGTGCCGAGGGCGCGGCGTCCCGTAACAAAGCGTCGCGCCGCGACGTCGAAATCGGCGAGCGATCGCAGGATTGTGCAACCGGAAATGACGCGGGTGCCGCGGCGGGACGACGAATGGGGTTTTACAATCGAAATGCAAATCGCGTCACGGTCGACGGGGAAAAATAAGCGCGGTTTCGCGTCGATGCAGCTTGCCAATCTCCGTTGCAGTAGCGATGCCGAGGGAGCTTGAGAACGTTGCATCCCGTCCGTCCGTCGCTATACGTACGTCCACTCGCGCGTTATCGAGCGAGCGAAAAGAGGAGCAACGGAAACGCGAGGAATGCTCCAGAGAGTCTCGCGAAAGAGCGAGCCGCGCGCTGCATTCTACGCTGTGCACCCTTCGCAAATCGCGCTCGAAGATCGATCTTCCTTCCGCTCGAGACGGTGGAAACGAGTACCTACATGTAACGAATGCGCGGGATCGAATCCCGGGGAAGGGAAACGGGGTCGCGGCGGGTTAAGTGATACAGGACGATCGAATCGCGATTCTCGTTAGTAGAGCTTTAACGCGCGTGAGAGGTGGAGGGGAGACGACACGCAGTGCGCTGACAAAGAGAACGCAGCGATGAATGGGCGCTCGCTACGTCAAAAGATCTCGAAAGTACGTACGCGCTACGCTCCGGCCGTACGGAGCGTTGCACGCGCTCGCGAGATTACTTTATCTGCCGATGATGCATCCTCATACTTCGTTCGGCGTACGCCGACGAACCACTGCGCTTATCTGCAGTCCTTCGCTCCGTGGATTGGCGCTGCAGCTGCGACGCGTTCCCCCTCGTCTCTTGTCTTCTCTCGCGCGGCTTCCTGAAAGTGTCCAGCCTTCGTCCTTCCGTGGAACAGATCGTCGATCGGCTCCCGTCGCAAGGACGCGATTTCTCGACGCGCCTCCGGAGTAGAGTGCCTGGACAGAGAGGCTTTGCTTTTTGCGATCTTTGTTCTCGCGTGGAGAGCGAGTGAGTGCCCTCTCACGTGCCTCCGTTCCCACTTCCCGAGAAAATACGGACGGTAAGATTCGGGATTCGTCCTTCCCTGTATCTTCCGTCTTGTTCTCCGCGATTCCAACATATCAGCTCGTACGAGCGTCGACGATATACGGACGTCGTCCCGCCGAATCCTCTAAGCGCGCGCCCATTGTTGCGACGGTCCCGTTAATATCGCATGGCAGGGTCCGAAAGGACGCGTGCGAGGGGTGCTTCCTATTGGACGTCGTAAGGGATGAACGGCGGAAGAAAAGCTCGCGCCAATTTTCCTCACGCCTGCTCACCCTTTTCCCTCTCGGCGACATTTTTCTTTCGCAGGGCCACGCTCCGTCGACTGGAAAACGCCTCCGGTTGTCCTCGCAATCGGACCACCCCTGCTGCTGATTCCGTCCCGCGTTCTTTTTACAGTCCCGATAACACCGCGCGCGCTTCCTCCGTCGCCTCAACTTTCTCTCCGGCGATCAACGCCGTCTCGCTCGTACGAGCCGCGAGCGATTAATCATCTCTCGTCGTATATTATGTATGTGCTATCTTTCCCTCGAGTTTTTCAATCCCCGGAACATATGCGATGTGATATGTGATCGTGGTATACATATACAGTGGTTACACGTTCGTACGTTATCTTCGAGCGTAGCGCGGAGGAGGCGGCATTTGGACGGATGGTGCGAGGAAACTTTCGCGGGAAACTTTGCAATCCCCGCGCGACGATCTCCCCCTTCGCGATATCAGCCTCCCCGGCGAACCTAAAACTTTTAGGCGTCGCGCACCTTCGAGTAAACACCTCGTGACGTCATTAAACCACTAGCGAAAGCCGCGAGCGCCCTCCCCGCGTCGGCCTTACCTCTTCGTCGGGAGTCGTCTCGTCCCTCTCTTCGGCACGTGAGGAGCGAGGTACGTCGTCGCGACTCGTACGAATCGCGGGTGACGGGCGAGCTGCCGCTTGCCTCCTCTTATTCTACCATCGCGTCTCCTTTCACTCGCCTCCGCTGACGCGGCACCCACCTACTCTCCTCTTCTATTTACCTCTGCCTCTCGCACCTCCCGCTTCTCCGCGTCCCGTCAACACCGCCGACTTTCTTTTGTTCCGTGCGAGAGGAGAGGGTGACGAGGTCGATCCGACGTTCTACGCGCACGTGGCTCACGCGCGGCTTCTCGTTTTGCGTTTATAGGATCGACCGGGTCGAATTTATCACGGGCGACGCCGTGTACTTAGGTATACCTCGATGAAACCAGAAGCGATTGTTCACAGAGCTTCGTATTTCGAAAAATACTTCGGAATGCAATTGAATCGTTTGAAATCAAATATTCGGTTGCGGATTGAAGAATAACGAAGCGCGATCGATCGTTCGAAATGCGATGGCAAAACGAATCGACCCCACGAGAAGTTTCAGCCAGTCGCTCGAAGCCTGCGAGATTTGCATACGGCGGCGGCTTTTATCCGGTAGCTCGACCGCCGTGAGCAGTAGCGTGCGTACTATGTATACGTCAGCCTTGCGTATACCCGGAGCGGCTATCTCGCAGGTGGGAGAGAAAGAACTGCAGCTTGTAGTAGTTAGGCCGTGTTTGGTCATCGAGTCCCTCGCATTGTCCCCGCCGTGCAACCGCCGAGATTTCTCGGTCCCGGCGGCATTGCTGTTGGGCGACGTCACTGCGCTTGCTGGGCCTTATACGCGCATAGGCTGGACGCTGTGCGGATAAACTCGCGTAACGGCTGGTTCCGAAGAAGTGCGCTTCGTACTCGGAACATTTTTGAGGGATCGTTGTACTCTGACATACTTCGAGCACTTATCAACCTTGTCATTTTTTCGTATACCTATATATCGCTACGATACATCACACGCTGCTTAATTCGTGCGGCGTGCGTTCGACTATCTGAGGACTTCCGGATACGTATCGGCGGGTTCCTCGCGCTGCTATCTCATCTCCCGTTCTCCCGCCTTTTGATTATCGACTCTCGCCCGATAACCGCGCGGGAAAAGGCCCCGTCGGAGTCTTCGCCCGATAACGCAGCGCGCGCGCGAGTTGTGTTCTTGAGAAATATATACCGGGACGACGTGGACAGCTGTTCCCTCTCGTTCGCTTCTGGCTGACGCGTTCACGATGCGGAATGCGGACGGAGACCCGCGCACCGCGGTATTCGATGCTCGTTGGCGCCGTGATGGATCGACGAAATGTGTCGAAATGAGCTGTCCGGTGAAATTAAAATTCCTCGAGTTTCGTTCGTGGCGAATCGAGAACGCGTATCGGATGTCCGAGCCCAAGGGGAGCGAGGAATTTGATCAGAGTTGGGTGGATTTCCTTCGATCCGGCAATCGAGATTGACTCGCGATTGAATCAATTCGTTATGTAGAATCGAATGACATTCTTGATCGCGACGATATCATCTCCTCCGGAGGAGAAGCTACACTTATTTTGGTCGCCCACTTTAAACGAGAGATTGCCCTGGCAAACTTTAACGCCCCACAATCACCTCGTCCAGGAATCACTTTTTTGCACGCAGTCTGCAGCTCGGCTGGAAGGGCAAGTTTGGTATCAAATTACGGCGACGCGCACGGGGAGCCCGCTACGCGTTCCGCGTACGATGCGTGATGGGGATCGCATGTGGCCCGGAGAGAGGAAGTTGCTGACGAGACGAGACAGATTGAGAAATGGAAGAAGCGCGCCTTTCTCGGGGCTCCGCGAGCCGAGGAAGTCGTAGCCCTCGCAAAAGATCGAGGGCCTCCGGGGGGAAATTGCTTTTCCGTCGTATTTTCGCTCGGGAATTTAATTATACCGAGCTACATTTTTTTTTTTATAAGATTATTATTCCGACAAATTTATGCACCGAAGCGTCGCCTCTCTCGTCGACGATCTTTGCGATATCGTCGCGAGAAAATTGCTTCCTCAGGCGTACGCCACGTATCCCATACACGTAAACCCCGAAGCGGAACGAGCAGCTCGTCGCGGAAGAACGCGAGTGTGCGTCGTCGAGAAGGGCCGAAGAGAGGCTCCATCTCCGCGTTCCGATTTTAGAGGGGCGTGTTGCCGCGCGCGCTACCCCTGATTTCCATATAACAGACTTCGCGTCTCCGCTGGTCTCGGCGGTGAATACTTATCGGGCGCTGAATATCAGAACCGCGAGGAGGGTAGAGAGGACGCGCGCCACCCTCGCGACTTAAACTGTCTCCGCGCCGGGAGCGAAACGATCTCAACGGGCTTTTTCGTCGCGCCGTCGTCCGGAATTTATACCGCAGCTTCTCTTTGATCGCTCGCCATCTCCGCGGGTGAACCGTTGAATTAGTAAACCAGTTAGAGGAACGACGGTCCAAATGGAATCCTATCCCGAGTGGGCGAGCCTCCGGGATACTTTCCGGACGCGGAACTCTCGACTTCCGAGTATTCGCGATGAGTTTGAAGTGGTGCGCAAGAGAGGGGGAGAGAATGAGCGAGCAGGGACGGATAGACGGTCCTCTCCGACATTCGAGGACGTCCTCGTGTAGTGGGGGGGGGGGGGGGGGGGCACGCGAGGGTGCCATTCGTTGACCTCAATTTCCACATCAAAGCCCACCCACTTGACTTCAAAGTGTCGTTAGTGCGACGACTATCGGCGACTCCTATCGCTGGACATTACGCGGCGGGGGTAGGTGATTCCGTATAAGCGCGTCGGTCCACGCAAAATAAGCGATCGTTCCAATGTAGTTCAGGTATCCACGAAGGCGCTGTATCGACGTCGTGTTTCTCCCTTGACTCTTCCTCGGTTTTACATGTTAGGCGCACGGGGTATCCAGATCTATTATTCTGCCTATAATAATCAATATAGATTCATTATCAGGCGCCGCTCGTTCGTTTTCACTCCGTCGCTGCGTGTATATTTTACACCCTCACTTTCATTTTATTCTCTTCACACCGGTGATACGATTCGTATTCGAATGGAGGTACTTTCTCGCCGGTAAAAAATAATAACCCGCTTAAAGCGATCGCGATGACTGGACAATCCCCATAAAGAGAACTGTCTCGTCGCGAAAAGCACATAGCTACACGCGCATCTCCGTTTCCTCCGCTGCAATTTTCCCTCCCGTTCCTCAGCCGCCCCTCCTCACTTCCCGCATCGCCTCGACGAAATTCCCGCTGAGCGCATCGAAACAGTTCCAGGGTATTCGGACTCGAGAGCAGCCCCCGTTATTTCGTCAAACATCTCGCGCGCTCGTCGTCTGGCTCCGCAAATAGGGCGCGGGGCGAGCGTCGTGGAACGAATTGCCACGAACAATTTTCGAGCACACGCACACGCCGGCGCTTCTACGTGCGCGTAACGCCGGGAGATAACACCGCGCGAAGGCAAGGTTAATGCATCTCCACGCGAGCCGCCAGAGATAGCGGTGCAATTTACGCGGCCGATGCATCCCCACTCTGTACCATTTTCGACCCTATGTTTCGTGGCTGGCTGCTGCATCGTGTATATCTACGAATGCACCCGAGTACCGCTCGATGCGCATATGTGTGAGAGCATCTTGACTGAGAAAAATAACTCGATTGAAATGACAAAACGCGTCTGGTTAAAAGAGTTTAGTTATTTCAACCAAAATACTAGAAAGTTAAACCGAATATCAAGCTGCCTACATGTTTAGTTAGAATAATAACATGTTTAGTTATTGGAATCAAAAAATGTTTAACTAAACAGACGGAGGAGACATATTTCATCAAACGGCTTGGTTACACTGAGAAAAATTTTACAGATTATACGGAAATATTAGTAGTTTATAAGAGTAAGTTTTGGTTAACCTTAGCACGATATATACATATTTTTATTTCAGCTATACGTATAAGTACACGGAAAAAGGATAAATATGTGGTAAATTTTAGGACAAGTCCGATTTCTCGTCATGCTAACTACAATTTTAGTAAAAATTATAGTAAAGCTTGTAGAAGTGGCAAGCGTTTGATGTAATTTTTACTAAAATTGTACTGATCATAACGATAAACTGATCTTGTTCCGCATTTTACCACAAACTTTGTAAAAATGTTACAATTTATTTTCTACCTTATAGTTATTTCAGCAATACGCATTGCTCTTGTTACTACTTGGTATTACTATATTACCTATACTCTCTAGTTAACCTCAATTAGCCTTAAAGTATAGCTGTCATAGCTGTACTTATTGTTGCGCGACATATAAATTTCTCTCGGTGTATAGTCTCCAGAATTTTAATTAAATTGACCGAGTTATTTTTCTCAGTGTACGATGCGCGTACCCGATGTTACGTGTAAACAGGCGTACCTACACATCGCTACACGTATGTGAAGTCTCGCCGCGGGCGTCTCGTTCCAAATTCGGTCGAATCTTTCGCGGTGAGTCACGAGGGTTGCCCTCTCGGACGCGGAGAAAAATTTCTCCTCAACCGCCGAGGTTCTACCGGAAGGCACTCGAGGCACAAAGGGGACCGTTTGCTTCGAGTGCCGAAAACGTTCTCGGAAACGGGATCGGCGCGACGCGTCGCGTTACAAATTTCATAATCGCCGCGTCATGCCGGGTTATAAGTTGCAGGCGTCGGCAGTGCGACGGTAAATGGTATTTGCTGTGATGATGGATTGGCCGGTCGATGCTCGTTTCGATCGTGTTGATGGAAATTCTCGACGGAGGGTGGGAACATGATTAGAGGATAAAAGAAGAGGATGGGAGTTATACCTGTGTATACACTGAGACAAAAATGTACTTGATCGAAATAAACGTGCCTTTGGATAGTCCCAAGAGCATATTTATTCGATTTAAATAAATATTGGTTGGACGCAAATATTAAATTATTGAGGTAATTAGATGTTATTTGAATCAAATCAATATTCATTTAAATCGAATAAATACGCTCTTGGGACTATCCAAAGGCACGTTTATTTCGATCAAGTACATTTTTGTCTCAGTGTAGGGGGTGTGCTATTGTAGTCACGAAAGAGCCGAAAAACGCATCTATCAGCAACAATTTAATTTTTCACGAATAATAACTCGCCTCTTCATCTTCCGCAATTCTCGATAAAGCGGAAAATAATAATTTATGTGTTTTCTTCGCGACGTGACCTTAAGTGAGTGAAATTGCACGTGTAAACAACAATCTTCGCGTGGCGCAGCGGAAATTGTGAAATAAGAAAATTACCGCCGGCGGCCAGTTTGTAAACAAGATCTCGTTACGGCATTATCCGCTGGCATAATTTTCTTATTTGTCGCTGCATAATTCGAATCTCTTCGAGGGAGTATGACACTTGAGTAGGAACAATAACGATGATGTTTTTCTTCGACTATTCGAGAGATTTTAATGAGAAATTAAAAATTGAATTCAATTAACTAGATCCCGCTCAGACGCTGTATAAGTGAAAACGATTGCAATCTAAAGATACAAACACCTACATACATACATATTAATACATATTAATCGCTACTGTGTCGGGTTACCCGGCGAATTTCCAGTCATCGCGATCCAATTCGTCCGATAAACGGCACGCGTGTAAACCGAGGGAGTGGCAGTACAAAATCGCGTGACGGCAGTAGCTTTATGTTCCGCGGGGTTATAAAAGAAGAAGGAGAGAACGGAGGGAGGAAAATTTCACGCGACCCTTATACCTCCTTGACGTCGAGAGAGGTTTCATTCGAACGTCCAATTGTTCGTGGGACTTTATTTTCTCCGCGTTCTCTGCAGCGGGTCTCGGCTTTTTTGCAATATTTCGTAATACAGCGGGACAAAAGAATAGAGATAGACCGGGCACAATTATTGAGGTTACGTTCCTCTCCCATCCCCGCTGTCCCGGCGCTCTATCGCCAATCGTCTCGTTTCTCTTTCACACTCTTCTACCCTCTACCGACGGTACGCGAGACGTACCGGGTGATCGCGCGAATAGCGTCTCGTTATCGCTCGCGAAACACCGCGCACTCGTGAAAATCACCGCACGTTTAAAATGAAGCGTCGAATGAAACGCTACGCATCCACTCAGTCTCTGTCCGTGACCGTTGAAGCGGACGAGGGTGGAATCCACCGCGCGAGCGCGACGAAAACGAGGCGAGAAGATGATCCGAAGCGGAAATTTCGGCGAGACCTTATTGCGGCCGACGCTAACTCGCCACCCGGTACGGCGCAGATATTAATTTCACCGGAGAACGACGCTTTCAGTTTGTATTAAATGTATCTCTTGCTTATTAACGTCATTTACTCCACCCCGGGAAATTATATCACGAACTTTGACCATTACGACTGCCGTATTTCTCCTCCTCGTCTCTCTCTCTCTCTCCCTCTTCCTCTATTTACCTCCCAGCTCTCCCTCTCCGTCACGACTTCCTCTACTATTTCTCTTTCTCTCTACCCGTGCGCGCAAGCGACGGTCGGCCTCGACGGCCACAAATCCAGACACCCCGCGAGAGCCCAGCAGATCCGTTGAACCGGCGAAACCTCCCAAAGGTCCCCGTCGTTGCGAGAATATCACCTCGGCCGTCGTTACGATGATTTCATTTATTTCGCGAAATTCGCGCGCCCTCCCGTGGCAACCGCCGCTGCGCGAGCGATCGATCGTTTCTAGCGTCGAAGCGCAAACGGAACGGCGTTCGGATGCCGGTGGTCGCCGCTGCACGTACATCACCGTGCCGCGCTCAGTCACCCGCAAAAGTGGACGATTATTTTATTTGGAGAGTCTCCGAGGCGAGCGACTGACGATCTCGAACGGGGCAAACTGGGTGCACGCGCGCGCACACGGCCGCTCGTGCATGCGACGCGACGCGAGTACGTGTGTATCTGTGTGTGGACGAGGTCTCTCTCTCTCTCTCTCTCTCTCTCTGTATCCTCTCGCGACAAAAAGTCTCTCCGGTCGAAAGTTGCCAAAGCGCACATGCCTCGACGTATACGTGTATGTATCGAGATGATCGTGTGCGCGCAGCACTCCCACTACAACCTCGCACATTTGCCTCTCTCCGGCGCGCGAAGAGTCTCAACATTGTCCCCTCGTTTCGTCGCCTCGAATCACTTCGCGCCGTTCGGTGGGTCACTCGCGCTAGACGGCGGACTCTTCGAGGTTGACGAAATAGCGGGGGAAAGAAAAGCAAGTATAGAGCGCGAGAAATACGAGAAGCGGGGGCGGGCTCATTTCTCCCTCTCGCTTTCCGCTTTTCGATCGTCGATCCTCGTCTCCCTGGATCTTCCTCAAGTCACTCTCCACGTGGCGCGGATCGATGCGAAATTCCCTCCTATTATTTTTGGCACGTCGGTGGCTATAATTACCAGACGTACGGGCGGAGCATCCGACGTTTCGAGAGTCGGCTTATGATGTACTCGATTGAAACAAAAGCGGGACGCGCGAAAAGCCGCGCCCGCCGGAAGGTTAATAACGCGTCGCGAGGTCCTCTACGGAGGAAGTTGAGCGGTTCGACGTAGGGAGAAGACCGAGGGTACACCGTTTAGGTATAGCGCGGTGCACGTGTGGAGGGATAGAGGGGAATTCTCATCCTCGGATGTGTACACTATTCCGGATCAGAGGTGTGCCAAAAGTAACCAAGTGAACTATTGGTACTTTGAGGCCGTCGAATTGCCAATACTGAATTTCAACTACCGGTCATTGGCAGTGAGATGTTCTCCACCAATAGCAACAATTATTATTGTCAGTTGTCAAGCTAACTACCTATATCTGAAATGACTGTTGAGTTATTAGATATAATTGTCTAGTTCATTTTTGCACGCTTCTAATTTGGATTAGTGTATACACCGAGAGAAATAATTACTAGTGTTCAAAAAATATTTCTTAAATAAAGAATACATGAACTTATAAATTTTTAAGACTACAGATTCTTATAATCGAAGAATATATATATTCTTGATTCAAAAATAATACCGTCGTGGGAACAAGAAATTCTTTCTATGCAAAAAAAAAATCACTCGACCTTATTAAATACTTTCTGGCATGAAGAAAATCATGGCTTGTGGTCCTAAAATTATATCATGTTTTCGATCGGAGAAAAAATCTTTTTGGCATCAGCAATTATTTCTCTCACTGTATACGAGTACGTGCACGCTGAACGCGATGGTAAATAAGTCCGTTCAATCTTTCTTCGTTACACGTCCGCGAGTAATGAGACGTTTCGTCTCGCACTTTCGCGGACATCCCTAAAGATAGCTGCTGCTCCTAACCGCGACCTATAATGGAGTTTCCGAACGCGCGAGGGTCGTCTGAAAATCCTTGCGTTTTCGCGAAGAGAGGCCGCCGGTGGGAGGGAGAAATTGGGAGTGCAGCGGAGTGTGCTAGTCTCGCGTGGGACTCTCTTTCACGGAACCCCGGGTATTTTTGGTCCGAGTCGAAAATAACGGCATCGGGAACTCTTCGCGCTCCTCTCTCTCTCTCTCTCGCTCTCGCATTCTCCTGCTGGTCATGACGCTGCGTGTGAAACTACTTTGTAACGAGTGCAAGAGGTGTGACGCATACAGAGCGGCCCCGGTAACTTCGTATTAAACCGCAACGTCGATTTGCCCCGATGCCGTATAGATCGTTACGAAATGACTGCTGCACGCGCGTTCGACGTCCCCCTGCACGCGCGCGCACCGAAAGCAGATATCCCATACGGCAACGAGCGGGCAACACGCGTGACGGTAACCACAACACCCAGTTGCCCCGAGACCCACGTGCTCCCGGCGGCGGGCGCGCGCTGCATGCGGGCACGTCGTGGCCTTGTGTATTTCTGGAGCGTTTCCATGCAAAACTTGTTCTTCCCCGTCGCGGGCCACCCCTTTCCGAAGGCGTTTTCGGGTGCGCGAGATCCCCTTTCGATGAGCCCGGAGAATTTTCTCCATCGATGCTTCCGGAGAGAGGATTTATTTTCAGCGGGCTCCTTCCTCGCCGGAGAAAGGGGGAGGAGGAGATCGTTGATGCGATTTGGCTCGTTCGCCGCGGATGCGCCGTCGGGTTTGGGAAACCGAGAAAGCGACGACGAGGTGTATCCGACGAACCGAGGGAGTAACATATCAAAGCAATGTGCGGCGGTCGAACCCCGGGGACGGATGTGACGTGTTCAACACGTGCGCGGCTTTTATGTAACCCGAGGAACGGATCATCGCGTAAAAGGCACCCGAGAGTCGTCGTATCGCGCTAACGATCAGTTCGACACGTCGTTAAGTCGACTCGCCGCATCGACCGCTTTCACTGATATTCAAGAGAGAGAGAGAGAGAGAGAGAGAGGGGGTCATCATTGGCGAGGACCGCTTGCGTCGGTAAATTCACTGTGCGCCGGCTCGACTGGTCGGAGAATTGACGGCGAAGCGGTTGTGGTAATTACTTGTAATTAGAAACTCGCGTCCCGACCTCTTCCACCGTTGACATTCGCTCGCCTTGCGTTCGTAGGCGCGGCTTGAAGCTGAGCAGCCGCGGCGAGTTTCGCAGAAATTCCCGGCAAGTGAACGAATAAGACGGGTTTCCAGTGTATGTGTGTATGAATGGGGATGGGAGGGGAATTAGAAGCTTTATCGTTTAATCAATTAAAAGAATTCTTTGTCAAAACGTACCCATTTTATCGTGCTATTTCAAAAACTATAGATTTATCGTCGATATCTCAAGGGAAAATAACGTATCAGCGATTTTATGTCGAATAACATTAGTTCTCCGTACACTCAAAAAAAATGTGGCCACAACTAGAAAACTATAGTAATTGCAGTGATAATTTTCTTCGCAATAGCAAGAATTCTTGCTACGCTAGCAATATTTTTCTAGTTGTCACCAAATAATGTCTGAGGCAGCCAGAAATATAGCTGTGGATTGGCTAAATATTTTTTTCTCAGTGTATAAAATCGGCGATATCTCAGGCCTCCTTTGAGATTCTCCCGATAAATCGGTGATGAAATACCTACATCTCTCGAATGGGATGATCAAAAGTGCATTCTCAAAAATCTCGATTTTTACAAAACCATCACGGGGCAAAGATACACGAGAGCGGGTGAACGTCGGTGACGAGGTACGACGGTCGCGGACGCTCGCGTGCGCGCACTCGAATCCCACGCGCGAATCAGCCTCGCGATGACCGAAGGAACGTTGAATTATTAGCGAGCTCGTTATACGCCTCGTTAGGTCGCTCTCGAAACACGCCGACCAACGACGAGTGGCATCGTAGTTTCCGTCGGAAACTACAATGCGTTTTGCCCGTCCCGAGACGCCGACACTCGCGACGTTATATCCGAACGAATGCGGAGAAGCGGTGGTGCACGCTTCATGTACTCGCCAAGCGTGGGAGCACGCGCAACCGTCGTCGCCGCGGCCGTCTCACTAAATCATCGGCGTCTTTCCGCTGACTACTACGTGACGTCACGAGCCCTTCCGGAGAAACGCTCGACCGAAATAAACCTCGATGTACTAGATCAGATTGCCTACTCTCGCACCAAGGTCGACGGAATTTTTGAACCGTAAAACCAGTACCGAACTCTGGACCGCTTATGCATATCCACGTGTGCCCGAAAGTCCGAACCGCGGCTTCAGAGGAAGACGTGGCTTACAGCCAGGTTCATTCACTGAAAGAATCAGATCTAATTTTACCGGTTAATGGTAAGTCGAGCGGGGGGGCCTCCAGGCTCGTCTTGAGTTTCTGCTCTCGACTTCAGGTGCACGCTTATGCACGTATTCGTACGATACGTAGATTATTTCGAGTACTCGTTGGCCTGGATGCGACACACATGGATGTATTTCATAAGACTTCCTACTTCAGTTGTTTAAGGTTGTGCACGAACGAAATATCGTTGCAAAAATTACAGTGACATTCGATGATATATACCTTCATATTATCTTTATCGTTTCTCATAATTAGCATTGTTAAAATCGCTGTCGTTACGTATGCAGAGAAAATTGGTTCGTGTAGTTTAAATTTCGCCAATCTCGAAAGAAGTAGAATGACCAAAATCTAGGGCGCTACTTACCGCCGTTGCACGCGTCTCCTAAGCGCTAACACCGCGAGGATATATCGTTTGACGTGACATTGTCATATCTGCAACGTCGTTCGACGCTGTGTGCACCTTTCAACGAACGCTTGTAACTTTGACTAACGCGCCTTCGCGCGTCCCTGAATATGTATGGGTACGTTCGAAAGTGACGTTCCCTCATCGTGTCGCTTACATTTCCCACTTTACGAACGTGTTCCCTACGGCGGTGGCTCCGTTGATTACTCGGCGGTGGGAAGCTACCGTCTTTGTGGCGCGATAATAGTTCCTGTCGACGGAACAAGAGCTCTCGCTTTGAACCCACTGCAGCTTTATGCGGAGACTTCGCGTTGATCGCGACTCGGTCGCGCGGATATTTCGCGCGCCGAAATAAATATTTAGCGGATACTGCGAGAAATATTGCCGTGACAGTCATCGGGTCAGCTGTTGGTTTCCGTAGCGATAGGATTAGCTTTGAGATTTCGTGGAAACAAAATGTCGTCGGAAAATCCAATTATTTTGCGCACATATTCGTCGTATAAATGAGCCATTCGCCGAAACAACAACTCGAGTCGAGTTAAGCTTTTGTTACAGATTTATTAATTTCCACATCCAGCGTCATATCAACTGCACGCAATATAAGTTACAAGGTTTCCGGTTAATTCTGAAAACCCCGTAGCTTGTACTGCATATAGTTGCTGATATGACGCTGGACGTAAAAATCGATAAATCTGTAATAAAAATGTAATTTGACTCAAGTTGTTGCTTCAGCGAACGGTTCAATTGTACTTGCAGCCTTTATCGCGTGCGCTATGAACATCCTTTCGTGGACAAATATCCTTGAAATTACGAGAGAGAGAAAAATAAGCGTCGCGACACCGACTCGCGTTTTACAAGCAGATAAGGCGAGAGGAGGGCCAGCCCACGCGTCCATTCGCTAACGTCCGGGTGTATCTTCTCTGCTTGCAGCAAAACTATCTCATGAGATACGGCTATCTGCCGCAGAGCGATCTCGAGACGGGGAACCTCAGGACGGACG
Source organism: Xiphydria camelus (assembly GCA_963678675.1). NCBI lineage: Eukaryota > Metazoa > Arthropoda > Insecta > Hymenoptera > Xiphydriidae > Xiphydria > Xiphydria camelus. Next base: position 25,434,852 of record OY783199.1, on the reverse strand, counting down.
ACCAGCTGAGGGAGGCCATCAAGAATTTGCAGGTGAATGACTCTCATTTCTCAGTAATAAATGCATATTTAAAACGCACGCTTTGCATGTCGGACGGAACGGAAGGCCCGAAGGCGCCTTTGTTGATATAATACGCGTCGCACTGCAGCAGCGAACGGTATGCGTTGCTGTTGGTTATGTATGTCCACATACCCGGAATGAGGTGGAATGGACTATTCGAGTCAGTTCACGAAGCAACGGAAACGAGGGACAAACGAAACCGGGCTCTGTTCAATCTTCGTGGAAAAAAATGGAGCTTTCTCGGGGCGTATACAGAGGAAAAGAATTAATTGGATCTATTGAAATTTACTTGCGGGGTCGCAAGTAATTATCTATTTATATCAATGAAATCTTTTGACACGTCAATCACATAACTCCTCCTCACAATTATATGGAATAGTATGTGATTACAAAAAAGGAGTATCTGATTAAAATTTAAAAAAAAATGATCAAATTGATGTAAATTAATAATCACTTGCGACTCCGCAAGTAATTATTGGTAGATTCAACCAATTCTTTTCCTCTGTGTGTAGAGTTCATCAGGGAGTCTCTCTTTAACGAATTGATTTAGAATTGTGGCGTTTTACATAAAAATCGAGTTTATCAATCGAGGGAAGCGCCGGTAGACGGCGGAGGTACGTGTATGCGAAGTAGAGCACGCGTCGGATGCAATATCGCCTCTCGGGCCGTTCACGCTCGATATCTTGATGGAAGTCGCACCGCTCCTGCGCGAATATCTATGATAATTTATGGCGATCCTTTCTTCGTTCATTTACGGCGCTCGGGAGAAGGTAGAGCCGGCGGGGGATGGAGATCCGATCGTAACGAGAGGCGAAGTGTGGGTACCACCCCCTTCATCTCCGCGCGCGGCTTCGGTCCTTGATTGAACCACCCTGCGGGTTCTCATCTTCCAATGAAAGTAATCGCTCGCGATTTGCCGTAGTTCCCGCGCGGATGATAACGCTCCGGGGTCGAGAATCGCTCCGGGAGCAACTCCTCTCGCGACGAAGCCGATTCCGCGGGAGATCGTCTTCCTCCGCGCGATCTCGGTCGGGCAGGGCGCCCGGGAACTCGAGGAAACTGGCGGGGAGCGATCTTTTTTCGCTCGGGCGAATAACGCATTCCCGTCTCTCGCGTTTCAGCAGGCGGGGTGCGCACAGCGCGCCCGCGTAGCGTAGAACTACTAACTTTCCGATGGAAATTTCGCGTCCCCCGCAATTTGCTCGTACGCCCGAGTTCGCTTCGATCCTTCGAGCCGGCACACAAGCCGATTTTCAGAGCTCGACGCGCGGGCGTTCTTTCCGCGCCGGTATCCGTACTCGGTAGTTCGAATACGGTGTATCCGGTTCTCGGAAAGCGCTCGATAGCGCGCCACGACTGCACCGGACGCATTGGCTGCAGTCGCGCGGGCGGTCCGTCCGATTTAACGGGTGACGAGGAAACGCGCTAGATTTATCGATGCTTCGTTTATTCGCGCGCAGTGGTACGGTGGCATTCCCGTCACGGGCGAGACCGACGAGGAGACCATGAAGCTGATGAAGGCACCCCGGTGCGGCTTGTCGGACAAAGTGGATCCCAGATACGCGAGGACGAGGCACAAACGGTACACCATCCACGGACAGCAGTGGCCCCATCGGAATCTCACGTGGAGGTGAGTGCCGAACGCATCTTTTATCCGTTTCGCACGGAGACGTCTTTCTTCTTCTTTGTTCTTTGATGTATTTATCGTACCCGCGCGTACGGATGGATCGGAAGTGCCATTGACACTGTTGGCGACGCGCCAGCACCGCGAGGGGGGAGTTTCGCGACTCGCTCGCCCCCTCGCGAAGTTCAAATCGATGACGTCGAGTGCTGACAACTCGTCGGCGATCGATCGTCGGCGCTCAGCTCTGTGGGTATTTTCGGGAAAGCGCAAAGAAAATTGAACGGAGGCCGAGAGGCGCCGCGATCCCCCGATTCTTACGTCCCTGGGATCGGAGTGAAAGACGAGGTTTGTTTGTATGCAGAACGCGTAGAGCCCGTAGACGTATCGGGGGCGACGAACGGCCCGTTTTAAAAGCCCCGACAAAAAGGAACGCCGCGTCTCCGTCTCTCGGCGGACCCCCGTGACGCGTGCGACGTCTCAATGTTGCGAGACGAAGACTGTTTTACGACGTCAACTCGCGGGGGTGGGCCGCTGCGAATTCCAATGTCGACGCGCGAATTCTATTCCCTCGCGTCGACTCGCGTTGCGTTGCGCGTTGGGATGATTGAGTCGTTCGGCTCGATTTCGATTATCCGTGCGGGATGGCGAAATTGCAACGAGCCCGTTGTTTGTGATGTGTATTGACGGAGCAGCGTCTACCTAGGACGAATGCTGGCAATTAAACGCCATTCGCAATATCGGATAATTGAGTGGAGCGATGCAATTGGGTTAATCGTTATTCGATCCTGGGAACGCTTTTATTGGAAAAAAGTAATTTCAGTTTTTTCATATGGAAATTCTGTGTTACTCGGCGAGCGTGGGTAATGTAGGAGGCCTTTACAGAGGGTACCTACTTTATTGACATTCTGCTTTCGACGTCGGTAAGTGAATGGCCTGCTTTGTTGGCTGTTACTTGATTGCCATCGGTTCATCGTCCTGTAACGCCATCTATATCGCGCGAATTTTTTACAAATAGTTTCCATCTTCGAGCATAACAATAATTTTAATAACACTGTGGAATAAATCCGGGACGGTTGTAATAAAGAGTTGGGCTTTCGTTCCCATTACTTTTCACGGCAACCAGTTGCCTTCTTTTTATTACAGCCAGTTCCAGTTCCCCTCAGACAATTCGCAAGACTAGGACAAAAATATCTCGACCAATTCCTTTTCTTTAAGCGATTTCTTCAAAGAATCGTTCTTCAAAGCAGGAGCCTAGGCGCGTCGATTTTTTCAAGTCACCACGATAAAAGATCGTAAATATGTGCGAGTTATGTCGCGCTTTCTGTGCGATTAATCGAAAGTCTGCTACGAACGGGTGCGCATTTTTTAAAAAATTCCAAATTCGACATCCCGTGTTTCACGACCCCCTTTTTTGATGAAATACACAGAATATTCGCCACTATCCCGTCTCCGTACGTTTACCGGCCGTGTGATTGATACCTACGCGCCCCCTCGGCAACCCGCATTGTCGAGCCATGGAGCCGGCCACAATAGCAACAGGAACTTCGCGCGTCGTCCTTTTTATCCGACGATAAATGCAAAGCGCTTGATTTCACGCTACGTCGTATTATGTGTCCGTCGCGTACCTATAATATATAAAAACCTGTCACACGTCATCCCCCCGCTGAACCTACACCTACATTCGTTACCCTACTTATAAATATATAAATTAAAATAAATAAAAAAAAGGTAAAGAAGCTAATAAATTAGGTATAAATAATTCAATATATTCTAGTTCGAAAACGTTCCATTTGACATCATCAACCTAAAATTAAAATTATAGTTGAAATTAAATTACCTTCAAAAAATAAATACCTAAAATAAAAATAAATTTAATAATGACAATGTAATAATTAATATTAATATAAATAAACAAATTAAATCATTTAAAAAAATTATATTTCTAGCCAAAATTATACCAAAAATTCATAGATTTAAAAATTAATCAAAGAGAAATCATATCTAATCCAAAAAATCCTCTCAAATGAAAAAATATATTTATTTTTAATATTTTTAATGAAATAAATGATAGAAACTTTTGAATTATAAAAAATTATTTTATTTTATTTAAGAAACAAATTAAAAAGTAATGTAAAATACATGTATTAATATATTGTATCACGCACCCCGCTAAGAGCGCCCGTAAACCCGGCGTCGTACATACCTATAGGAATTCTACGACGATTAACATTTGCCTTCTCGCGCATAAAGGAAGGGGCTAAGAGCTCTCTCGCGTCGCCGCGGATCGGTTTATCGATTCTGCTTGCCGCTTTATGGATCGCTTCGAGGGTTTACCCCACGCGCACCGCGATCCCGAAGTTTCGTTCGCGGTGGGTTGAATTCTTCCATGCTCTATTTATAGGGATATACACACGGAGAAAATTGAATAGTAACGATTACCGGCCAGAATGGCAAATAGATGACATCTGCGATAATATCGTACTGAATAATCTGCAGCATAGGAATGATTACCATTCGAATAGCGATGATTACTATTTTGCAGATTATTCAATGCGATATTGTCGGAACTGCTGTCACCTATTTACTATTCTGGCTGGTAATCATTACTAAGTACTCAATTTTCTCCGTTTACGACCGCCGAATCGAGTTCGCGTTTCGTTACCTACGCGTCGAGCGTCCGTCCCTTCGATCGCCACTGTGACCGCGCGCCGAGCTCTTCGCTATATTCTATCCGGGGCGCGCCGATGTTCTCTATTCGCGTACGCCGTTCTTCACACGCGAGGTCATCCTCTTTGACGGGGCCGCCGGGTTCGTTAGTAGCAGCGCTGGTTAGCGCCGTCAGCCGGAGCGTTCGGCCGTTAATTGCATACCCCGACTACGGCTCGCCCATGGCGGAACAGAAATCCAGATGCAATTTTCTCGCGCGCGACTCCGTGTACCATGCGAGCGCGGTGTATACGCGCTAACGTAATAGCTCGCGTCGTCGTGTTGCGTGGCGTGCGTGCTTCCGCCTGGTGTACGTACATATGTATGCACATACGTATGTACCTACACGCGCCTGGCGCGGGCTCCACACGGTCGACTTGGAATAATGAGGAGAAAAAATCTCGCAATCACAGGAAAAACGTGTGCTTATTTGGAAGGAGGGGGGAGGGATTGGCGAATAACTGGCCGGAGTGAGAAAGGCGTCGAGGAGCGAGGGAGAGCGAGAAAACGCTGCTTCTCCCCGAAGCGCGCGCGCACTAATTTTAGGGGGGGAAATGGGAAAGGCATAGAAACGGTCGAATCAATCTCCCGTCGCGTTCTCGATGTGTCTCTTCTTTTCATTTCTTTTTTTTTTGGTCTATTTATACCGCGAGCTTCGTACAATGAATTTGAAGAATTTGAACGTACCCAGAGTGAAACGAATTCAAATCAATTCAGACTATAACCAATCCGCCGCTATTATACACGACGAGGACGTTTCTGCGGGGACGTCCGCCGAAGCTTTTGCAATAAAAACAGCCGACGAATCCCATCTGACGCAGCATTACGGCAAGCGGCGTACGAGAGCGCCTATATTCTTCTGAATTCGCAACGGCGGGCGCGCAACTCCGCGCTGCGCTTCCCCCGACTTTATTTGCTTTCCAATTTTTGTCGTTTGCTCCTCGTTCGCCGCCGCCGCCGCCGCCGCCGCCGCCTCCACCTCCGCACCTCTCCTTTATCCTTTTTTATCTGCTAGCAGTAGTTTCAGCCTGTTGGAGATCGCGTTTTCCCGCGGCCCTCCCCTTCCTCTCGCATCCCCTCGTAAAACGCAGCGTGTGAAAGTGGATTCCTCCTCCGGACATAATATCGGCCTCCGAGCCACCCTCGTTGTCGACGTTCTCCCGCGAGTAGGAGGAGAAGGCGGGGGCCGCAAGAACGGCGGAGGTTGAGACGTAGGGGGAGGAGAAGACGGCGTAGACGACAAGGCTGATATTACGGCATTCGTTTTACCGCGAAGTCAAACCTGACCGACTCGCTGAATGTCTCTGCGTTTTTATACGGCTCCCTCACCCGCACACCTCTCGCCACCTCGTTTCTCTCGTTCTTTTTGCCGCTGCGACTCCTTCCACCCCCGCACGTGGCGCGCGCGACAAGCTTCGGTTAGAAACGCGCCCGCCCGCGGTTGGCACTTTCCAAGTTTTGTTTGCTTTCAGTTTCAGCATTAACAGTCCCTCAGTTCGAAAAGTCAATTTTGCGGTTGTCCGCGCGCCGCTCCGGGCGAACGGAAAGCGGAGCCCGCGGGGCGGGTTTCGCGAAGCTTCTTCCGAAGACGTGCCCGCGGTACGCGACAATTTCTCCTTCTTCCCGGCGCGTTTTTCTTTTCATTTTGCCAACGCACTATCCTCGTCTCGACGATCGGGAAAGCATTCGATAGCAGAGAGAATCGTCGGCGCGCACTTCAAGGTCGCGGTGAGTTTCTCGCTTTACCACGCGATGATGATTTATGGAACGATCGCCGCTGACCTCTGAGTTCGACATCGGACTCGCATCTACCCTTCTCGAATCCCATAGGAACGGGTCCAGGGTCTTGACACGCGGATCATTGTCGAATCGTATCGAAGGTCCGATTACGCTTCTTTCCCAGGCCTCCCCTTTCTCCGCTCCTCCTCGGTACCGTCGTGATAAAAGAAGCGTGGACGGAGGGTGCGAGAGAGAGGTAGTACAAGTCCAAACATTTGCTCTCCCCGTGAATATTTTTCAGAGTTCCTCCCACGCGCGAGGGAATCGGACGCGATTCGGCGTTGGCGCGGGGTGGGGGGTGGGTCGGCGCGGCGGAAAGGGGTGTCGGCGGAGGGGGCTAGCAAATATTGCGGTAGGAAATGAGGTCTTGTAATTGCATTACTTTAAAATACCGCCTCTCTCCGTCAGCGCGACGTCGGGGTGAAAATGACTGGCTGGGGTTGCAGACGGCGCGGGGTCGGGGAAGAGCGACGAGACGAGACCCCGAGCGAATAGCGCGCGATGAAAAATTCAGAAGCGAATCCTTCCGCTGACGCGGGATAATCGTTATCGCCCCACGATCCCTCGGAAAATCGCGCGCCGCGTTCGATGTACGCTCTATAATTCGCGTTTTCTCGCCTCGGCAATCGAGAGCGTTTTCCGTCGTAGGGAACGATGTGACGTCAGTGCGACCTTCCCGGTAAAATCTTTGTTGCGTTAAAATCGACGCGCTCTTCGATTTATACGAGAATATTGAATTGCCTTTCGCCCTCTTTGGGAGTCGAAGATTCACTGTAGACATTTTTTTATTAAATTCAGTATAATTGTGTGCATAAAGTTTTTATCGAATTCGTAATTATGAAAATTAATATACTCCTTATGACAAATTTTAACGACAATTATAATCCTCTATTGAAAAGAGCTTTATATATAAGAGTATATTAAAAATACACATTCTTTTACAGTGTTACGTATCGGTCTCTCCTCCGGCGAGGGGTATAACGCGGCCGCGGTGGCATTTCTCACCCGATGCAAATTTCGTTTCGACCCGACCCGGGGACGCGCGGTAAACGGTACAAGAAACTCCGAGTCCGAAGAAAATGCTCCGGAGTAGGTACGGCTGGGAGAGCGAAAAGGAAGACGAAAGAAGGGAAAAGCGGTGGAACGGGAGAATATTCCGGGCGACAGCCCGCAGGAAATAAGGAAACGAATAAACATGAAACAAACGCTTGCAAAGTATACGTGTACGGATGTATGTATGCGTAGGTAATGTACCTATCCACGAAAGAAAGCTCCGCGGGATCCCGGCGCGCGCGTCAGGCTCTTGTACGTAGTTATACAACCAGTCCGCGGCAGGCTGGATCTTTCCGTCGCTTCGAATTAACGGCTCCCGAAATTTATCGTTCCGCCAACCCTCCGCCCGCCCCTCGAGCCTTTCTTTTCATTACGTCGCCTTTTCCTTCCCCCGATCGTTATACTTATATCTTCGCGGTTTTCAAAGCCACCCGCCCCCTCTCGCCAAGTCGGTACCAATTAAGACCGCCGAGTCGACGAAATCGCACGAAAACTTTGAAACGTCCCGTAACCTCGGCGCTGCTATTACCGTTGACGGCGCGCAGTTTTCAGGGGCGCGGGGAAGGGAGGATAATTGTACGGTAAAATAATTCAGAACCCCCTCCCGCGCGTCTAGTCGAGCCACGACCATTTCCGCGCTAATCGAATAAACTGCAGGTCGTCGGAGGGAGCCGCCTTTGGCTTTCCCTGCGATCTCTCCCTTCGTTCGTCCCCCCCCGCGTCGACGACGCTTCTCTTGCTCCTCACCCACCCTCGTCCAAGGAAGCGGGGCTGTTTGCGAAATCCTCCTACGCTTGCTCGTATATATATGTACATATACATATGTATAATATATATATCGCCCTCCTTATTTTAAGTCCCCGGAGACCCCCGACACTTTTATGGCTCGTTGTCGTACGGTTTTTCGAGTTTCCCCTTCCGCGCGGTAACACGGAAGGTTATCGACGGTTCGTACCTCCCGGAACGACATCCTTCCGTCCTTCGCGCGTCACGTCGCCTTCCAGCCGCACCGTAGGTACCGGCGGCGAAGCTGTCTACTCGCGGCGGTCACGTGTCGGTCTTTCTCTCCTATCCCATCCGGCGCGCAGTGGCGAGAGTTGAGTCAGGTCAGCCCCGCGCTGTGTATCCGTCGCGTGGCACACCTCGCTTCAATTTCAATCCCCCGGCGCTTCTGCCTCTTCCGTCGCGAATGACGCCGTCGCGAGCGTCAGCGTGAAAAGCACCGTGCGCCACTCTCGGACAATCTCATTACGCAAAGTGACACACTCGTCGGTCGTGACGCTACATTCGTCGGTACACGTAATCCCGATCGAGCTCCCTCGCGAGAGTGGTGGTCGAGGGCGCAGAGGACGCGCTAAGAGGAGTACGCTCGGGATTTAATGCGATATGGCGAGGCCGCGCTTCGTCGCGTCTACGAGGCGCCTGGATGGCGACAAATTTCGCGCGGTGTATAGTATAGCTGTCGCACGGAAGGAGGCCGTAGGCTTCTGGTGTAAAGGTCGGCCCTCTCGGGAGGCGCGGAAGGGTCGATGTCGTATGTCGCGAACGGGGAGCGACGTTGTCTCGCCGACGAGCCTTCCCGCTATCGATCCGCTTGCGGTCGAACGACTTGTCTTCCCTCCATGTCCTTCTTTTCGGAAGATGAGATCCGTTCGCGCGAAAGATCAGGTGTTTCGAGATATCCGATGATACGTTGCCGATGCATATTTGACGCTGTTTAAGGTTTCTCGAGCGGTACAGGGGCTCTCTTTTTCCCTGTTAAAAGTTCGTCCACTGAAGCACAGCAACACTCTAAAGTATGTTCTTCGTGCGATGTGGCGACAACGTTTGACGTACAGTAGTATGTGTGTGTCTGCGAGTTCAAAAATGGAGCTCAAAACATCTGGTCATGCATCTGCAACCTTATGCAACGTTGCCACATTGACTTATCAAAGGTTACATTTATAAAGAACAATTAATAAACAAATAACGGGCTTCTTAATGAACGTGAAAATCTGTATAGAAGATTTTAGTTCATCAAGCTTGCCGTTTAAAAAATTTCAGAATTTTTTCACTATTTTTCTCGGAAATATCGCGGTTTGTTGGTTATAACCCACAAGAACGTATGTTATTTTGTTGTTCAAAAATCTTTGCAACGAGCTCCTTAAAAGACTTGAAAATTTAACTGAATTTTTTCTTTACTTCAATCTACCGAACGCAATCATTTTCAAGCATTTCTCACTATTTTTTAGTATAACGCTCGAGAAACCTTAACCAGAGCACTACATGGTGTTAGGGGCTCCTAGTTTCGACTACTTTTCATGACAACGATTCGTCGACCCATCCGAAATCGCACACATCCCCGCACGATTTAATTAACTTAATTTCGCGCAATTCGGGCGTTAATTAATTTCACAGTCGTCAACGAGGCGACGTTGCTCGACTCTCTCGTTAGACGGCAGGTGCGCGCATCCGACGGGCACACCTGTATATATATCGCTCTTTCCCCATACCTCTCGCACTCCGGCGGGTCCCCGAAATACAGGAGCTTCCGCAAATTCTCTATCCGTAAATTCCACGAGGGTGGTTTTGGAATTTCGTGCCACCGCGCGTCTCGTGTAAGATCCCTCGGCATCTTCCTCCGTTCTCCTTACTCGCGCGCGGGAAAGCGGTGCGCGATCCGGTCTGCGACATTTTAGAGGCCGGTTGTTATGCATACACGCGTTGACGATAACGAGCGAAAGAGTCGAGAAAGGGTGCTTTCGAAGCTTACGAGCCTGTTCCGCCAACTCGCGCGGAGTGTTTCTCACGCGTATCATTAATTATGCTTTCTGGTCCGTGAGAAGAGATTTTCCACGGTAAAGAGGGGCGGTAGTGAATCCGTGGAGCTGGTGGCGGGGGTAGGGGGTGCGAGAGAGAGAGAGAGAGACTGACTGACTGACTGATAAAAAGTTTATTGCTCAGGGTTGAACAAAAATTGCGTCCATGGGGACACAGCGAACAAGCATAAAAATAGATTGTACAAGCAATTGGCGAGGTAAATAGTTAAGCGAGCTTGGTCTGTCCTAGGCAAGAAAGTGGCACGAGCAATAATTAACAAGCAAAGTGAGAGAGAGAGAGAGCGTACACAAACAAACCGTAGGACAATAGCCGGCCGTGGCAGAGGCAGGCTTTTGTTTCAAACGAAAGATCGGCGCGACAATGCCAGCCAATCACATCGGTTCGGACCGTGCTTCGGTTTTTTCCTCCTTCTCTTTTTTTCCCTCCGATACGCGCGCGCGCACCCGCTTCCCCTATCGCCTCAATGTCACTTGGCGTCGACGGGTGATGCGCGCGGGCTTAATTGTCGAAACAATGGAATTATTGCAGGAGAGCTCGGCGAAAAATAAAAAGCCACTCGAGGACAACCCCCGTGTCGGGGCGGTCGGCACGCACGCACGCGTGACACACGCGCGGTATTAAAATCCAACGCCATTGTCTTCGCTCGGGTTGAACGACGACGAAAGCGCGAGGGATGGTGCCTCGGGGCGGCTTCTCTCTTGCGGGGTGAGCGTAACGCGAGAGTGGATTGATTAATTACACAAGTGGTTACGTGTCGATACGCATCTCTGTACGGAACACGTCGCGGGGACGCGAGAGATTTTAGGGGAGGCTCATTTTTTCTCGTCGGGAGTACGAGCAATTTCCCTGAAATCTCCCCGTAATTGCGCGCGTCGTCGCGGCGCGTATACAGCGTCCGTACGCGCGTGCCTGTATAGCGGTAAATTGGCGCGGAACGAGGTTGTTTTGAAACGCGTAATCTTCCTCTTCCGCGACACTTTTTCCGGGTTATAAAGCGAAGCAGGCTTTCCCGGCAGTTCCTCTTTCCCGGCTCACTTCCAGCGCCATCTCTCTCGCCCGCAATCGCACTCCTAAAACATCTCCCGTCCCTCAATACTCGGGCACTCGGGAAAGTACCCCGTTTAATCGTCGTTCTCGTACAACTACCCCTTGTCTCTAAATCGCCTCGATGTATAACTGTAGCGAGAGTGTAAATAGAGAAGTGTGGGCGGGGGAAAAAGGACAAATTTCCCTCATATGTCTCGCACACAAGCCTCGTATCATTTTTCGCGTATCACAACCGCGAGCAATCTCGATTCCGAGAAGCGCCCCGTAAATAAATGAAAATCTCGACTGAGAAACCGGATCGGATTTCAGCCGAGCGCTCGATCCTCCTCCCCTCTGCTACCCATTTTCCTACCGGCCCCTCGGATCCCTCCGCCCGTCCCGGGCATTTTCTTCGCGAAATGTCAGATCAGAGAACGGCGCGCGCGCGCGTCTCTTCATCCCGCGCGTCGTCCCCGATATTGCTTCGGCGCTCGAACCCTCTCACATCGACATACGCGCGATCGGAGCCACACGCGCGCGGGCACCCCGCCCGTCGATCGAGGCGTCGGGGGTGCGTAACGGCGAAATCGCGGTCCTCTTTTCACGGTGATTCGAGCGCGCATACGTGCGTCCATTGCCGGAGCGCTCGATATTGGCGTGATTGATTGATCGCGCGTTTTCCGTCGAAGCGCGGGGAGGGGTCAGGAAAAAAAAGAGTGGCTCCATCCTTTATTCACATCTCGGTAAGTTTACAGGGAAACCCGAGTTTCTTCAGCACGTGGACGCGCGCCAATCGCCGCCCGAGTGAGATGCCAGCGTGTTGTGTTCTCCCGGGGGTAGTCCACCCCCCGCTCGCATATAATATTATATAATACTCGAAACTGAGAGAAATAATTGCTGGTGCCAACAAATATTTTCTTCAATCAGAGACATGATATATCATAATTCCAGGATCAAGCCGTGATTTTCTTCGCGCAAGAAAATATTTTTAACAGGCATGTGAGTAATAATGGTTTTTTTCGCGCAGACAGAATGTCTCGTCCTAACGAAGGTATTCTGGAATCAAAAATATACTTTCTTCGATCAAGAATCTGTATTCTTAAAAATTGTTAAGATTATATCAAGGGTTGCTTGTCAAAAGGGCGTAGCCACAAAAATCATGTTTTGGTTGATACCCCCTCACCCGTCACGTCACGTTGGTTTTGGTTCACCCTTCTGGCAGGAAACTCTCGATATGTTCTTCGTCCAAGAAATATTTGTTTACGCTATCAATTATTTATTTCGGGGTGTGTATGGGATAATATACGCCAGGGTTCGGGATTCGTGTATAGGAATAGGAATACGGCAATATAAACTTCGGGTGCTATCCTCGGAGAAATTCGCACGATAAATTGTATTATCCTCGACGACAAAAAAAAAGATCCGCGTATAGCGTCTCTCCCGGTATGCCAATAACGACCGAACTGCCTGTATAAATGTGCTCGTTGTAACGATAAAGCGTACCGAATAACGGTAAAGTGTACCGAATAACAGTCAAATTTGCCATTCGACTCGACAAATCGTAGCGGAGGATTTACGTGAACTTTCCTTACCGTGAAGTAAAAATGTAGCTTCTCCACGATTGGCGATATACCCCTCCGCGCGACAGATTAACAGCTATACCGCGAAGCGCATAGTTTAGAGTCTACAGCCGGTCCCAGACAATGCGTGCGTCCGGCGAATATTCGCCATTCGTGATTCTTCGCGTAGTGTGTGGGAGCTCTACTGCGCCAAGCATTCGGCATTCGCCCGCTATTCGCGGTCTTGTCGGTAAAACGACGCGTAGTAAAGGATGACGAAGTAACTTCGGGCTTCTTCGCCTCCACTCCCACATGGTGTGCCCAGTTACGCATAGTTGATTTATTTGCAACCTGAGAAGGGGTCCAGGCGTCTTGCCCTTAACGAGGCACACCGCCTTGCCGTCGCGACCGGTGCCCCGTCGCGAGGCCTCTGAAATTGGAGAGCGGGATTGAGGCGCCGCACAATGGGACGAAATCTCGAAAAGCTAGCCAAAACTCGCAAAATGAAGATTTTATTTCGGGGTTTGGTTAGTGACACAGGAAGTCTGAAGTCGGTCCCAGACAATGCGTGCAGTCGGCTAATATTTGCCATTCGTGATTCTTCGCGTAGTGTGTGGGAGCTCTACTGCGCCAAACATTCGGTATTCGGTCGCTATCCACGGTCTTGTCGGTAAAACGACGCGTAGTAAAGGACGACGAAGTAACCAAACACTTTCGTGCGTTGAAATGGGTGTAGAAAAACTTATGAACCCGTGCCCTTCCATGCGCACCCCAAATGCCTACACCGATATGGGATCCCAAACATGTTGACCACAAAAACAGAAACAAAGTGGCTGATGCCTGGAAGGAGTTGGAATCATCATTTTCTAGCAGCAACGTAACTGCCGCAGATTTAAAAAAGAAGAAAGACTCACTAATGGCGATATTCTGTCAGCTTTTAAGTAAGGTCAACCCTTCGTTGCTCACGTGGGGTGTAGGCTACACCCCAGCCTCCTTTTTTTGCATGCCACGCCTAGAGTTTTTTTTTTCAAGGTTTGCACTTTTAGTACCTTTCGGGAACATTTCATTAAAGAATTTGGCACCAAAAGCGCAGGACAAAACCGATTTATCTCTTCGACAGAACGCTGCAAAGAGTTAAATAGTGATTTTTAACAGTCTGTATTAATTCAATATTTAATATTTTTCTATAAAACTTGTTCCAATTTGTTAATTGGTACTTTGTTAATAAAACGAGAGTACGACAACTATCCTCAGTCTATTATTTATACTATTTTTTTAATAAAAATCGGCAGGGAGACCTGAGCGTCTGAAAACCGAGACCTCATATACCGAGACTTCGAGTTTTGTTTTCAATTAGAAAATTACGAAATTAATTTTTTTTAATGTTGAGATCATTAGGCAATATCTCAAGCTTTAAAATAAAAAAAAAGTATTAAAAAATTTCAATTTTTCACTAAGAAAACGTTAATCTTTAACTGGGGTGTAGGGTACACCCCAGGTGAGCTTTAATGTTTCAAAAACCCACGTGAGTAACGAAGGGGGTTTCTCTGGTGCTGGGGCAGAAGACATTTACAAACCAAACTGGTTTGCCTTTGAAACTATGCAGAAGTTTCTCAAACCTATATATACTCCAGGAGAAACTATGAACTCAGAGGTAAATATTTTATAATTTTTCCAATTTCTCCACTCCGAATAAATCATGGCAATACATCGACAAAGATTTTTAAGACTATATTTTTAAATTTTTAAATGATGCTTCGAATTATTGGAGTTGTGCATAAAATTTAGATACTCCACTAATATTTCTAAAAATCTAAAAGATCCAACTATTCATTTCTCAACAGTCCGGTCATCTGATTGCGGTAATGTTGATTATAAATAGTATTTCTATAAATATTTTATAACTTAGTTTTTTGTACATTTGTAAACAAAATAGAATATCATTGGAGTCAGGGATGGGCGTCATAAGAAAAATTAATAATTGAATGGCTAATAGTTAAGATTAAATTTTCATTTATCATTCAAATAATTTTGAATAACGAATAAATTTTCGTTCATCATTCCGTCATTCTTACTTGGTTGTTTCACTGGGTAGACGATCAAGGTAATTACGAAGTTCTTCCTACAGTTTATCGTGACCAGGTGCACCAGATCGACGATCACGGGAAATGACAGATTTTCCCTGCAGTTTTTCGTGTCTAGGTGCACCAGGTTAGTGAGCGCGATAGAGAGTCCGACATATATGGATCATTTTATATTATGATATATACTGAAAGAATCTACATCTCTCGTAATCAAGGGTTTCCGTGAATTGCGGTTATATGCTTTTTTTTTCCTAGAGGAATGTGAATTATATCCGTATATTTCTAGACGAAAAATACGATGTTCCTTTGTGTACGTAATACGAGACGGTACGTAATACGAGACGCCGTGAGGCCCCTGAAATTGGAGAGCGGTATCGAACCCGAACGTTCGTGCATTTGCCGAAAGCACGAACATTTTCTACATACTGTAGCGTGTGGGAGGGTAGGCGAAGGCGTAGTACGATCTCCGAATGTTCGCGCATTCGCCGAATGCACGCATTGTCTGGGACCGGCTGTAAGCTAGACGGTAGTATATTCTTTTATGAACCTCTTTCTACCTCGAGGACTTCGTATATAGAGGCGAGTCGTATCCGCAGTGGTTTGCGCCTTATACTCGTAGATTAATGACGTCGCGCGACGTCAGAGAATTTTTATTTTATTCCTTGCGTCGTCACCGCTTTCATCCTCTCGTCCCATTTACCGCGATGCGGATATATAGATCCACCGCGCACATAGCCATCCAATAGACACCCCTTTTATATTCTTGTCGGATGAAACAGCGCGGAAAGGAAGTCAAAATAGAACACGATCGGATTCTCCGAGAAAAGTAGATATGCCGGGTGGAAGGGTTGAGAAATTGTGTCGGAAAGCATGCGGGGTGTTTCCTACGTCCAACGACACGACTGCCACTCCCGTCCTCTTATCTCGTTGCACGCGGGATGCACAGATAGACGTTCAGATGTCATATAGCGTCGTCTGACTCACGCAGGGTGTTTTCCCTCGGACACGCGCTTTCGGCGTCGTTGCAATTGCGACACTCGGCGGTCTTTTGCGAGTCGCGGCGAATCTCGCGACGCAAGACTCTCCGAGCGCCTGAAAGTACAGAGAAACCCCCCTTGAATCGAGCGCGGGTACGGTAAGCACGTACTTCCCGTCTCGCCCCAGCCGTGAGCCCCGCGGGGAAATGTGTTTTGCTTTAGGACACGCTGACAGATTTGCAGTGGGCATGGGGGTCCGCCCCCCTCCTCCCGCGCTCTTTCTCTCTCTCTCTCTCTCTCTCGGGAATCCTGCTGTTTATTGCTCGACGATCCTGGGCCCCGGGTTTGGGTCAAAATAAACGGCTCCGGGCACACCCGGTATATAGGCACAGGCACGCGGCCGCGCGAAATAATTTCCGGTGCGTATTGCGACACCCATTTTAGTCGACGCGGCGGCTTCTTCGAGAGATTCGACATTTGCCCCCGGTATCAGGTAGAGCGACGAAAATGAAAAAGAAAGCGGGAACGTCGCGTTTCCAAGGTCGAAAGGGGTGGCGTACGCGCGCAATCGTAACCCCGGTGTGCCGCCTGCGTGTCTCCCCCCTCCCTACCCGGCAACGATCGATATATCGTCGATGGACGTAAACGGGCGAGTGCAAATAAACGTTAACCCGCGAGCAAACTAATTTTCCGTCGGAATTGCATCCTCGCTCTCTCGCGCGCGTTTGCACGAAGCACACCATTCGCGCAACGCTCAACCCGTGCGCGCGGTGTGCGGCCCCGGGGCGGCGAGAGAAAAATCGGCGAAATTTCCGTTCGCGCGAGCTTTCGATCTCGACGCACGCGGAATAACAATATCGATGGCCGCGTCGGTCCGTGCCGAGTAATGTGGGAAAGCTTGCCAGCCATTCCGCAGCGCCGCGGTGGGTACGCGCCGCCAGCGGTCTACACACGCTCGGGCGCGCAAATCGGCGTTCGTCGAAAATGCTGAAATTAATTATGATTCATCGAGGAATGCCGGGGAAGGGGGATCGGGATGACGGCGGGTATGTGAGCGGGGGGAGGAAGACGGCGAGAGAAGGAGCCTATTGATTCCTTCGTTATCTCGACGTCCGGCCGCACTTAAAACGGTCTCCATCCCTCCGCGCGTCGTCCACCCTCGTCACGACAATTCCCTTCCACGAACGGAGGTGCACTTTCCTCCACACGGTGCTCTTTGTGCGCGCAGCTGGACGGCAGGCGTTTTATCGCGGGTCGGCTCCGTGGGTCTTTCTCTCCGGTCACGTACGACACGCCGCGACCTTTCGCTGGTCACCAGGTGACGAACATTCCTCTTTTTATTGCGGGCTCGCGGCGGAGGAGGTTTGAAAAACCGCTGTAAAACTTTGACCGCGTGCCGCCACGTTCCCTCTTTAACTTCGACGTGAATTTGCCGTTTAACGTTTCGAAGGGGCGGGGCGACAGCTGTGACGGTAATAATGGTATAACGTAATTAAAATCTCGGGCGATGCTACATTTCATCGATCCGAGATCGAAAGTGGATCGCGGTACGTATAAATTTCAGTCGAAGAGGGAATTGCAGTTTAGAGTTGGAAGCTTGCGCGAATGGAGGTGCGAGGGGTCGCGGGGAGGAGACCCGACGAATTCGGACGGGACTCCCCCTCTCGGTTCACGCCGGATCGAACGGGGTGCTTTAATTAATCTTACTTTATAGCCGCGGAGTTGAAGCCGTTTCCCCCGCAATCGCGGCAGATATTATTCATCGGATGTGTCGGGGTCTATGAGACTGCTGTGACACCTCGGTTCGTCTCGCGCGAGAGAGGGTGACGGGTCGCGGATTCGTCGGAAGATATCCGTAATTTGCGCGCGCATGCGTGCTACATTCGCACGGGCCTGTATACGGCGTACACGGTTGCTCGGATTATGGGATGTAGGAGCGGATGTCTCGCGTGTGTACGTATACATGAGGCAGGCGGGTGCGCTCGTTCCCCTTTTATCTATCTTGTCATCTCGTGGAAACTAAACTACGGGAGGCGCGCGAGGGAACGGGACGAGGAGGTGGGTGAGGGTTGCGTTCTCCCCGTTTGAAAGAAGGAGATCTTCATCGCGGGGCACCTCTCGAAGAATTCTCCGGCTTGGTAGAAAATACCGGAGGACGTGGCGCGGGTACAATTAATTTCTTTGACGTCGCCGCGAAAGTTCAGTTCCGTCGGGGAAAAATAAGGAGCGAAGTAGTTTCTTCGAAGATCACGTCGGCGCTTCGGCCGGCCGGAGAACGAGGAGGTATACGGGCTTTGTTTTTCCGCCGAGGTGATCCGAGTCGAGCGGCGCGGGGTGGCGAGGTCGCGGGAGGAGCACGGGAGACGCGCTCGAGACTCGAGACTCATCCCACG
Organism: Xiphydria camelus; assembly: GCA_963678675.1. Lineage (NCBI taxonomy): Eukaryota > Metazoa > Arthropoda > Insecta > Hymenoptera > Xiphydriidae > Xiphydria > Xiphydria camelus. The sequence goes on along the minus strand of OY783199.1, from coordinate 25,416,771 downwards.
GTACTTTTCCGTGCGCGCGAACTTCGCGGCGAGGACGGGGACTTGGAAAGAGACCAACTCGCGGTGACCGATGGTCGTGTACGACCCCCGGCTTCGCTCTCGTATACGATGTAAGTACGGGGAAAAAAAAAGAGGACAATATACCGAGACAAATTCGAAAGCAGCCAGTGAATTCCTAATACGTCATGGCGTATCGTTTGCACGTTTACGAATCCCGGTCCCTTTGTGCGCCGCTCCCCCCCCCCCCCTAACTCGTTTAGCCGCTCTTTTTTCAGACCTGCGTGCGCGGGGGGAAATCAGGTTGCGCGATCCTTGCTAACAACGGGCTTCAAGGTGCGAGTCATTCGTAAACGTCACGATGTCGATGAATCAAACTTATCGTCCGCGAGGATTGGATAAGGTTCCCGACACGCTCGCGTCACTTTTCACTTCCTCGCCCTCTCTCGCGAGTGCCACGCGCGGGTGCTGCCGAAATCACCCCTGGAAAGAACGTCACGTGTCTCGTGGTACATTGTGGTCGTGGACACATCCGACGGAGAATGACGTCTGACTTATCCGAAATAGGTGACTTTCGGAATCGGCACGAAGAAATACACCGGACAGGATAATCGATAGTTCGATCCAAAACATTTTAATTTCTGTAAACACTTTTAGATTAATCAATTTTAAATTAATTAATTTAAATCGTGCTGGAAATTTTATATTATTCGATTGAGTTTACTACCACTTCATCGATTTAATGATCTATCACTCGAGTCAACCAGAGGAAAGTCAATTAGCAATATTTTTGTCGAACTACATTTTTCATCAGTGTGTGTGTGTAGTTAATTTTCAATACTGCCCCATGTATAGGACGTTTATCAATGCACGGGAACGTCGATACGCACATATCTACTTGAAAACATCCCGAGCATGCTTTTTGTTCGAACGAGTCCCTTATCATCTAGCCGGGAAAGCGCATAAAACGCTGCGTGCGCTCATTAGGAAGTTATCAGGACTGCGGGGCGTGGCGCACAGCGTATTCACGCGCCATGCACGCGCTGTCTACCTAGTTGTGCCAGCTGGCCTCCCCGTACGCGCGTTTGTATATGTACACACGCCTACAAATTGCTGCGTACTTAGATATACCACGTGAGAGACTAAACTTACTCGCAAGGAAAGAAACTCCAATCGCTATTATCTCATTATCTGTGCATTTTTCGCCTACATCGATATAAGACTTTATTGCAGATTGAAACGTAATCTTCAAAAAAGTATTATACAAATATAAGCCAAAAGCTCATAGGTTCTGAGATAACAGTGATTCGAGTTTCTTTCCTCGCCAATAAGTTTAGCCTCATATATCGATACCTTACATTGAAAACCTCGTAAGTACAATTTTTGACAAAAATGCCATTTATAGCTTACTGTGTGTTCAGATTTTAAACCTTAACGCAGTAAGCTATAAATGGCATTGTTGTCAAAAATTGTACTTACGAGGTTTTCAAAGTAAGGTATCGATATGGTATGTCGAGTTCATCGCTACGTACATACGTACGCAATACGCCGAGTGCGCACACGTGGAAACGCTCTCTCTTGATACGTATGGCAGCAGGCGCGGAAGGTGGACGTTCTCGTGCACGCACACTGGATGCTGCGATAGGCCGAGATAAATAACGGACCGAAAGCGAAACGATAAACCGGTATCTTCGCTAAACATTCCGCCCCGTGGTCCTGCGCGCACGAGCTCTGCGCGATAAGAGGAATGGGCTCGAACGTAGCACAGAAAGGACTCTAAATTAAACGACACGCCGTTTAGAAAAGTTTCTACGGGACGATCTTACCGGTCCACCGAGGAATTCAATTAAATCGTTTCTTCCCAGTCGAGACTTTTCATCGAGGCGAATCGGTTCGGTACGAGAAGTCGAGATATCGTTCGATCGGCCGGAAGGGACGCGGTCGTTTCTCGGAGCCGTCGCTAGAAGGAGCTTGATGGCGAACACGTGTGCAAACACATGACCGCGGTTCGACTGCGACGTACGACGGCCGTCGGTTTGTTAAATATCGCGCGAATTATTTTGCATCCTTCGCGATACCAACGCGACCAGCAGCGGCCGCAATCCGGGCGCTTCGACTGGATGTTTCGTCTACGTCTAATCAATCAGCGTGTGCATCTATACATATACTTTTGCCTTCAGTAATCGCAGTGGAAGCTATCTACGGTACGACTGATATCGCTGCGGATATCGCTCCGTCCGAGAGTAAAAGATCGTTGGGTGGCGGCGAGCGGGAAAAAGAAAGGGGAACGGAAAGGCGATTTTCCAGGATTCCGACCGTCGCAACTCGTTAATCGCCCGGCCGACCTACATTTATTTCACCCTCCGCGAGTTGTCCCGCCCACACGTCTCCATTTTTCCTTCGCGTCTAACGGCCGTCCTCGCGATTTTCCCTACGATTTTTTCGACTCTCTGCTACACGCTCTCCGCGGGGACGAGGAAAAATCCGGAAAATCAGCGCGGACCGTCTCGTCAGTTAATTAATGGTTGACTCGTCCCGTGCGATTCCGCTTGGCACATTGATACGATCACGTGATTGCAACGCGCGTAGTTCTTTTTTTTTAACGGACATTCCTTTGAAACGAGGAACGAATCGAAGCGCTCGAAGTACTCTCTTCGCTTTTTGTATTTGTACACGCGCACGTTCCGATGGAGTGCGAGAGAATGAGAGCTGAGAGGAGAGTCACTCGCTTTCAAATCGATCAACGGCGAAGAGCCCAATGTTTATCTGGACAGGGTCGGGATGCGGGAAGAGGGGTGGGCTTTAGAGAGACGAGCGGATCGAGTACGACTTCGATGTGCCGAGAATGAGGGGCGCGTCGTGCCTCGCACTGAATGGGAAAAAAAAGAGAAGGCGATAAATGGCGAGACAAATCTTCCCGGAGAGAACGAGCGGTTCGTGATACGAGAGGGGAACTCTTATCAAATCCGTAATTGGTTGCCATTACGATTCGGCGACACTCTGCCTCTGTTCTTCTCCCCTGCTCTCTTTTGCCCTCGACAGGCAATTCGGCGGGCTAAAGCCTTCGCGCAATCATGGTACGAAAGGACCTTGTTTTTCGTTTCACTTATTTACCACGGCGCGAGGAATGTCTTCAATTATTTCGACATCCGTCAAATTTCCAAGTTACGGATCTTAACCTCTCGATCGCATCGCGAAAATCGCGTCCTCTGATGTGTCCTTCGCGGAAATTAAATTCGAAATTAAGATCGGGATCTATATAAGAACGTCCATCGACGAGGGGCGAGCGGCGATCGATTAGCGTGAGATGTTCGAAAATCGCTTTCATCTCATCCTGGCATGGTCCAGCGCTCGCAAGAAAATGACAAGGATCGACGAGCCTTCACCAAGCTCCTCCTGGCCCTGACGGCAGGTACTGGCGGCCACCCCTTTCGGAATATCAACCGTTCGCTCGACATCGAATTCCGCATCTCGATGGTGAAACTGGGTCGCGCGTTTCGCGACGCATCTTTCCGGCAGGCACCGCGACGACCCTGCTGTTCTACCCCTTAACGGCGGCGAGAATTCACCTGGACGCGTCACGCTCCCACCGCGGTGGCGTCGCCTCCCTTCGTCGACTGTACAGTTTGTACCGAAGGGGCGGATTATTGTCGATTTATCGAGGAGGGCCGAAGTTCGTCATCGCCAGCGGCATCGCCACGACGCTGCGTCTCTCCATGTACACGAGCTTCATCGAGACCATATTGCACCGCGAATTCGACTCCATGCAGATAGCCTACGCGGCCGTATTCGCCGGTGCGGCGTCCACCCTGGTCGGTTAGAGCCTTCAAACGTCACCTCTTCGCGAAGTACCGTTTGCTTACCCTCGACGCCTACAACGAACGTTCATCCCCCCCGTCGACAGGGCTACCAACGGACGTACTGTTCACGAGATTCAACGTGGAAAACTACAACAGGAGCTGGCGCCAACGAATTCCGCGCGACAGGCTCCGCAGGACGTTGAAGAAGCACGGCATCCTCGGTGTCTATCGCGAATTGGTGCCCGCCACCGTCAGGCTCGCCGTGCTGAGCGCGCTGCAATTTGGCATGTACACGCAGCTCATGATCGAGAGCGACAAGCACTTCCCCAGCGAGAATAGGATCCTGGCGAGTCTCCTCTGTGGCAAGATCGTCGCCCTCGTCGCTAAGGTCGTCGCGACGCCCCTGGGAATACTCAAGGGGAGGCTCGAGGTGTGTGGTCCGATCGTTCGTGAAACGGTCCTCGCGTAGAATACCGAAGGAGGTCTTATTGAGTTACCGCCGTCAGATGGAAATACAGGGGAGGACGTAGTTGATTTTCTCCCCCCCCCCCCTCCCGTTTCTTCTTATTCCCTCGTGGAACACTCGACAGCAGATACCTACTATGCGCACCCATCACGTGTAGATGCTGACGATAGACAGGAGGCGCCTGGGCCTCGCGAGGCTCGTCAGATTGATCGCCCATCGCAAAGGTTACGTCGTCATGTGGACGGGCCTCTCGATTTACGCCGCCTGCCAGGCCCCCTTTGCCGTCGCGTTCCTCACGCTGAGTCGGACGATCGGTCCGCTCTACCAGAAGGGCAGGGAGAAGATTCGCGTCATCCTCGATGTTCCGGCGGCGGAGCCGAACGAACCGTGGTACGTGTATCCCTATCGGTGGCCTTGGAGGCGCACTCCACCGTCGCCGCCTGAATCGCCGTCGACGTCACTTCCAAACGAGGGAAAATCGGAGTAATGGGAAAAATCACTGGATTCGGAAAATGGAAAGCTTAGGCTTGGGAAAAAGTAAAAATAAAATTCTTCCATGTGAGCTGGCAAACGCGTTAATTCATTTGTACGGGAACAGTTTTATTTTTCGCGCAATAATTCCAGATAATACGATGAACAAATCGCGAACGAGATACCGCAGCACTCCTCCGTGTTTGGTTTCATTCCGTTCGCCCATGTAGCATGCCACGACTGTTCTCTTCGATAATGAGCGATTAGCGATATCGGGAGACGCCCCCTTAGGACGCCTGCTTTCCATGTAGGAAAGCGTAATGTGTAACGCGATTGTTCCGTTTAGACGCTTGAGTATTGAAATGTATAGTGTTTTCAAGCTTTGCGAGAAAGTTGGAGTAATTTCGGCTATCACTTTTCGATAGAATTCATTCGAATGAGCATAATTTGGAAGGATATGAAAAAAGGGGGTTGCGTATTTCGAGATTTTAAATTTATTTGTAATGTAAAAGGCTTAAAAAAATATTTGACGATAATTCCGATCTAAAAATATAAAAACAGAGAAAGTTTGAAGAACACAGAGGCACGCAGGGAAAGAAATACAAAAGTGTGATTCACTTCCGTACGACCCTGGAAGTATGAAATTAAAACAACACATAAAATCCGTCATGAAGACATGATAAATGGAACGAGGCAGGGGCAAGGGGGTGAAGCGCGCACATGGCGAAGGGAGGAGACCGAAAGAAACCAAACAGCCTCCGGGTTTTTGAGCGGCCTCTCGAATACCGGACACCCCGTAGGACGTTGTACCGTGTGTGCGGGAAGGAGGAGGATCTCGTGATTCGGATGGCGGGGCGCATGCGCGCGCGTACACGCCATACGCGCATCCACTCCCCCGCCGCATTTCAGAGCCGCTCGAGAGTGACCAGGTTTCGTTTCTGGTTTCGGCTCAGTGCTTTGGCGCGTCCCGTTCCGAGCGTTTCTGGCGTGCCCTGCCGTGTCACGGAGAATCATCCGAGATCAGAGTTGACGCGGCTGCCGCAAGTTGACAATTCGAGGGGAGAACCGAAGCTGTGGATAATCCGAGCTTTCATAATGGCAAGTCTCTCTTTTTTTTTGTAAATAAATTTTAGCCTCGTTTCCCTCATTTCAATAATTCGTTTCGATAATTCTTCCGTGTTTAAATCTTCTTAATTTTCATTTTGTCTATATTTCGAATGTCGTTTTTCGAATCCAGCAGCATAGTTCTCCCACTCCCTTACTTCCCTATTTTATCGCAAGAATTACGAGCAGTGTGGCATCGCCGGATGCAAATAGGGAGGGAGATCTTTCGATCGCTTGACTCGTTCGAATTTACAAATACCATCCCGTCCTCCTCGTCCGAGTATAAAAGTTTTGCGCTCGTCCGCTCGGGGGGGATGAAAGGCGTCGCGACGCCGTGCCGCGCCACAAAGAGTCGGGCGACTGCCGAAACAGTCGCGTTGGAACCTCGGCCAATTGATATTTTCGCAAAGAGCGGCACGACCAACTGAAAATTGATTAAAATCGACGACGTTGTACGACGCGAGTGAATCAAAAATTCGTCGCGTCTCGCGCTCGCGCTAACGGATCACAACGGTACGACGAGATCGTTAGAAAGTAATTACGCAAACAAATTGCAAATTAATGCTGCTTACACTCTGATAGTTTTCCTCTCCTGCATTTTAAGCGTAGCAAATTTAGTTCGAAATTTTTATTCAATCAGATTTCAATTTAAAGAAGTTATAATATATATACCTATATGTATAATTCGCGACGCGCGCAAGGATTTATCCCATTCAAGATGGCGCACCAACTTCTTTAAATACGGGCAGTTCCTCATTACGCTTCCAATGAGAATTTGCACCCTTTAATATCTCCAGTTCTGGAGCAGAAGCTACTTAACTACTCCGCGCGTTTACATTTCTCCTTTCCTCCTCCATTTTTTATGCAGTCACTAACGTTCGCTCGATTAACCGCCTCCCACCGCGTTAGAACTGCGATATAAAATTCTCTATACCGCCATAAATTCTTCCGGTCGGGGAAGGGGTGCGGAGGTGCATCGCTACTTTGACCTCTCGGGTGACGTCTCCCGCGCGGCCCGACCGACGGAGGGAGAGTTCCACCGCCCGCGTTTCCGTCCTCGTCGGTTCGGGGAGTCGACGGGGTGTACTTTTCGCCGCGTTCCGCCGTTCCTTTCAAAAACTCGACTTCCGCGCTCGCGTCCCCCCTCCCCCTCTCCCGTGTCTCATAAGAAAGCCGAGACCTCGAGGGCGAACGGCAGATAAGCAATTCGCGGCCGTCAAGACTTTTGTGCCCATCTCGATGGCGACAAAGGCAAGAAAATTGAGGCACCCCCCGTCGAAAGGGATGAATTAGCGGAACTAGAAGGAATTCGCCGAATGGGAGGGGGATGGAGAAAAGGGCGTAAAAAGAAGTCGACATCTCGCGGAGCGTTGCGCCAAGAATAATTACTCGCAGCCGCCCTCCGTGTGTTTCCCCGTGGCACACATCTCCGTGCGTCCCGTCGAGCGGAAATACACGGCCTCTCTCCCACCACTCGCCAAATTCTTCCGCGTCTCTCGCGAAGGTCCGTCTTTCGCGCTCTTCCCTCTTTCACCGTACCGCGTCGCTCCGTAGGAGCGTCTCTCCGCGCTGGAATTCCGGAAGGCTCCCCTTTGCCCCGGCACGTCTCTCGTTCGCGTTCGACGTGTATTCTACGTAATTGTGTTTACACTTATACGACGGAGCGTGCCGTGCTAATCGACGTAGTCGGGCTCTCTCCGCCGCTCTCGGGCATAATCGTCTCCGGCGGGAATCTCGAACGGACGCCCGCCGGTATCCGTCCCGGTTAACCAAGCGTGCGCTACACGCTCGCTGCTTTCCCCCCGCCTATAAGCCGTCCGCTCTCAGTTGCGCTCATAAACTCTCCTCGGTGTCGGCCTCGCCAGCTAAATCTCAATTTTCGCATAGGGCTGCAGCAGCGGCGGCCGCTGCGGCGGTACCTGCTGCAACACTCTCCTTCTCTGAGCCCCTTCGCGCGTCCATACTTACCACCTCGCAACAATGTACGCCGCGCAACGCGCAGTGCTCGTGCGCGGAGAGTGTACATGTACCAGCGCACACGCGTAGGGCATGCCTTCAGCGAAGAAAGCGAGTCACGCGCTCGACTCGCGGATACTCGCCGAGTTTCGCGTACCGCACGGGCCGGCCTTCCGCGCTGCGCCGATTCCGCGCGGACTCCCTCCGCTCGTATAACGCTGGCGTGAAATGAAGTTCTCTCCGAATTTACTGTTATTCGCGCTAGCCTTCCCCGTTTCTCCTTTCGTCGCCGCCGCCGCCTCTCCTCTTGCGGAATGATATCGGGGGAGAGGGGCTCAAAAGGATCATCCGCGCGCGAGAGAATCGTGTCTCTCGACCGTAACGGGCGTACAGGTGTCCCGGATTCGTCGCGTTGTGCGCGCTCGTTCCGCATTGTGCGCTTCTCGAAATTAATTTCTCGGGAAACACTTAACGCGATTTCCCACGGGCGACCGGTTTCTTCCGCCGATGTTAACCGTCTGTTTCCGCGGGTTTATTCTTCCGATTAGCCCGGGCCGGTCGTCGGGCCTACGGTTGGGCGTGTGTCTGCCGAATGGGAGGAGACGAACGGGTTCGCGCAGGAAGATACAACCCCGATGTTTATCAAGCGACGGGACACCACGAGCAAATGACGCGGAAAGCCTTAGCCCAACTGTGGCTGTTGTAAACTGTATCACCTCGTATATACTTGTACGATATATTATATAGTATACGTCGACCCTGATATCCACCACCCACGCGCGGCTTCGGAAAAAAAAACGTCAGGGAATCGTCGGACACGAGGGAGACTCTCCCCTTTTTTTCCTCCCGCGCTGCGGAGGTACGGACGCGTGACCCGCGCGACACGTCGGGCTTTATTGGCGCGATTCACGCGCGTGGCGGATAAACGAATCGGTCAACGTTACGAACAGCCCGGGTAGTATAGGGGGACACGTTCGTCGAACGAGCTGAACCCGTCAGTCCCTCCGTCGTCGCAGCGTTGCACCGCGGCATGTACTGTGCAACGAGGCGCACAGGAGTTCCGCCCGGAATTTGCCTCGCGGCAAAATCGCGAGTCGAGCCTCGGCGGGGACTCGTTCGAGTATCTCGCAATGGAAGAGGGGGGACGAGGTACTCGTCTATCGTAGCTCTGACGAGTTCCCTCTTTGAGAACTGTGAGAGAGAGAGAGAGAGTAAAGAGGGCTTCCCCGTCGAGCCAAGGGAGTGGCAACGGGCGCGGGACGTCACAAGAGCGTTTTACAAGTTTTAATAGGATTCGCGTTTTAAATTAGCTTCCGGCTTTCCCATGCCGCACACGTACGCTCCGATAAGTTTCGCGCACTCTTCGGAAACTGTTCGGATTATCGATTCTTTGCGGTATAACTGTGGATAACGGAGGCTGGCGAGTACCGGTACGATTGTACGATATATAGGAGAAATCCGGGAGATTCCTATTTCGGTGGTCGGTCGACGGAGTTACGAGGGAGGGGAAGATGAGTGGGAGTGCTGCGGATCGAAGTTTGCCCGAGTCTCGCTCAGAAATTGCCAGGATTTTTGTTCTTCTATACATCGAAAAAAAATTACTTCTATAAGATCGATGATATCTCGGCCTTCCGTTAAAATTTCCTCGATAAAAACACATTGAACGGAGTGGTCGAGAGTTCGATTCCAAAACTTGCAATTTTTGCGATAATATGAAGAAGAATAATTGTACTGATCATTCGATTGAATTAAAATATCATTCGAGTCAATCAGAGAAGAGTCAACTGACATTTGGTTGATTGGACTTAATTTGTTTATCAATGTACCATGTATATATTTATTGATTTTTCACAAAAATCGAAATCTTCGGTATCGATAGCTCGACCAGCCTATCTTATATATTTCTTTCGCGCTGATTACGAAAAGGGCCGATTTACTGGGCAAATTTCAAAGGAACACCGAAATATCGATGATTTTATGGGGAAGAATAAACTTTTTCACCACAAAATCACTGTTATCTTACAGTTTCTTTGAGATATCGACCTAATAACCATGCTTTCCGCAATTAGCGCGAGAAAAACATACGAGATAGGATGGTCGAGCGATCGAGCATCTCATTTATCTCTCCCCATTTACACCAAACCTCGCAACATTTATATAACAGACCGTAAAATGTCTGCACATGATAATACCGTGTAGCTACCAGCAATATCTTACGCGGGAGTATCGAACGTTTCCCTCCCCGTGTAAGCACAATAATGATCATGTTAACGGCGGGAACTGTAGCGATACGGATATAGCTTCTGTAACGTCCAACGAGTCGAGGCGATTATTAAGCGGCGTTCCCAACATGCGATATTCATTTCGTTCCTAACAATAAGTAGAGTCGTAACCTATCTCCCTCCCTCTCTCTCTCTCTCGCTTCGCGCGGTGCAGCGGCGCGACTTGCTGTACGCTCACCGCCTCCGATATCGGGTTGTGGATAAATTCACACTCAGTTAAACGTCGGCTTTGCGCTTCGGAGAGCGAATTTCGCTTCTACGTATAATGCGAACTTTCACGTTCGTCGTTATATATTTTTGATCCTTTATATCAAGAAATTACCGCACAGGGCACTCGACTATATCCCATCGAATGTTTCGCAATGACGCTCCATTTTTATTATTCGCTACGACGCGTCCGTCGGGAAATTATTTTTCGTAGCTCGAAGCTTCCGTTGTTCTTCCCCTCGCACTCCCTCGTCGTCGTCTTCTCCGCCATCCCCTTTGATTGTTCCCCTTTCTTTTCGGGTCCTTTTGTTTTACGCCGTATAAAAAGTGGAACGCGTCCACACGGTGACGAGAAGAGCGGACCGGCTCGAGAATGTCGGTCTCTCTTCGCCTTGCCACCCTGCCTGCGCCCCGTGTGCCTTTCTCAAAAGACGGAAACGCTCCCGACGCTCGTCGTACCTTTTGCGAGTGGCACGTCATACCAAGAGTCGTCCTTGTCCTCGTCGCCGTGGTTAAATATTCCAGTTACATCCGACCTGCTCTTCCCACTCTCCTTCCTCGCCGGTTTCAGGGGTATTAGCTCAGAGCATCTCGCGTTAGGGGTGGTTTGTGGGGGCTCGGAAATTTATCCGCCCCGTATAACCCAGGCACAACCGCATATCGTAAACACGGTCCTGCATGTGTGTTCAACTCGACGCTTACCTAAAAGGTAGCGATGGAAGCGAATCAGGAGCGAAAGTGATCAATGGACCTATTTTTTTTTTCACGAACATCTCGCGACTTCCGACAATTCTCACTGCTTCGACCCGACACGCCCTTCCCCGGTAAACTCGCGAGAAAAATCCGTCTTCGTCTCGTCGCTTTTTCTCACGCGTCCCACGAGGACCGGGAATGATAAAAGTGCAATTCGCGTGTTGCGGCGCGGACTGCGTCGCGCGCCGACAGAGATCTCACTGTCCGCGCTTCGAGGGCGGCTCCGCAGAAACTTACAGATCGCTATACCGATTTCCCAGTAGCGCCGTTTCAGCCGTACAGCCCTCGTCGAACGTTCTCGAGAGTCGCGCATCTCTTTCCTCCGTTCGCTCGTCGACGCCAGAGTGGAAATCACTTTCCCCGGCTCCACCGCGTCCCTCTGGCTCGCCCCGAAGCTCTTTCCGCTTCCGGCCGGTTTCGCGCTTCCGGCTTTAAACCGAACAACGCGTCCAGCGGCGTCGCGTCGCCGCCCGTATCACAAACAACCGTCGTCGCGTCTCGAGTTCTTCCCGTCCACCCTCTCCCCCCTACCGCTCCCCTCGTTGAGAGCCACCGCTTCCCACCGAACGGTGCGTTCCAGAGACAAAGAGCGCATTGTCCTTCGTAAACGGGAGCATTGATAATGCACGCGCGCTCACGCACGTACGACATACATAGGTACGCTCTCTCTCCTGGTGCGAACACTGGAAGTACGTAGGTGCACCGCGCGGGCCGCGTCCTCTCTCGTCACTCCGCACCCCTCCGTCGCGCACTCTTTAACGACCGAGACGCGCTCGGCCCTCTCGCTCTCTCCGTGAGCTATAATTCGTACGCGCGTCAACCGCGTGCAAACAAACAGACCGGCCGGCCGGCCCGTGCTGCATCTCGCGGCCAATTGTTTTATCAAGGCAATTACGGGCTATTTAGAAGCCCGCTCGCCCGAGTCTCTCGACAGCGACGTTTCCACGACCACACCCGTTCGACGAGTAGAGCCCCGGGCACGCGACGACGAGACTCGAAGTGAACAGAAGGAGGAGAATCCGAGACTGGCCGATTGGATGTCCGATGCAGCGAAGCGTGCAGACGCGATTCCGTCTCGCATAGCCGTAACGTAAAGGGCTTTTTAAACGGGCAATATTTTACCGCAATGTGTGGCTGCAACACAGTGGCCGACAACATTGCCAGCGATACCAGCCAGACTATGCAATTTAGGATAATATTTTTAGTATGTCCCGGCCATATATAGCTACACATTTTTGGTATCGTCGCGCGTTTAGCCGCGCCTTTAAACATGGGCCATACTGTTGCAGAAAATATTGCCGAAATAATTCGTGCATCTCCAGTTCAATACCGCCATAACTGCAAAATTTTAATTTTTGATTTTATGGCGATTATTGCAGTGCCAACATATTGGGCTTTGAAAAGTAATACAGCCACAAGTGGTTAAGTTTTAAAATATGCCATATTCGCATATATGGCCCTATGAATTCCGATCTAGCATTGTTTTATTTCCTTCTTATTCAAAATTATATAATTTACACATGTGGCGGTATTGAATTGGATGTACGAATTATATATTGCCGAGCCATATACCGTATTAAAATGTTTTCATGATGGCTGGGCTACAGTTGCCAATATTGCAGTAAAAATATTGCCCGTTTGAAAGCCCCTTAACAGTTTCGCCTCGCGAGGAAAGCATCCATGGCCGAAGTAATGTCCAACATCCCCAAACTCTCCGCCATCTTCGTACCCTGACTCTCTCGCGCCGGGTAATTTCGCCTAGACCTCAGGGGCGGTGTAACGTTGCCGTCGTACAGTCAATCTAGACGGAAAGGGGTGTGCGCGGGGGATCCGCGCGAAACGTGATTCCCATAGGTATCGCAAAGGTGATCCGGGAGTCACTCACGATCCTTGCGGGAGCACGACCTAATTACTTGAAAGCCTACCGTTACGTACACGCGCGGGTGGCGCGGGACTACGTAGACGGGCGTTTAATCAAATCAAATCACCTATCGTCCGCCACACGTTCGTCGGTTCCGAAGGGAGCGTGATAGACGGAGACTCCGTCGCCTTGACGATGAGGATGGGGCTATCAATTTTGACACCTGGGAGGCCGGGGGGGGGGGCATCGTCCTTTGAGCGGGGCGGGGTAAAAGTGAACGGAACCTCGGTGCCATTACGCAAGGGATGTACGCGATGCTCTTGGAAGGGTTGCGTTAATTTCTCGGCGACGCGATAGAGAGCCGCGCCGAGACGTTCGAGTACCCTCGCGTCGCTTCGACTCTTCCGCCTCGTCCTTTATGCCTAGTTCAGACACGGCTAATAATTTAGTCGAGTAGCGAGTAAATTAGTCGAGTAGTGAGTGACTGACCTACTACACTAAACTACTCTACTAATTTTTTACTGTCCGCACGCACTAAATTACTAAATTACTCGCTACTCGACTAAATTACTTGCCGTGTCTGAACTAGGCATTAGCGCTTCTTCGTCTCGCGGGAAGGTGGTGGGGGGAAGAGGAAGCTGTCGTCGAGGAACTTTTCTCTCTCTCACTTCGAGAAACTCTATTCGTTGTGTACACAGAGAAAGAGAATTAGTCGGATCACAATTATTGAACATTACTTGCTGGCTCGCGAGTAATTATTCATTTATTTCTATCGATGACATTTTTTCATACGTCAATTCGATATCTTGTCCTCGCAATCATGTGGAATAGCATGTGATTGCGAGGAAAAGATATCTAATTGATATGAGAAAAAGGTTTGTAGGATCATTCCGATTTTGCGACACTTCGAACTATACTCGACCGTTCTCCGTTTAAGACTGCCTGCTCGTTTCCTGCTTCGCTCATCTGACTCCCTCTAAACCATACAATGCCTCTCGTTCACTCTTACCAATTCTCAATCACGCCTTTGTTTCATTCCACATCCTTACGCCCTGCCACGCACTACGCAATCACCCGATACCTTCGCCTAAATACCCGGAATCGCAGACGCCCTGCCACGCACTACGCAATCACCCGATACGCTCGCCTAAATACCCGGAACCGCACGCACTTCTACAGGTTTAACTGATGTAAATAAGTAATTGCTTGCGATCCCGAAAGTAATTTTTAGCAGATCCAATTGATTCTTCTTCTCTGTATATGATACCGAGTCGCGACTCTAATTATTCGGATCGCGTTAACGATCTTCGCATTTGGGTCGACATCCGACGATGCGTGTGGCTCCGCTACTCACGTGTCGATATCCTTGAGAATTTATTTATTCCCAGCGCGATCGATTGTACGCCGGCTGGACGCGTGACTCATCGCCGGAAATCGCTGGACCAGCTGTTATTCCTTCGAACGCGCAGGAATACCTCGTATTCGAACCTATTTCTCGTTAACGAGTCCCGATTGTTTGTAAATTCCGCCCGGTTACCGGACGCGGCGTCGTGCCTGCCGCGAGACGCGATGTGAAACTCGACGCCGCGCGGGTGCTATCGATATTTTTGTCGAACGACACCGTTAAGGTCCTTTGTTGAACTGCGCTCTCCGAGCCCTTTTCTGTTCGCGCGAAGAAACTGCGAACGGATCGAGTCTCGAACACGGAGAAAAAAAATTAGTCGGATCTATTAAGAATGACTTGCGGAGACGCAAGTAATTATAATATTTATTTAGACCAATTAGACTTTTTTCATGTTAATTAGATATTTCTTCCTTGTAATCACATACTATTCCGCATGATTGTAAGGAAGAAATATCTAATTGACGTACCTACTAAAAAGTTGTATTGATGTCAATAAATAATTACTCGCGACTCTATTATTCATTTACATCAGTTTGATCTTTTTTCATGTGTTAATTCGATATTTCTTTCTTGCAGTCATATACTATTCCACGTGATTGTAAGGAAGAGATATGTAATTGATATATTGAACAATTTCACAGATGTAAATAAATAATTGCTTTCGACCCCGCAAATAATTTTCCGCAGATATCCAACTAATTCTTTTTCTCTGTAAACGAGTTCCATCCGGTTTTATTTTCATACCGAAATCTAGAGTAAAAATAAGGGGTGGTTTTACCACGGGGCCACGAGAGACTCGGAGTCGAGGAAGATTCCTCCCGTATATAAATTGTAACCGCAATATTCCAGACAGGATTCATTTTGGGAGAGCTCCGAGAGATACCGCGCGTTCGGAAAGTTCATCCTAGCGAGTAGAGCTTTTACGGGTAATCTCGACGACGGTGAGA
This sequence comes from Xiphydria camelus, assembly GCA_963678675.1. Lineage (NCBI taxonomy): Eukaryota > Metazoa > Arthropoda > Insecta > Hymenoptera > Xiphydriidae > Xiphydria > Xiphydria camelus. The sequence goes on along the minus strand of OY783199.1, from coordinate 25,401,522 downwards.
TTAGAAGAGCGAGGCGCGACGCGTGCGGGTTTGGCTCGTGACAAAATGAAGTCAACGAACATTGGCCCGGTTAGTGGTTTACGCCGTGAAGGCGTATTACTACCTTCTATATTTTAACGGAGCACACTGTTTAGCGAACATAAAATTAATGACGTGCGGTCAGCCGGGGTCGTTAAATTCTTTTACGCCGTTGGCCGGTTACGCGTCCATCCCCCTCCGACGCTTTATCGCGGAGAAAAATTGCTTTTTCAAATCGACGCGATGTGTTTCCCGCGACTTTTTATTTCTTTCTGCTTCTCTCAATTTAACGCAAAATTGCGCTAATTGGATATGAAATTGTGTCAAGCAAAAAAATGCGTCAACTGACGAGAAATCGATAAAAGTTTCCCTTCAATTCAACGACTTTTCTCTCCACACGTAATACCCCTCGCAGCTTTCGACGCACAACACGCGCAATTAATGGAAACACGCAGCGAGAGCGCGTAGATGTATATGTGTGCTCGAAAACGTGACGAAAATTCACCCTCCCCGACGAACTCGCGAAACGTACGACCTTTCGCGTGAATCGCGTCGCATCGATAGCGAGGTTCTGTTAAAAATCTCCGCTTTTTTCTCTCGCACCTTTCGTCTTCCTTTTCCCGCCCCCGCTCCGTCATCAACGAGCGTTTCGGATATTACGCCGATCACACACGCGGACGTGTGCGGCCTTTGTGCGATCGCGCCAATCGGAGAGCGAGGGGGAGAGAAAATTTACTTTGGCAAAGTCGTCATCGCACTTCGCAGCATCCCTCCCACCGCCTTCGTCGGCGTCCTCTCCGCTCGAAACGCGATCTATCCGCGTCGGCTGCGCCGTGGCAAAGGCTTCGATTTTTCCCTTCGACGTCCCGCTGCAGCCCGCCACGTACACCCAACTATCTAACTGCACGCTGCGTTGATCGGGCCAATTAATTATCGGGAACGCGCGTTCGTTACTAATTAGCCATTAGCAGCACCTGTCGTCGACGTTCTACCTGCGTCGTATGCAGCAGCGAGAATTGAATGTTGTTTGCCTCGCATATCCGCGACCGGATAGTCGATGAACATCCGCTTCGCAGCGACTCGTTTAATCGTGTGGCCCGACCGTGCGAGTTGCTCCAATTAACTGAAAGATAGCGTCGTGCATCGCGCGAGTACTTCAACAGTTTATTCGAATACGAAACTATCAGGAGGTTTATTCACTTCCAACTTCTGTTTGCTTCTCGCGCGCGTACCACAGGTTTTTATTTAAATAAATTTTCCTCTGGGTGTGCGACATTTTCTCCGCGCCTATTTCCTTTTTTTTCTCCCCTCCTACGCGGATCCTAGGTCCTTCTTAACCTCGACCCACCCTCCCGCTCGGAGAAATATGCCTACGACGTGTTCGTTTTTTTGACGTTTAACGAGAGAGCCCAGCACCCTGAAAAATGGAACGTTCCAGCGTCGTCCGCCGCGATGTGGCGCGCCCCGACGTCGCCCTCGTTCCCGCCGCTCGTTTCCCTTTTCCTCCGTCACGTCACCGTCCGTTAAAAAAAAGTGAGCTACAGGAAAAACGGAAGAACGAGTCAGGCGCACTCGTCAACGTAGGATCGAGAGGCTTACGGTTCACAGCGCGCGTTATCGTTGCAGGGGCGGATTCGGGATCGAATCCGGCGAGGGGGCGATCGGGGTAGAGCAGAGGCCGGGTCGACTCTCGAGGCGAAGGTTGAAGAGACGAGAAGGTGCTCGTAATTTCCAAAGAAGGGTCACAGAAATCATCCCGTACACATTTATCGCCAGATCCGCGCGTCGCTGGTAAATGGGCGGTGCCGTCGGCGACCGCGAACGAACGGCTCGACAAAAAGCCCGGATTCGGCTTTCGCAGCCGCGCTTACGCTCGACTAATTATACGAGCGTGAAAGAACGGAACGTTCCCAGCGAACGCGCTTGTAAGCGCTGCCCTCGTGGTGGAGCTTACAATATCCTTGAACTGTGAACGCGGTCCATTCTCCGCCGTCCCACGGAGAATGCGGCTGCTGACTAATTAGCCATTAATCGCGCCGCGACGGCGGGCGACGAAGGCGCGTCTCGCTACGGTCAATACGCGCGTATCGAATGTGACGACGCTATAACTCGATTCGTCCGCGCGGCAAACACCGAGATGGCTTCTTCTCCCACCGGAAACGCACGTCACGGCGATATACGTATGTATTTCGCCGGCGGTGAGCGCCAGCGCTACAGCGATATTGCATCACGGGAGACGCGACGTTTCTACGGGTTCCCTCGCTCCTGCACCGCGCGCGCTGGTCCCGCTCTTCGATCCGCGCCACGGGCGCATCGCGCGGTAATCGATACCGGGCGTACAAAAGGTCGCGGACGGTTCATTGAGTGGAGGTCTTCTCGTCTCGCTCCTCCTTTTGGCGAGACGCCTCGAGCTTGTTACTTGACCGTGAGTAGACTTCCCCGGAGGAAGTCTGCAAGGGAAGAGAGAACCTCTGTCGGGACTACCCGGGGGAGGAGGTTTCTATACGCGGTATCGGACGAGTGTAAGGCTGTGTGATGAAGGATCGAAGTGGGCCGCTCTATAGCTTCTTAGCGGGGCTTCGGCGTTTAATGGTATTGCTTTTCGAGCTTTCTCGTCGGCTCCGGAACTCGCGGGCCGCCGGTTTCTCGAAAATGCTCAAGGATAACTCAGCGACGGGGCCGCGGTTATCGGAATCAATTTCATCGAGTCACGGGCCACAGTCGTAATTCACTCGGCTTTCCCCCTCCCAGTCGATAAGGAAATTACCCGATCGTGTTTCGACGTCCCCAGCTTTCGCCCCCGGTCTCTCGCGCAGAGGAGAAACGAGCTTAACGCTCGAAAAAGTCCGAGTCGAACGTAATTCTATACCTGCCGACGCCGATATGGCTTCCGCCCGTGAGCACGAGCGTTCTCCGTCGAAACTCAATCAACCGGCGAGTCGTGTCGCGCCGGCCGGGATCCGAGTGCGGTACATCGAGCAAAAAAGTGCTTCGATCTCGGGGGACGAATTCGATACGTAGTGTCAGGGTTAAGCCCGGTCTAAACGCACCGTCGTCCGTTTTGTTGCTGGCAAGATGGAGCGCAAGACTATCCTCGTCGCACTTGCGAGAATCCGTCTTTTTGCTCTGTCTTCCGACCACAGTTTTCCTGTCCAGACGCTACGTCTTACCTGCACGCAAAAGACTGCGCAGGCAAAACCGTGGACAAGACGGTGCATCTAGACCGGGCTTTAGAACGGAGAAAACCTTCGCCGAGGGTCGATCGTCTCTTCGACGTCGTAGAAGTCCCTCCTCTTCGAGTACATTCCGTCGAAGGATTATTACTTCTGCTCCTGCGGATAACTGCACCTTATCTCTCTCTGTCCTTCCCTCCCTCGCGTATCTCTCCCTTCCATTTGGCAACTAAATTTACTTCCGCTTCCCGCGGCGGAAATTATACTGGAAGACACGTCTCCATTGTACTGCACTCTCTCCCGCTGCACTCGCTCGCACCGCAGACTGTGGCAACTGCCTGTGGAAGAACGCGAGCGACGAAGGGTAGCCTCCCCCTAACGCTGTGCACTTCAAAAGCGACGATTTAGATAGGAACCGCAGTCGGGATCAGTTTCCTCGCGTCACACTCCAGACACTGATCGAGTCGTCTTCCTTCCTCGTTTCCTGCTCTCTCCTCCTCGCGCTGGTCCGACGGCGGGCAAGAACTTCTCCCCCGCCGCACAGCAAGAAAGTTCCCCGCGCCGGCTTTATCTATTCTCCTCCGTTGCGCTGCCACTGCTCGCAGTTGATCGAGGATGATAGGATTTGTCAAATTAATCATGCTTTTTCTCCTTTTCTGTTGCAGGTAAGAAAACTGATTACGTACTCAGCGTCGGTTGTAGTCGTACGATGAAGAAGAGAGAGAGAGAGAGAGAGAGAGAAAGGAAAGCGATTTCTCTCGTAGTCTGGTTTAAGGGGAATTGAATTGTATACGCGGTAAGTGTTGTAAAAGTAGTACATACTACGTGGTGAGATGGCATAACGCGGTGTCTAGCGGTCAGAACATTCTGAAAAACCTGGAATTGTCAGGGAATTTTTGTACGTCACGGAAAAGTCAGGAAAATTAGGGAAAAAGATATGGAGAGCCCGAAGAATTTTTTGAAGTTATTTTGGTACTTCAATTAACCCTGGATAGCTAAGTTATTTCCCTCTGGAAAAGTCAGGGAATTTAATTTTCAAATTCCACTGGAGACCGTGAACAAGTGAACGATCGGAAGAGAAGAAAGAAGAAGCGGAGCGAACGAAGGAAAGGACAGTGGCCAGGATCATCAGGGCGGGGGCGTCAACTCACTCAACCTGGGTGTGATGCTTGCTCTTTTGCCGGGCCCGTGTGGTCATCACAACCTTTTTGAGTGAGCGAACGCCTTCGTCACGTCGACGCGTCTTCGTCCAGAAAGCACCCACGTGTACGATCTTCCCTCACTTTCACTATCGACGTGACTTTCCATATCTATACGCAGGCTTTCGACAGAGTCGAACTGGCATAGCGATTTTTCGTTATCACCTCGCTTAGTCACGGGAAATCGACGAATGTAATTTCCAGTTCGCTTTCCTCTGGTTGAATATAAACGACAGGCGATACGCATGGGACATTAATCACCGGCACTGACGAGCCAACGAGCTCGGTGATGATAAAATGGTTACCTCGCGAAATAGCTCGCAACGTGACATCCGAGCCAACGCGCGATATCGCGTAATACGTCGGAATGGAAATAACGGCGAGAAAGGAAAGTTTACAAATAACGCGACACCCTTTTCCCGCGTCCGTAATGTATAAGTTAAACGCTATTATTTACGATGATCGATAGTCGACATTAACGTGATAATATCGAGCGCCTTGAGACAAAAGCGATACAAGCCGTTGTTGAGCGCGCCACTACGCAAGCTCCGGGAGCTTTTAGATTGATGTTAGCGAGGCGTCGTCCTCTCATCCCCTTCTCTCCGCGCGTTTCTTTCTCCTTTTCGTTTCGACTCTCCTTTTGTCTCGCGTGCCAACCTCGCGCACCCCTCGGAACTCCTCCCCTTTTCTACATTCCACCTTTTCCCATTAGTCCCGAAGGCGCAGGTGAAATTAAAAGTGTCCCACGAATTCCGAAGACCCGGACTGAAAATCCTCATCGAGATTCAGCACTCAGTCCCTTTCGCCCCTCGCCGTGGATCTTCCTCCCTTCGATCTTTAAACGCGTGAAATTGACGGCCACGCCTTTCGTAAACACCATACGTTCGAAATCGATAAACGTCCTTTGAACGAAAAGTTCGAACGGGTCCGGAAGAGGGGTCGCGCCATAAATATACGATTCGCGCGCGGGGAGTGGGGTTGCTGCAACGTCTTCCTCGCTCGTCCGTTTCTCCCCTCCTCCCGCGCATCAAGTATTCCGCATTAAAAGCAAATATAGTAGAAAACCAATAAGGACGATACAGCCGGTTTTCCGCGTTCTCCACGCCTCCGCTTCTTTCATATTTAAATTAAATTTAAGAAAGCCTCTCGTCCTTTCCACCGTCGCCCTAACCCACCCCGCGCGCTCGGGGCTCCTTCGACGGACGCCATTTCTCGCAGGCGGGGTATCGAGTTTAAAACTTTCCTCGGGCGGAAGAACTCATCGGGAATATGTATTTCATCGTTTCTCGGAAGGGCCGCGCGACCTAATTTTTCTCCCTCGAAACCCCATCAAAGCGTCTCGGCCGGGACGTTCGTTATTAATCGGACGTAATTAAATTTCCCCGCGATCGTCGGGTAACTTAGTTTCCCTGCCACGGGGAGTCCCTTCCGTTTCATTTCGACCACCCTGTATCACCGCCCCCCACGGGGGGCATATATCGACCGTTTCGCGGTCGTCGAGGAACTTCGATATCGAGGGTCGCGTTCTCCGCGGCTTCGAGGACCTGTATGCATGCGCGCGGAGATACCGGGGATCCTGGGGATGCCGGGCATAATGTTCGCGGAGGTGCGGTGGCGGTAGAGAGCGGGGGTAACTCGCCGCGGTGGAGAGGGAGGTAGTTAATACATCGTTCGCGCGAGACACGCGGATTGCGGGTCATATTGTAGCGTGCGTACGGGAGCAAATATTGCCTCGACATTATCAGCGCGAGCAAAACTGGCCCGTGGAAAAGAGTGGGGGTAGAGCACCGGTACCGCGTGCCGCAGGATACAGCAGTGCATAAATAACTGCCAGCGACCGCGTCCTCGATTCACAGCGCGATTCAGCGCACCGCTCAACTAAATACGTTTCGCTTAACGTATAGCCGTTTAATGAAAATTCCCGCGTGTGCACACCGAGGCGAACCCCGACGTTATCGCTCGCGACCTCCTCGATCTTCGTCTCTCCCGCCGCCTCCACTCTGTCGCCGATGCTCCTTGCCCGGCTGATCCTCTTCGAGGCTGCATTAACGCGCTCGTCTGCTCGATGCGCGACCGCGTCCGCATGCATATGCATGTGTGGGTATACCTACAGCGCGGTACGCGAAGCGGGGTTGCATAAGGGACATGTATAAATGAGATATGCTTTGAAAGCGCGACGAGCGTCTCTTCGAGAGCAATCGAGGCCGTCTATCGACGACGCGGTACATAATTGACGGATCGATCCAATGATATACCGGATTGATGACAATGGTGAAGGATGACGCTATCGAGGAGAGAGACGTACACTTGTTCGTTGGCTCTCCCTTTCTCTCCTCTCTCTCTCTCTAGAGAGCCAGACGAGCAGCCGGAGCAGATACGCCAAGTGGAGTCAAGTGGAATATAGGCTCCAGCATGGCGCGTTCCCTCCCACTCTCGTCCGCATCTGCCTCGTCTCGCTTCTCGCAACCCTCCCTCGCTGCCGTGGTCCTCTCCTAGCGCAAGGTCCATAATAAAGTACACGCCACTTCAGAGCGAGGCGCGCCGAGCCTCATCTCCGCTTTTTTTACCGCGCGCTACGAACGAGCCGCGGAACACTCCAGGCATCCACCGCGTCGGCGGTGCCACCACCTTCGCGCCACTTCTTCCACCGATCCCTCTCGCTCTTCGCGTGGCGCGATGCTCTCCGGTCCTCTCCGTCGAGTCGAGACAACGGTCCAGACGACTCTCTTTTTGGCACGAGATCCCGACCTCCCGTAATAAGGTTACGCCATGACGGCGACGTGAATGGGACGTAACTTGGGCCTGATTAATACTTGGGAAATTCGGAGGATGTCTGCGTTTCGTGACGGTTTTTACGCTACATCCACCCGGGAGGAAAAGGATATAAACGGTGGGGCTGAAACGCACGGGGAGTATAAGCGTGGAACGCGCCGTTGATGCATCCTTCACGTAATTTCTGCTTTCCACGCGTCCCACCCGCGGAAGGAGAACCTCAATTGAATTCTGTCCTGAGTTTACTAATGATGTTTCTGGATGACGCCTTGATCTTTCGTAGAGCACCGCGAGTTCGCGCCATGTAAAAGGGTATAAACCCGACGTAATATACTCTTTGAAATTAATTCTAAACAAGTTACCAAGATTCCTTACGACCGAGCTAAGCTCGACTCGACGTATCCGCTCGTTACTTCTTGAAAGTATGTACCTCGATCTTCCCTTCGCATTTCACGGCGTATAGGCGTGTCATATTCGCAAGACGCATCCACGCCGCGTCGACCGACGTCAACCGCGCGTTTTAAATCGCGCAGTGACGCGACTCGCGTCGAGGCGGACAGAGAGTGAGAGACAAAAGGGAAGAGTCACCGCGCGAGAGCGGAGATCGCTGTGGATAGATCGGTAATCGATGGCCCGGAGCTCGGTATGGATAGATTCACCCCCTTCGTTATTGATCTGCGCGATACAAGTTCGCGCGCTCCAGCGGATCGAGGAGGGATGGGGGACGCGAGGGGTCCGTGATAAAATGCTACCGTGCCGCGGGGTTGTCGCCGGATGCTGCGCGGGGGAGACGAAAGAGACGGACGGGATGGGCTGGCGAGGAATTCTTTCTGCTCGCGATTTCTGTACGACCAGGTGGATGAAATTGCGGACGAAAAACTCGGGTGGGCGAGCTTAATTAGTACGCAGGAACACATGAGGCTTGACAGGAGAAAGGGAGAGGAGAGAGAGGGAGAGAGAACTTTTCTCCTTGGATTTCCTCTTTCTCCGCCGTTATCAATTTATTCTTTTTACTCCCTTTCCTTCTTTTCACCTCTTACTCATCTCCTCCCTCTGAGTAACCGTCGTTCCGTATAATCCCGCTCTTTTTACCGGCGCATCGCATCGCGGAGCTCGCGAATTGCAACGGGTTTTCAATGCAGTTGCAATACGTTGGTGCTTATTAAATGCCGTCAGCTCCCTTAACCGAGAATCGCGTCTCGTGCGTAATAATGACAGCTTTGCGGGATTTATTTAAATCCGAATTATAATGAACAATTTCATTCGCATCGAGTAAAATTGTATTCGACGAGACCGAACGTCAGTTTTAATCGAATAAACGCGAGTGCCTCTGGAGGAATAGCACCCGAGGTTCCTATTCGAATAAATCGATTCTGCGGGTGCGTTAGGAAATGTGAAGGAAATTGGAGTTTATTGAAATCCTTTCGCGTAGGTATTGCAGGTGTGCCGCATTATAAGCATTTAATTATCTGCGCGAGACTGAGTGCGGAGTCGAGTCTCCCGCTAATTCGATATTTCGTGTATAGGGGTGAAGTACACTATCGAATATACCTACATATATGTATATGCGCGTATGGAGAGTAATTTCGCTGGAAACTCGTCGGGGCTTCGACACGGCTCACTTTTAATGAAGTCCTTATCGAGAAATTGATTTGGCTCATTGCGGAGGGGATGCGGATGTAATACTCCCCTGTTTAGCACTTCGACGGTTATTTAACGTCGTTACGGGATCGCGATCACGATGACGACCGTTTAATATCACGTTTCAATTCGTTCGTACTGCTCGTTAATGAATTCCAACCGCCCCGATTTCGGGATTTCGTTTCAATTGATTTTTCCCCGAATAAAATTTAATCCTTTTCTCGTAACATGGTATTCTCACAAGGCAAAATCTCGCTCTCCTTTCATCCTCCGTCCCCTCGACCGTACAATACCTATATACTTATCAATTAAGCGGCGCGAGAAGAACGGGAACGGCACAATTTCTTTCACGACTCCGCATATTCGAGCCCTCAACGGGCGAACGGCTTAATTCGTTGTCACCGGGCTCAATGGCGCACGCGCGCGCGCGAGCGTTGCAGCAGAAGGGGTAAGGAGGCAAGGGGCGAAACAAGCAGATGACTAATGGATCTCGGCACTGGTTGCTTTGTCTAACAGTGTGCCAAGTATATACTTGCGCATGTACATTCGCACGCGGACATTGTGTGCACGCCCGGTATATATTCCACATCCCCCGCGTTCTCCTCTTCTTCGCTTCCTTTCATACGCGCGATAGATACGGTTACACGTCGGTGGTAAACCGAGAGCTCCCCCTCCCGTGGCTTCGAATTGTGCGGGCTGCGCAGAAACGCACGGACAACAGCAGCTCCGCGAAATTTCCGATAATACTTCCGTCTGGCTAAACTTGGGATTTGCCATGCGCTACGCTGCCGAGGGGATGCGAAGTCTCGCTCCAATCGCTCAGACTCTGGCGATTTTCCCCGCTTTCCGCATTCCACCGTCTCCGCTCTCCTCGCATCGTTTCGCGTATCGACTGAAACGTATTTACGAGGGATACGTGCGCGCGGAGAGTGCGAGCGAGCTAGTAGAAACTTCCCTTCCGCGCACAGCCTTGGCACTCTTAACGACGCGACGGTTTTGACGTTCCGCGGAAGAGCCGCGGACTGGCGAGAGCTACGTCGCGGAGATGACAGACGCGGGGTCATAAAGGGAAGAAGGAACGACTCGAAGAACTGATCCCTCAGTTTCCTTCGACCCTCGTCGCTCGCCAGAAGCGCGCGGTACTCTCGAAATTGAAGCTCTCCTTCTGCCATCCGGGTGCACCGCGACGCCACTTCGGGCTCTCGAATGCAGTCGCAAGGGAGGCGAGACTCTTTGCGTCTCGCACGCACCTACCGCCCTCCTGCCCCTCCGCAACCTCTTCCGAGCCATGAAGAGGGCACTCGAGAAAGAGGGAGAGAGAGTAGAGAGGGACTGCAAGGACAAGGGCACCACCGGCACAAAGAAATCAAAGAAGATGACGAAACTCCACGATAGACATAGGGGGAACCCGAGGACGTGGCGGCAGACATGTGAAATTTAAGCCCCCGCGTTCCGCGAACGGCGTGTGTGTAGTTTGGATACGTAGGTTCTCACTTATCGAGGCAGTTCCCTCTACGTTTGGCGCGCACCGCGTCTTTTAAATCGACGCGGGAAAAGTGAATGGGAAAAATGGCAACGTCACGAACCGCGGAGCAGTACTTTTCATCCGTTCGACGACTCCCAAAGGGGAGAAGTCTGTTCGCCAGCGATCTCTCCTCTCCGAAGCTCTATATTAGAAACCGACTCTCGCCCTCCGCGTATTTTCGAGTCTTCCTCGAAAATCGTTCGCGCCGGGGAAGAAGATGGAGACTCCGCGGAATGTTGCAAAGAGGAGGTCTCCCCGCGGAAGCCTCTCGCAAAATTCACTTTGCCCCGAGGCGCAGGGCGAGCGGTCCCTCTCGTGTCGCGCCTTCGTTGGGGGTCGGAAGCTGCGAACAATTTCGCAGGAATCCGAGGTCGAGCAAACTCGCTTGCTCCGAATCTTACCGCGGTGGATAATCAAAGCGCTGGATCCGCCGCCGGAGTTACTTTCCGGATTATTCTCGGAGCTTTTTCTTTTATACTTTGACGCTTTCCCCCTCCCTCTCGGCGCTCTTCACCGCGCTACGCTATAAGCTATTCCAAGCTTTCCCGCAAACGCGCGCCGCACTTATTTCCCGCGCTGCAACGAGCCGGGGCTTTCGCGACTCTCCAACCTCGGGGTTAACTCTGAGATGTACACAGCTGGGCGGTCGTAGGCCGTCTATGTATTATATTTCCCCGAGAAAAACACCGCACTGCCGCCGGTGTACGCGGATGAAGAGGCAGACGGTATAGCGGCGAGGGAGCGAAAAGACCGAGTGGCGAGAATGAGAAGCGGGGGGAGAGAGAAGTGTATAGAGACTCTCGATCGGATTGAGTTTTGCGATGTGCCGTAAGCGTTTATATCCGATCGAAGGGTGCGATGGTATACCTGCGTCGCGCGCGCGTCGTGAAGTCCGGAACAATACCCCACCCGGCACTTTCATTCCATCGACGCTTTAATGGATCTCTCCGAAAGAAATTCGCGCTCGATCGAAGTCACAGCCGGGCTTTTAACGTACCTATCACGAGGAATTCTTCTATTGTTCTTCGGTCGATCTTTAAGATTTCATCAAGAACTTGATGTGGGAAGTTGATGCACTGAGAAAGAAATCATATATTCGATTTAATCGGCGTTTATGAGTGGGGGAATGCCGAATTATTTGCTTCGACTAATAAATTTGGTTATTTACTGTTAATGGCTATTTAAAGGAAACAAGCTGTAGATCATTCGAGTCAATTAATAGTTCAAGTAAATAAATCTGCATTCCCTCATTCGTATAACCGAATCATAAGGTTTAAAATTCACAAAATTGCTGTAAAAGACTATTGCAATTTTTTAATTAATTACCCTTACGAAATGTAGATTATCCACTTGATTTCATTTCAAAAGACCGATTGCAAGTATGTGAAAACCAAATATCACTCCTATAGGAGCTGTCAAGAGAGTTTGAGGGTTAATTTCACCCCCTAGAAATGTTTTTCCGCTGATAAAAAAATACGTATCTCTCTTAGATTTTAATGTAGAATAACATACCTATATCAGAATGAACGAAATCGGCGAGATACACCGGGGACGGTTTCCCTGTCAGTGTGGGGAGTCTCTGACGTCATTAACCGATCCGCGCGGATCATTTGCAGGGATCGCTCAAGGGCTCGCGGGTACTTCAACGGATGGTTAACCCATTTCGACATTTTGACGTCGGTGAAATATCCAACGTTTCGTGATATTATCGATCTTCACCCTTTGACCGCGCGATAAAAGACTCGTCACTGTCTCACGTCGCCTCTCTTTCTCTTATTTCATTTCGTCTTTGCCTCCCTCCCATTTCGCGCTGCTCGCCACTCGGGCGACACGTCAGCGCGAATGAATTTTATTTTGCAAAAGGCCAATTACCGTCGCGTTCCTCAACTTTCAACACCGGTCTCTATAATGGCCTTTCGCCGTGCTAATAGGATTTTTCAATTTCGCGCGGTTTTTTCCAACTTCGTCCCTCCGCGCACCGCTGCTTCGCTCTCGCGAAATGCGTCGAGGCTATCGCGTTGAGAGGGGAGTTAATTATCCTAATTGAGCGAATGCACACACGGCCTTGGTTTTACGCTGACTTCCGCACCCGAGGCGCAGTAGTCGTCACTCGCGCCCCCGCGATATTCCGCGAATGCTCAACGCGCGCGATAGCGAATCTGCTCTCGCCTGAAACAGCTGTAACGCACATACGCGAAACAGAGGCGGGGCGATATGCGTCGGTAAAATTCAACACCGAATCTCCCCCTTTCAAACTCCGAAGCGCTAAAACGATCCAGTCGCGACACCCGCTCCTGAAGGTTTCGCACCCGCATTTTAGGCGAGCTTCCGCCGCACTCTCACGCAGTCGTCGATTGTTACGCCAGAGCGGATAAAGCGGTCGTTTGCCGGGGAGAAAAAAATCTGCGTCAGGCGGTGCGAGAGAGGGAAACACCTCGGTCACACGGAGGGTGTCGCCTGCGGGCGAGGGGGGAAAACAAAAAACTTTTGATCGTCATTAATATGGTGCATTAACGGGATAGAACCGAATGTGAGGCGAACGGCACGAGGATTTAATTAAGCCAGTACAGAGCTCGAACTATACGAGTGCAACCCCTTGCCATCCTCCAAGAATTCGTCGTTTCTACCCCGAGCTTCGACCGCCGTACGGTACTCGTTCCATAGGGATATTCCCCGCAAGCTCGACGGACGGGAGACACCCGCGTATATTTCCGGTCGAATAAAATTGGCCCACCCTGTGATTCGGTGAAATTCCTCCCTCGCTCCGCGACACCATAACCCGGATATGGAGGGCTCGAGGGAGGGTGTGTGGACTCACGATAGCCCTATTGGCTTCGGGGCCCCGGGGTAGAAAGGGGCGTTCGTTTCGCAACCGATAAACGCTTTTGGCCCCGAGCTCCGTATTAAAGCTCGCGAGTCGCGTTATTCCGAGGGGGGGAGGGGGCGCAATTCCTCGTTGTACTCCCCTCTTTTTCCGGGCGCGCGCCCGCGAGAGTCTCCCCAGGCGGAAACTGATATATACCTATAGCCCCGGTGCGCGCTACAGCGGCGCGAGAGTATGGAGGAATGCAACATTTTCTCATACGTCCTATCGCGGTATCGACTTTGACGTCATATTGTGCGCGCGAACCGCAGGCCGGAAGTGGCTATAAAAATTTGCATAATCTCGCGGAGAGACGACGTCCGGGGGAGAAACTTGCTCAAAAACTTCCCCCGGGGAACTATACGCAGCGCGAGCTCTCTCTCTCTCTCTCGCTCCTCTTCGCTCCCTGGCGGCGGCTTCGACTCTTTCGCTTGGTAACGATGCGCGTTATACGTAACAACTTTCAGACGAGAATTACCTACATGCAACTAAAACGCGAGATGCCGTGCGTCGGAGAAATCGTCGCGGGGCGAGTGAGAGCTCTTTGGCTGGGATTTCGGTGATCAAATGGCACAGGGGGGGTGAATTCGCGAAACAAGGTCGGCTTTTATTGCGAATTTCTTCGTACTTTTCGGGCGGGGCGCGGTTAACCACGTACTAAAACCTCGTTTGGCGACCTATCCGGGTTGCTCACACGCGCCACGTCGCACTTTTCAGAACTTTAAGTAGACATCTATGTCGCGCTATAAGTCGAAATCAGGGCAAATTCACCCTTCGGACTTTCCATCTCGATTCTCTGCTTTCGTTGTGACGTTAATTTACGTTGTACGATTAATTTGCATACATTTTCCCCGTAACGATCAAACTTTCGAGCCCGGTTCACCCTCCGAGAATCTTTCTACGATTTTTTTCCTTTTCCGCGTCTTTCTTTCGAGTGCCTCGGAGTGGCAACGAAATGTGTTTACTCGTCTGTCCGACGAAGAGGGTTCGGCCACTCTCGGCGTCGGATTACCGAGCCGACGACGCGGCAAGGAGCGTTTCGTTGTTCCGTCCGGTGCGTTATCGCGTCGCGACGTTGCCCGCAGAACTCGTGGGAGAGGAGCTCGTCTCGTCCTCTGGAATACTTTGCCTAACCGCGGCTCGGCGTCCTTCGTCTCTCGGGTTCTAGAGGAAAGGACCGGGGACCGGCTTTCGTCCTTTCGCGACGATCAGAACTTCCTTTTGCACTTGGGGGACGAAGGAGGGAAGTAAAAGTTGGCCAACGATCGGAAAATTATTAAAACCTTCGGTACAGCGGCTTGTGATAAATCGCGATACTTTGCGAACTCAACCTGACGCGTTTTCGGTCGTGAATCGTGCACCTCGCGGTATTATTTTTCCTCCAGCCAATTTGGGGTGTCCTGAATGCGGGGCTCGCGAACGTCGGATTATCACTTCTTCAGTTTCAAAGAAGTCACCGCGCGGTTATGACGTTTCGCCGTAAAACTTCCAAGGCCGTCGAGAATTCGCCCTCGGTTTTCCGCGACATCTGTAACTTCGTCGCTCGTTTGGGGAAGATGATAGGAGGGGTGGAGTAAAAGCGAGCTGTGAATTGGCACGGCTATTTAAAATACCCCCCGCAGTGGTGGCTGATAGATCGTGCCCAGACATTCTCTCTATCTGTAGCTGCTGTCATCCCTGGTATCTCCTGTTTTCATTTCTCAAGCCAGCGTCTCCCTTTGATGACCTCTTCTCGAGTGAATCTTCGAGATAAGGGTCTTCATTGGCAGGGCTCGAATATCGGATCCTCGTTGACTCGAATTTCGGATAAAACGCGTTATTCGAGACTTTGTCGAACGTCGAGGCCAAAGTGTCGCTTTATTTTCGGAACGTTTCGAAGTTTCTTCTACGGAAGGTCGAAGAAAAAGTAAATTACTAGAATTTTTAAATTGATCGCCCTTTAACGACACTATACATATACGTTTTGGCTTATTATTTCGCTTCAAATCTGCAAGCGGGAGCCTTCATTCTCAGGACTAAGGGTGTAATAAATTAGCCAACATTACGTAGGCTCCGGGATCAACATGGCGGCTGCGGATACTATATCAGTTTTACGGGAGTTTCGGCCTAACCCAACCATTACTTGCCAGTTTTTCATGCAACGCGTATCGGTATACCTTTGCGATCGTGTTTTCTTTTAACGGCCGAAGGGAAAGTATCGCCTTTTGGCGAATGCTCAGGCTGACATCTCGAAGAAAATATAAGATATGGAGGATTTTATGCGCAAGGAAATTATTTTTTTACAAAAAATCATCGGTATCTCGATATTTCGTTAAGATTTCTCTAATAAATCATAGATTTTCATAATCAGCGTCAAAAAATACACGAGATAGGGTGGTCGAGCGATCGATTCCAGAGATTTCGATTTTTGCGGAAAAATTGAAGAAATGACATTTTCGCAAAAATCGAAATCTCTGGAATCGGCCGCTCGACCATCCTACCTTTTGTACGCTGATTATGAAAATCATAGATATATTGCGAAAATCTTAAAGGAAATGTAAGATATCAGCAATTTTTTATGTCGCCAAAAATTATTTCCTCCCATAAAATCGATGATGCCTTGGCGTTCCTTAAAAATCTCCTCGATAAATCGGTCATTTTCGTAATCAGCGCGAAAAAGTATATAAGATAATGTAATCGAAAGTCCAACTCCAGAAATATCAAAGAGAGAGAGTGTCCAAAATTAAACTCGCCAGAATTTGTGAGACGGATCAAGATCCTCTCGAACGAACGATCCATATTATGTCTCTCAGAATAGCCATAGTCTCGGAATCGTTTTCCTTTCCTCAAAGCGCACGCAATCTCGCACGAATGTCGAGGATAAATAAATGGATTTTAATCGTGCTTCGATCGACACGCTCGAGGCAGAGCGAGAGAAAGGGAATATAGAGGCGTCGGGAGGGTAGAGCGATGGAGAAGGATGAGGGTGGAACACTGAAATCGGAGGCGAGCTCACGATTTATTTACTTCGCGCTTGCGAGAACGACGAAGGAAGTAGTGAAAATTTAATTCGCTTTGAAAGAAGAATATTACGAATCGAACGGCTTTTCTTCTTGATCTGTATGGATGCACGTCCGTGATGAAATTTCACGTACGTCGTATCGACGATGCTGTTAGGCAGCTGGGATGCACGCGTCTACTCTCATACACATAGAGCTATTTATATTGGTGCAGCGTCGATGAGGATTGATAGGGATCGACCCCGTTGATTACCGTGAGACGGGGTAGACATATGGGCGGCGTTTATATAATACGGTATAACGCGTAGGAGAGAGAGACGCCTTATTTTTATTTTCACGACTTTTTTCATGGAACCATATATTTTTATTCTACCGACATTATAACTAATGATGAAGGGAAAGAAAGAATTGCGTTCCACGTGTACATATTTCAATAGGATAATTATGATTTATGACGTATCATTTATGGTAAATGTGTATCGTAAGAGATGCTCAACTAGCCTTCATTAGTAACGCGCACTCAGCTCGTCGAAAAAAGAATCCTTCAATGTTATTCAATTGTCCATCCGCAATGCGGAAAGCCGTTACGATTCTCCCTTTCACATCGTCGGGCATAGAGGAGATTGCCTTTCACGAGGAATACCTTTTGCCGTACCTCGGAAGGAAGTCTCTTTTTCACGGTATTGCAAATTCGCATCGAAAGGAAGTAATTCGAGCAACCATTATGCGATATACGATATTTACTATGAACGACGTCTAGTTGAAAGACTCGTGTTTCTTATATCTTTTAAATCCCTGACACCCACGTTTTAATGGCATTTGAAACACTGAATACCCCTGAAAGAAAAATCAGCGCAATATCTACATATTCTTTTTCCATTAGTCTCCTGGTTTAAGGATTCTCTGCGGAATACAAATAGAAGAATTAAAATTGTTCGTGACCGTGCATCGTAATTGCGAATGACGATTTTAAAAAACACCGCTGCTTCTCTGTTTTATGTACACTTCTGACCAAAGCCGCTAAGAACTTTCAACGTCATGTCACGCATAAAAGCATATCCGCAGCTCGCCCCGAGCGACGAAAAACTTTGGCCACCTCCGCGCGTATTTCTCTCACGCGTCGCGAGCTGACTTACACCCTGTATATTTTTAACCGTCGCGCGTGTCATCCCCCTCCAGTATTATCATCTGGCGGGTTATCTGGCTAAAAGCGGGGAACATTTGCCGCGGCAATCGGGCAAATGAAATTTACCATCGAACGATCGCCCGCGAGCGATGCGGCGAGTGGAAATTCATCCGCGACGGGAAACGCGCGCGATCGATTCGTTGTCGACGTTATCGCCCATCGATTTTCATTTCGGCCGCGTTTTACGAAGCTCCCCGTTAACCGCGGCGACGAAACGCTCCTCTTTTATTGCGCCTCACCGGCCGCGGGGGTGATGTAAATGAGAAGTCTCTCTCTCTCTCTCTCTGGATGGGGCGATAGGAGAGGGAGGAATGTGGTGGGGGTAGAACTTAAGATCGTATACCCTTTCAAAGGAAATTCGCGGGGTACACAATGGCTCTCCTTTATTGAAGAAAATCGCGTCGTTCCTCGGTTCCGTTTTAACTGGGATTTAAGACGCTGCTCGAAGTACGGGTCGTTAGACAATCGAACGCTTCGAAAACTCACGGCTTACTCGGACGAGGGGATTTGATTTTCGTTTGTAAATCCGGGCGAGGAATGGCGCGTCGCGACGCGACGCCTTTCCCCCTCGGAATCTGTCGCGATCCCTCGGCGAGGTCTCAGCGCTGAAACGGATTCGTCTTCTCGATCTGTTATGCTGCTCGGAGATAACTGCTAACCCTACATATAAAGCCACCCGTTGCCGTAGCTCATCGAGTCTTTCGCACGCGCCGTAGCTAGCCAATGGAGAGCAACTGCAGAGCCACGTACGTAAATAGATGTCCGCGAAATATCTCCTAAGCGAGGCGTGGTAAAGTTGGCTCATTATGCCGTTGCATTTTTAAAAGCCCCGGCGAATGAAATTGCATCCCCGCGTCATTTACTCGTATTATTACCACCGGAGTCCAGGCCGACGCTCGCGCGAGCTTAAACCGCAACTCTCATTACAGAGGATCTCGAGGTAGACTTGTATGTTCTTACGATATCCTCGAATCCACTGTAACAGTTGATGCGACTTTTTCGTAGGCGTTCAAACGAACGAGAAAAAGACCACGAAGTATATCCTCCAGTGACAACAATTGATCCCCGGCAGAAGCGAGTTCCACAACTGCTACGTGATTTCTGGCAGGATTTGTGAAGCGCCTCCGTTCCACGGTGAACGATATTCGAACACCCCGACATATGTATACGTACGGATATATCCGGGCGAACAACTGATACACCCGCGTAGCACCGACAAGGAGAACGCTACGAGGACGGAGAATCTACCGAAGCAGTTCGCTTCGCGTCGAGCATCCATATTCATGGGGGATGAACTACGTCATGTTGACGAGGCACCATCTAGTGTGCAGAGTTTCCCATTTGGATCTTGCTGCCGCGTTAGGTGTCACGCGCAAATGTCCCGCTCAAGTACTCTGTATGTATTATATATGCGGGGTGCTACGTCAAGGCCTCGCTCAAGTGCGTTTCGCGCGCGAGGACGGCTAATTTGCATGTCGCGATAAAAGAGGCATACAAATTTGCCCCTCTGCTTTGTCGAGCGCGAATTCAGTCTGATTTCGTTCGTTGGACTTTCGGGAGTTTCTTTCCTTTTTGGAGCAAGAGTGTGACGAGGTTATCCATAGAGGTTGTCCGAAGAAAATGTCCAGTGAACTTTTTTCCGTGAGAGCAAGTCGCGTTATATCGACGCAGTCATCGCGGATACACAGCTATTAACCTCAACTGGATATCTGTGGATATGCATAGAGAAGTGTGCGAGGGAACGGGAAAAAATGCGTCAAATGAACCTTCGCCGAAAGCACGTTGCGTTACATCGACGTAGTTGCTGCCATGAGACTGGGTGTAGGTGGGGTGACATGACGACGCGATGGCGAAGTGGTTGGCAGCTCGCGGTAACGTTGACGAATTCACGCGAGAAAAGACTCTCGTCGCGACGACGTCAAAGGACTGTGTAATTGAGACACCGCGTGCACTGCTGAGATGCACGGAGGTAGGGGGACGGGATGACGGGATCGTTAGGAGGGACGAATGAGGGTCGTGCGCGCGGGTATGGCGTACGTAGGTACGTGGTCGAAGGAACGCGCGCGTGGGAGAGCAAGAGAGGACACTTGTCGTACGTGTATGCACGTACGTATCGGTCGTGACGAGGGGGATGGAGAGGAGGGTTGAGAGACGTGTACGTGTCGTATATTGCGAAGAACCTGGAACCGGTACCAGGCGCGATCGTACAAAAGAATTGGAGGCAATGTTTTCTGGAACAGAGGAAAACCAGAGGAAAACAGAGGTAATTCGTTAATTAATAGTTATGAGATATCCGTGTAATTGAAAATCGCTGATTTATCGGGCAAATTTCAAAGGAAGGCCCCGAGAAATCATCGATCTTATGGAAGTAAAATAATGTTCTCGTACGTAAAATCGCTATCTTCCACCGACTCGTAGCCTCCCCTACGGTGTAAGGGAATGGGAACTGCATTAACACTGGAACCACCGAATGGTCGCGCTTTATAAAACGGTCGTTTTGGCGGGTGATTATCTCGTTATCCGTGGGTTTTTCGTCCGCACTGCTATAGAACTTTTTTGTAGACCGAAATGTGTTCTGCAAAAAAGTATTGTACCAATTTTGACAAAAACCTCACGGGTTACGAAATAATTGAGGTTGAATGGAACTCTCAATAAGACACCGGTCAAATTGACCGGTTGCGGTAGTTCTAGTGTTAATGCCGGTGAAAAATGAGCGGGGCGTGTGAAGCTGCTGACGATGAGCTGCCACCGCGTACAGGTATTCGCACGATACAGTGAAGTATAAACGGCAGCTTTGAACGCGCGCTATCGATCCATATACTGATTCATTCACCACGCTATCCGCATCGCCCTTCTCCCCCGTATTCCACTGCCAGCGGAAGACGCATGTAGCTCGTGTAACTTGGCCAATACGTTCGGACTCCGTCGATTCAGATATAGCCCGGATTTAAATTGCTCGGCGTCATCATGAATCTCTCGTTTTATTTTCACCCGCGAGTAGTTGTTGACTCGTCGCCGCCAATCGCGATAATGATTTCGTTTCAAAATATACAAGCGGCCGGCTGCAGGTTTTGGCGTCATCTCGCGAACTCGACGTCATATAATTCCGTCTAAATCGGACCTCGAGAGCTTTTGAGGCTAGTTCGACGTTGACACGGAACTCCCGATTCTCGACGTTTTCAATTGCCCATCGAGAACCTCTCCGTCAGGATCCGCGTCAAATAGAAAATTCTATTATCCCCTCCGCGCGCGCTTGATCGCTACTCTCCCACGAAAGCACACCCACCCCTCCGCCCATCATCGTCCCTTCCCCCTCTCGTTCCACTGAACAGCCCTTCGACGCACCCTGTTACACGCACGAATTTCCCGCTAATTTCGCCGGGTGAAATGAGCTCTCGAGCAGGACTGCACGATTTCGTAATTTTTTACGCGTCGTAATTTTCAGGGATTCGCATCGTTTCCCCGATCAATGCACGAGACATGGCGGCTGCCTCGCGCAATCCCTGCACTGTACCAGCCCCCGTAGTAGAGGCTGCACCATCACGCGTAGAGCTCGGACTGCGACAGAGGGATACAGCGAATGCGGGGTTCGTCGGGGTGGGGAGGGGATACTTTAGCAAGCTCGCCGTAAATCACGAGCTGAGTGCTGTCAGGCCGACTTCTCCCTCGCGCCACGATGTTACACGTATGAATATCTCGCAGTCCGTGTGATTTGTTAAACAAAATCTTGAATTTATAACGGATGGTTGCGCGACCGTTGGACCGGGCGATAAGCCACGGACGACCCCTCCGCGAAAAACTGGAATGAGGGATGGGTGACTCGTTTCGGGAAAAAACGCAGCATATGATTCGCGGTTCGGTGGGCTGATCGTGGGTATTATTTATAACCTGATCAAGATCTAATTTTCCCTTCGGTCGCTTTTATTCGTACAGATATTGAAAAATAAGCTCACCGTATTACAGATGATTTACGCGGAACGAATAATCATTGTTGTAAGACGAGGTGGCCGAGTGGTTAAGGCGTTGGACTGCTAATCCAATGTGCTCTGCACGCGTGGGTTCGAATCCCATCCTCGTCGATAATATTTTACAAATTGGCCGCGTTTTGATACCGGTAGCATGCATGTTTACACAATTGCAGTGCGAGCAGTCGCTGTGTAGCAATAAATGGCGCAGCCGAAGCTATTCGTGTAGTTGACGGTCGTACTGTATTTCTCGTTCATACGAAAATCCTTTTAGCACTTAATAAAATGATCCTTTCAATTTTGCGTATATGCGTGCTCCTGTGAATCGGAATTTTATGCGATTAATACAAATATTTCGACGAGTAAAGCTTCATCTTACGCTGACATAAATATTGAGTACATGCCGCAATATTTATGACGGTTTTGACAGCTACAAATTTCGCTCCGTGTATTAAATATTTTTATCAGTGCATGTTTCGAATGATAATTGCATTTTCTAGCCCAAAATATTAATCAGAGTTCCTTGTAGCGTCGAAATTAAATTGTTTCGAGTCTTGCATCGAGAATAATTGATACGTATGGAACAATTAATATCACAAGACGAGGTGGCCGAGTGGTTAAGGCGTTGGACTGCTAATCCAATGTGCTCTGCACGCGTGGGTTCGAATCCCATCCTCGTCGATAAAATTTTATAAATTCGCGGCCTTTTAACATCATTAATGCGCAAGTTTGCACAACTGCATCCCGCTCGGCCGCGCATTACGCCTCGCATCGGCACGCTATCGGATTTAATGTGAAACAATAAAACTGCGGTTCGCGATATTTCAATAAATTGCCATTATCGGTTGTATGTTTCGTTGACGAACTCTTAATTGACGATCGCATTGCACATACTCGCTATTGTGTAATTCGCCAATTTCCTCGGTACCCGTCCCCTTCCCATTTCAATTACGGGTACACCGGCGCGCACTGTACGCGCTCACTCGCGATTGAGCTTACCGGAATTTGAGTTCCAATCGCAATTGACGAAACCGCGAGCCCAACGATGTGGTCCACGCCCGGCTGTGAGTCTCTGTCGTAATTGCAAAGATACCGCGATTCGAGTCAGGGGTAGCGATCTCGATGGCGGGTGGTGGTTTCCGGGCGTTTCACGATTCACGGTTCCGTTTCTACGTTCCGCGCGTAATCGGAGAGTTAGTTTCATCCAGACGAGCCACGACTATCGTGTCTCTCCTCTCTCTTTCTCTCGCTGTACGTATGTTTCTGATGTATTATGTACCAGCTGTCCTGGAATGTATTTCGCAGTGAGATTAGTTATCCGTTCATGCACCGAGAAAGGAATGCATGCATGGCAAATAGTTTGACACGGCGAAATCACTGAACAAAGCAGAGGCGAGTTTTTCTCGCTATATTTTTGAAAAAAGCCGATGAAACGACTGTGCGAGCTTTCATCGCGTTTCGCTTTATTCGAGCTACGAATCGATTAGACGAGGGGTGCTTTTGTTGCGATTCTTCTACTTTTTTTTTCTCGAAAAGCCATTAGTCGCAACCGCAGGTTCCAATCTACCAGTGCATACATATGTGCAACGTATTTTGGAATCCTTTTCGCAGCGCTAAAGGGGAACGCCAAGAGCCGTGACACCGCGTTTGCTCGCGCGGTTCCTTTAACGCCACGCGAGGTGGAAAAGCGGAATCCTCTCGCCTCTTAAAGTCCCTGGATTCCCGATCGATTGAACTCGCCTCTTATATCGCGGAAGGGCATCAGTCTCGAGTAGCTTTACCGCGAATTACCTGCACAGCTTGCAAGAGAATACCAGACGCGACGCGTATATAACTTGATTTACATCAAAATTGTGCGATATGCCCGTAACTCACGCGACTCCGGAAGCGGAGCCGTGAGAAAGGGATCACATCGGGAAGTAACGCGCAGCGCAACTTCCGATCGTTATTATTCCCCCGTTCAATCTACGCTAAACAATCACAAAATGTATACTTCGATAATGATAACGAAACTTTCATCTTTACACCCTCTCCCCCCACAATGCTGAATAATGTTCAACGACATACCCCCCTCCCTGCAGCGTTACGCGAAGAACGACCAAAAATGCAACGTGGATCGCATTATTCGCAAAAACCAACTCGTTCAAAATTTATCGCGCACACCCCGGGGCCTCTCGTTCCCGTCCGACCCCCGTATCTCTCTCCCTCTCTTTCTCATTAGGGTGAAGGGGCAGCGGCGGAGAATACGGAAAATTGGATGCCCTGAAATATTCAGACCACGTTCACAGACGGCTCCGACCTGAACGTGGACGAGACCCGCGCTCGCTTCTCCCTTGTCGATTTACAAAAAAGCTTCTAGGTGCTCCTTCAAAGGGTGAGAGAAGGGGGTAGGAGAGAGGCGCGTTCTTGTTTTCCGCGGCATTTCATTCGTGCCGCCACTTTCTCCGTTGGTTTCTTACATGCGAGGTCTCCTCGCTCCCTCGTGCCACCCTCAGCCTCCCTTTCCCTTCGCCCTTCGATCGTTACAGGCGCTCGCGATGTGTCGAGAGCCGCACTGACCACCTTCTCGCGTAAACGGAGGACGTTTCATTCTCAGGCCTTCACGCGCGCGCGCGTGTGCATGTGTGACTGTGTGTGTATGCATATGCACGCAGGTGCGCGCCGCTTGTTTACCCGGAACAATGGCATTCGCGATATTGCACGGCACGCTCGGATGAGAGGACCACCGAACGGCGGACGACTAGTCTCCACGGGGGATGGTTAGCGGAAGAGAGGGTATAGTTTCTCGAAACAAATTTGATATCGATCCCGCGTCCCTCCTTTACCGCGGAGGATCGATACGCTGAATATATAAAGCTGAGCCCGTGGTTTTCTTCTTTTCCTTCGCATTCGTTCTCGCTATAGGTAGACGGCTTTGTAACTTTAACGAGGACGAAATAAGAGTGCTCTATTATGTATCTTCGCCGTATAAGTGCTTACGTACCTACTTTATGTGCCTATTTACCGAGGCAGCCGGCCCTACAGCTTCTAATAATATACGTTATCGCTCGCTCCGTTGTGTTATAGGTCGACGTGACCGTGGTGTAGTCGTTGTTCTGTACTTTTTACACTTGCATCCCTCCGATATAAAACTGACAAGTGAAGATTGATCGGTGCCTTTTCCGATTCGGATTAAAAATATGCAAGCAACGTCATTTCTCTAACGAGCGTTTCCGCCTTTTTTTTCCGCAGCTTACGAACGCCACATCCGAGCGGGTTAAACACGGGTGGCGTGCGTATGGAGCTCAGCAGAGCCTTGGACCTCTGGGCGAAGAACTCCAAGCTGACCTTCCAGGAGATTAACAGCGACCGTGCAGATATTTTGGTGTATTTCCATCGGTGAGTCGTTATCCCGATTATCGTCTTAAATCACCACACCCTGTCTCTATCCCTGGCATGCCTTCGGTCGCGTTCCCGTGGGATCAACGCGTCAGGGCGTCGCGCCAGCGTATCCCCGGCGCTTTCAGAAGTGGAGAACATCTCATCCGGTTGCGAACTTCGTATTCACCTTTTTACACGGATATTCTCCGAGCTCTCAAGAGTCACCATTCGTCCCTTCGTTCGTATATTCTTTGTTTTTGTTTTTGGCCGCGAGAGGAAAATTCCGCGACGCTCGCCAGCTTCGTTCGTGGAAGCTTTCACGCGTGAACCGCCGTATGGAAGGTTCGCTTTTCGATGATCGAATCTGGACGCGTTCCAAGCGCGCGACCAGGGCGAATAGCGCGAGCTCCGGAAAAACGTCGCGAGCAAGCGCGGACGATCTTTATCTGTAATTGGATGCGACTCCGGAGCAACGTAAAGTTGTGTAAGTCGCGGCAAGATTGCCCGCGGTTCGCGGAGCGAGAGGGCCAGGAGGGGTGAATACACGGGGGTATTTAAAGGGGGAGAGGGTGACTGCGGCGCATTTGCTATTCCACGGAAACGTCAGCGCGGGAGAGAGAGTTCGTTCAACGCTGTAATTTCTCTTTAACCGGTCCCGTTGCCCTGGAGGGGGATGACATCGCGACCCGCGGAGAGAATTCTCGATTAATCCGAAAACAGCGGCTCGCCGTTGCAAGTTTTTTCCTCCCACCCCTCGACCCCGTCCATAGACGCGCTCGCCAACGGCGTCGGATACATAAATTACACCTTTTTTTATCAGCGCCGGACCGCCATTGGTATGGGAAATCCTGCTCTTAATTTTCCTCTGATATTTTCGGGGTTAATTAATGAATAATTAGCAGGGGTCGGGTCATTAGCGGGCCGCGATCGGGCCGATTCGTGTATTTCACCCTTAACAGCACCTGATTCAATAACCCCATCCCCGTATTTCACTCTCTTTTTCTACACTTGCCTTCTCGCTCGCTCTCCGTCGCTCTGTTTAACTATTCTCATCACCCTCGTTCTCGCTTTCTCCCTCTCGCTCCCACCCTCCTCTTTCGCGCTCAGGATATCCGCGTGTTTCTACACACGCGACTACAGCTTTAACCGTAATTTCGAAATAATGATTCATGCGTGGAAGCTGCACACGAGGGAGGGCGGAGCGGGGGTGGTTGCGGAACAGTCATTCGTTTACGAGGCGTGCAGTTTATAATCCCGGATAAAGCATACGGGAAGCGAGGATTTGAGCGCTGCTGCCGCTGTTGCTGCACTGACATCGTCGTTGGCAGCGACCGTTGCTCATTTCCGCGCAGCGCGAAGCAAGAAATATGTAGGACGGATTTAGCGAAAGAACAAAAGCGCGAATTGAAAATGGTAAAATTTCACTTCCATCCCCCTAGCTGCTTCGTCGAATGACGCGGATATTTCGTTTTTGCGGGTAAACTATCCCCCGGGCGGCCATCCCTATCCCGCGATCCTCTTCTTCGTCCCGCCTGCCGTTCTTCTTCGTCCCCAATGGCCATTAGGCGCGCCGTGATCCGATCGCGGAGAATATTGACCACCTAACGCTGCGCGCGGAACCGCACCGCGACCTCCGAACCGCCGCGTTTCCCGTTTTTGCGCGCGCGTTGCCTGTAATTAAATTCTAACCCCCCGACCGTTCATTTTCCAAACTTCCGCTTCGCTGCCGCGCTCGCGTGTGCGCCGGCCGTGTGATGCGATCGTCGAGCGAAATTATTTCTTTGTCAATTAAATCGATCTCCGCCGCTCGGATGTGATCGACCAATTCGGCGTTCTCCCCGGAGCGCCCCCGAATTATGCTAGACCGAAACAGCACACGAAATGAAATATGGAAACGAAATATACGAAATTAATATTCCGTGTCTCCTGTAAGCTTTTGTCAGTGCATCGCTATTCGCCACCCCTTCACGCGTTCGAGCCAAAGAAAAGTCAGAGGCTTGGATGAGACTCGCTGAAAAAAATGTTGCTCCACCCCGTAAGAAAGTATATGTAGAGTGACGCGGGAAGTAGGGGAAATTTTGTTACTTTGAGGGAAGTCACTCCGGGGGTAAGATGCAAACTCCAAAGGGAAACATCACGCGCGCGTCTCCGAATGGGGCTAAAGTGGTGCTAGGAGGAATCGACATCCTACGCGTCATCAACCAATCCCTCGTAAACTTTACGACTCTCCGCGCTCTAATTCACCGTCAAACTGCGGTCTGAATTTGCGACTTTGCATTTGTACGTCCTTTTTCGTCCTTTCCGACTTGATCGAATTGAACGGCCGACTGCGACACGAGTGCGCTCTAAATAAGTGGCGTCGAATTTCAACCGATGTGTCAGGATACACAGAGCGGTTCAGAGGACGGGGATCCGGTGGAAATGGTGACAATATTTCCAACAGTCGTATTTTAATACAAGGGCGAGATGACACGTAAACACGCGCAGGAATGAAGCGCGATTAAGCGGTATCGGCGACCCAGAAGAGATATCAAGCTTGAGAATCAATTTTGAAAATGAGTCCGCCATCCCGACAATTCCGTAGGATGAGATTTCCGTCCACGGAGAATCATCCACATTATCTTTATTAAAATTCGCCCTTAACCGTTGACTATGCGAAGTGTACCTACCTCCTTTTCCTGATTACGCGAAACGCGTGTACCCGCCCCCCGTAAGTGAAGTAGAACCGTCCCGCCAACGGCGGCGGAATATTCAAAGAGAAGAGGTACCGTACGTAATACCGAGCCCGGCTCCCCATCCCCCGAGAAAGCGGAACATTCGGGAAAGAAAGCCAGTGGCGAAGTCATGAATGTCGATTGAGAGGCGGCGTAAATCTTTGATCGAGCGAAGAAGCCGCCCGGAGAGGGCAGACGGTAAAAACGGACTTGCTGAAAATTTCATCCCGCGCGCACCATCGAGTCGCCCTCAACGAGACGAGCATCGCGGTAACCCGGTCATTACGAGCCCGGAAGGAGATCGCCTTCGGCACGCGAAACCTCGGCCTAGGGGTTCGCTCTCTCCGGTCGGAAAAACGAGTGAAGGTTCGCCGCCTTTTTTTCCCTGACTCTCAGGAAACTCCAACTGACTCGCCGGAGTCTCTTTCAATCGCATTTGCTCGTCCTTTGATCGTCCGAGAGAGAGTATAACGAGGAGAAGTCTACTGGGATTTCCGTCTATCCTCCCTGAAATCCGATACGCGATGGACCGCGCTACTCCGATATGGATATTTCGACATTGTTCCGCAAATCCTGTAAATTTTCATGAATACTCTGGAAGGACGTTATCAAGCTGTGCTCCGCGTTAATAACGCTCATCGCGGAGCTCATCCGTGCAGGGCGAACGGCGCGACGTCACGAGGACGTATGCCGCGTCACGAGGTTTACAAGTAAATGACTATGATATACGGGGACGCCTGTAATAAATTCTCTCGGGGGACTCCGTAATCCCGCCTCTCCTCTTCCACCCCTTTACGCTCTCTACCGCGTTCTTTTTATCTCTTTCTCTCTCATTCCCTTCGTCCCGTTCTTCCAAAAATAAAAGTGAACCCTCGGTGCTCGTATTCAAAGGCAGGATCGTCAAATACTCTCCCATCAATGTTCTCTTATTGATTTGGATTATTTATTAAATACCGAAATATTGTTTGTATTTACTATCGAGCATTGAGCTTCCTTTTTGTTATTTTGTTCTCGTTGTACACATATATTTGAAATTTAGTGACAATCTTACATCTATTATTTCATTTCATACTTAAATCATACATAGAATCCGTTAATTAATCTCTAGTTTTTCCCTTCCTCCGTCAGCCCATCATTTCGCCGCGTGCGGGAATGTGTATCTTCATACGCCTGTAGCGCTGCGTTTCCACGGGAGTTTGTGGTTTTCCGCATATAACGTACAGACGAACGATGCTTTGCCTTGCTAATCTAAATTGAGCAGCTACGTAAACCGCGCGCGCCCCTTTCCGGGAGCCCATATTCGTCGGGAGAACGTCCGCTTAAATGCGAGCGGTACGCCGGGATCTGACCGAGCAACGGTGTTATTTCAACCCTTCGTGACCGCGCGATAAATCCGCCCGTAAGGAGGGATTGCCTCGGCAACTCCGACGATGCTTACGAGAGCATCGCTTCTACGTACTTCGATATGCCGACGGTGTCTCTCAATTAGAAGTCGAATTCCGCAAACTCTCCGGCTCGCCTCCCTCCTCGTTTTCACCGTCCCTGCGTCTCGCGAAGTAACGACTCCTCCGATGTCCAATCTATCGTTTAATTAGTACTCGAGGCTCTTGAAACTCGAAACTCGACTAACCGAAGGAGTTTAGTCAGCGACGAGGGAAGACTGCGCGGCGGACGCGGAGAGGGCGAGTCAGCGCGTCAGGGGTTTCCTCGATAAGAGATTTCCAAGTAATTTAATATTTGGGTCTATTCCCGTGGGGAGTTCCTTTTCGCGGCAATGAAGTTGTTGGGTCGAGCGAGGAGGGCGACTTTTTAAGTTGAAAGTTCGAAGATCGTCTAAACTTTGCGGTAGGCCCTATTTCCACGGGGTTGGATGAAAGGGGGATGGGCGTGCGAATTTATAAGTTATTGCCGGAACGGGCCGAGGGATTTGGATGATGCAGAGTCTCCTTAAATTTCATCGCTCGTGACGACGGGGACGGGGTAAATGTTCCGATCAAAATATATTTGCGCGGTATCGTATAGGGTTTTTTTCGTCCTCGTCGAGGGGAGTATAATTCAACCATCGCGGGGAATGACGAAGCACGGAGGGACGAACGAGCGTTTCGAGATCATTTTCAGGAATTCTTTCCCCGCGGTCTCACGCGTTTACTCGCTCTCAAATGATCGATCGAAAGTCAATGCGAGAGGTAATTCCCATAAATCTAATCCACCTCTCGTTTACTTTGACCGAAACGCGGGCCGTTCTAACCGTTTCTCCCACTGTTTTTTGCAGAGGCTATCACGGAGATGGATATCCCTTCGACGGAAAGGGTCAGATTCTGGGGCACGCCTTTTTTCCCGGTCAGGATCGCGGCGGTGACGCGCATTTCGACGAGGAAGAATCCTGGCTCCTGCAGGACGAGGAAGACGACGAAGGTGAGATTGACCGGTCGAAGCGTTTCATAAATTCCTGCAGACGAGATTCGCTTTCGTTGCGGCACGCGATCCCGGCGAATTTCTTCAGGGATG
This sequence comes from Xiphydria camelus, assembly GCA_963678675.1. Lineage (NCBI taxonomy): Eukaryota > Metazoa > Arthropoda > Insecta > Hymenoptera > Xiphydriidae > Xiphydria > Xiphydria camelus. The sequence continues at coordinate 25,371,599 of OY783199.1, read as the reverse complement.
ATTTATCGTCCTCGGGCGAAGCCGGCTAAGCGTTAGCCGAAATACGCGCGAGTTCCGGAAGGAAATTGACTGCGTGCGATGAAGCTGACGCAATTTTCGGGGGAAAGTAATGGTATTACTCGACCAGCCGACGTGGCGACGCGTTACAGCGGCACGCGAATTTGTCAGGGGATGGCGATGCGTGGTAGCTGGCCGCGAAAATCGACATAACGCATAACGAATTACGGAGAATCGGCAATGGCCGGAACTCGGCGTTTCGTTCGATAAGTTCCGGCGGGACGAATCGCGAGGTAGCGTCATTTTGAACATTCTCGCAAACTCGTAAACCTTGGATAGCTACTAAATTCGGCCGGGCTTTATCCGAATTTACCCCGCTTCCGCCCGGCCCACCTCGTAAACTTTTTCCATCTCCGACCGCTCGCCACCCTTCGTCGAACCCGACCCGAAACCTCCACCACCCCTCTTCCATTTCCCGGCCTTCCCTACATCCGGCATCTCTCTCTCACTCTCTCTTAGTTTGTTGCACCTACGCCTCGATATTCAGTAACACGGTAAATCTCACGAAATATAGGAGCACAATATTTCGAATTAATTTGGAATAAAGAATAAACGAAACATGACCTCGTCACGGTTCTTTTAAAAAATAAAATATGTTTCCTGCAAACCCAGTACCCTAGATTTCTAAATACCTAAGCAGTATACGTAGCTTCGGTATAATTTAGATTATATTTTTCTACGTGCCTACACGATGTTATTATTACAGTATATTCCACGATTGCAGATACCATCTAAGGCGACAACAATCGATTATCAAATATTTCATCGGGAAAGTTAATCCGCGTCGCTCCTCGGCCAGGGGCTATCTCCTCAGATTTTGTTTCCTTTTTCCTCCCCGACGCGAAAGGCCCGACAGATAGCAGTTCCCCCATTATTTCCGAGATTAGTTCGCATTCTCGCGCGGATAAGGAGCCGTCGGAGAAAGTGGCTGGAGGAACGGGGCCGGCTCGGCCGCGGAGAGAAAGAAAGGGCGGGGAGGCCAAGGTGGGCGCGCGCGATTTATAACGAGACGCCCGAATTAAAAGGGATCGTCGAGGCGGCGAAAATCCGAGTCCATTGTCAAAATTAATTTTCCTCTCTCCTGTCCGCATTCACTGGGCGGGGAATGATTGATTGTACGAAATTATCGGAACGATCGTCCCGCGGCGCCTTCGGTCTCGCGAGATCCGAGCGGGAGCGAGGCGAGGGCGTCGCGCGGATTGCGATTTCTCGAAGCCAATAAGAAGTTCCGCGCGGGGACGACTCGACTTTAATCCCTAGGGCACGCGGGACGCTCCCCGAAATTCTCGCCGCGAGATCTCTCGGGGTCGTTTCGTTAATCTGAATGAAAAGGAGAAGGAAACGGATCAACCGTTGCCCGGGTCGACTCGTATGAACGCGAAAGGGAAAAGGGGGAGGGTCGCGCGCATCGACGTACGAAATGAGGCGAGAAATATCGACGTTATCGACAAATAAGCCCTACACGGTCGGTGAAAAATGTCCCGGCCGTCGAGCACGCTTCTTCTCGCCGAACGGAAATGCGTGTGTCGATGCGGAGGGGAAAGAGGACGACGCGGTCCGGCGATCGGTGGAGCTTTTTCATGCGAGACGCGGCGGTGGCAGCCGACGGCATTTTATATTAACGCATATTTCCACCCGCGATTCGAGGGGACAGCGCTTGCGGGTTGCGCGAAAAAGAGGCGTTGTCAAACTTTCCCGTCGCCTCGTAGGGGTCGCGCTTTACGCCTGTCCGTCATCGTAGCGACGTGTCGTTTTTCGAGGGAAGTGCAGGACGCGAGAGACATTCGTTACGGGACGACGAACTTTCCCCGACTGTGAATCGTTTTCGTATCTGGGCCAACGTTGGAACGCACTCGTTCCACTCCGACGTCAGACTTCCCGTAGCGCACAGACGTTCTCGAGCCGCGATAAATCTCAATTCGACCGTTCGCCGAAGTAAAGACAAATGGACGCGTTCTACTCGGGTTTTAGTACCGGACTCAACGTGCAGCGGGGTCCGATGGCGCGTGTATTCTGTGAAAACGCGCGTAATACCGCCTCTACCCGTTTCCAAGGACCGTCGAGATTCTCGATAGAACCGACGTCATAGTAAAGTATCGAATTTAAGTGAGCTCTTTCTTCGCACTCCACCCTGGCTGGGTCAGGAGCATCGTCTCCAGGGGTCTCTCTCTCGCGTTCCCCATCAACCACCCACTCGTCCTACACCGCCAATTTCCCCTGAAACTCTGGATTCTTTCCCGAATATTCGTCGTAGCGGAATGCAATATACGCGAACATCCACCGGGGGAAGATGACGCCGCAATGCGCGCTCTTCGTTCGGCGACTAACTTCGTTACGTTCGCCGAGAATTTCGCTCGAGAGGAAGACGCGCGAAGGAGGACGCGCAAACCGAGACGCGGAGGGTGGTCGTCAAAGTCTGAGTAATCGCGCGCTATTCCACCCCGCCCTCCCGCTCCGCTTCTCATCGTCCTTCTCATTCCCCGACCACTCTTCCCTCTCCGAGACTCATCGAAAACCGATTAGCCTTGGGCTCTCGATGTATCAGCGAACGCTTAAGTCTCAGGCTGGCGGCAAATATATTCCTGCGAGGGACGCGCTGCGTTCCCTATCTCCGCCCTTCTCATCTAACGCCTAGCGTGCAACCGACTCGGAGACCCCGCCATAACTATGTTGGTAACTCCTCCGTAATCTACCTTTAAAACCACGACGGGATATTAAGCGAAAGTTTCTTATCGATGTTTTAGATGGGTTCTCCGTGCCGTGTAGGGGTGTGCGCGACGTACACACGTACAGGATATAAAGCGCGATGGGTCAGGTGCCGGTGGAAGCGTTCGAAACGTCGCGGAATTGCTACGGCAGCTTGGGAAGACTTTTGGAAATCTTTGAACTTTTTGGACGAGTGCTGGAAGTTCGACCTTCGGCGTATCCTGTAGGAATTGCGCGGTATATGGGATAACTTTGAGCGCGGTTACTCCAGCCGGCAGGCCGAGGACCTCGTACCTTTTGACACGAGGGTGACTCCGCGGGGTTTCCACCTCGATTTCGTTTGATTTCATTCGCACTGCATTCGTGGCACCTCACCTTGAATATCTTCGAAGTTGTTTAAGAATAATCACTTATTTCCATTTTATTTGGAAGATAAAATCCTTCCAGAAGCGATGGAGGCTTCGATGTAATCGATCAGTCTCAAAGATTGACAAACACGCGCGCGCTCGGTTATCGCGGACGGTCCATTCAACGTCCCGAGTGAAGTCGAAGAGAGATGGAGACGGAGGAGAAAGGCGAGCGTCTTCGGAACGTCTAGGGATGGAGGTTGTTATTTAGACGGCGATGCCGATACCTTCCGCTCCGGTGGTTCGGCGTGCTTTCCTCTCGACGATTCGACGAGCGCCATTTTTGACTCGACGCCAACTGGGTCAGCCGGTATAAAGCGTGTAATACAACGGCGAGGGGAAGAAGGGCGAAGAGCGATAGAGAAAGAGAGGCAGCAGTTGCGCGGAAGTACTATTTCGAGGCCTTTCACGCGTTTGCGAGGGAAGCGAAATTGCCTTCACCGGCTAATAATTCGCTGAAACTCGCGGAACGAGGCGATTGTCGCGCGTAAACACCACGAGGTCAAGGGTCGCCGCGGTTGGAAGCGTTCCCGCGTCTTCGAGTTGAACGCGAAAACGCGTGTGTTCGTGGAGAAAAGAAATTCTGCCCGCGAGTCGAAATTTTAATACTAGTCACCAGCCTGAATTTGGTAAAAGTGGACAATTCGGCCACTCGTAGGTCTCAACTAATGTTAAAATTGAAGGTTTTAATGTCAGTTTAGACCTACGAGTGGCCGACTTGTCCGCCTTCGCCAAATTTAGGCTCAGACTATTATTGAAATCTCGACACGGGTTCTCCGGAAAAGGGAGGGTACCAAGGAAAAACGGTATGCGTATAAATTAAATCTTCATCGTCGACTTAAACGCGCTTATACGTTCCAACTTGAAGAATAAAAAGTATTATACATCATGCGAATCGCCGACGGCCGCGACGGCGAGATCCTTTATGCCCCGCATTTATTCCAGCTGCAGTGCGGAGTTTAATTCGGATCCCCCCGCGAGTTTCGCGCCGATCTATCATCCGCTCCGGACAGCCGCTTCGAACTTTTCCCTCCGCGATGAATTGAAATTTTCACACGTTCTCCAGGTACATTTAAATGCGTACGAAAATGCGCTGTGGTCTCGAGTAGACCACTGCTCCGCAACCGATCTCGCGCTCATCCTCAACACCCGAGGTTCGTTGAAACGTTCGCCTGCGCGATCGAGGTGATAACCTCGTAATGGGTGATCGGCGAAGTCGCACCCCGGGGAATGCACTCCCGCGCAATGCCTCTCGTGGTACCTGAAACGCGTACACGTTTCTAGCTTTCGCCAGCCAGCCGGCACACGTACTCGCGTCGCCGATCTGCGAGTAGGTACACGTACATTGCTCCTAAGTGCCTACCTAGTCCGTTGCGTACACGTATCGGCGAGTACGTTCGCGCGAGTTATACGTAACACGTATTCACTTCGTCGTCCCCCGCGGAGAGTATGCACGGTGGTACATATCGCGTTGACCTTAGCATACGTCTGTGTATCAATGGTTGCATAATTGAAGGGGTATTTTTGGTTCGTCATTCGTTTTTATTTTGTCAGAGCAGTTGCAGAGCTGCACTGAGAAAAATAATTTGGTCAATTTAATACAAATCCTGAAGACCATAACCAAACCGTTTGGTAAAATATAAATCCTCCAACTGTGTTCGGTTGTACTGACCATTTTCTGGTTAGAATAATTAGGCATGTAGCTAGAATTACTAAACATGTAATCGGAATAACTTGATATTTGGTTCAATTTACTAGTATTTTTGGTTGGAATAACTAAATTCGTTTGACCAGTTGCGTTTTTTTTTTTCATTTCAACCAAATTATTTTTCTCAGCGTATTGCCGCTTCGATCATACAACCATTAATGCATAGACGTATGCGAAGGTTCACTTCGCCATACGAGAGGGGCGGCGGCGGCGTGTCGCGCTAACCCGACGGTATCTTTATGACCGACAGTTTAACCACGATTGTACATTGAATTATACGCATCGGTATAATTTACACTCGACGCGGAGAGTATCCGGGCATCGGAATTACAACCGGCTGGTTAATTGCGGCGAATATAATTCTAAGTCGCGGTCAGGGACGACACGAGCCGAACGCTATTAGTTATGCGGGTCGGGATACGATGATACGCGGGGACGGCAGTGATCGTGGCAGAGAGGAATGCTTCGAAAGACGACCTCGTCGGAGGGTCATCACCTTCCGTCGTTACGAGCGTGCGTTATTCCACCGCGACAAAAACCGTAGCAGCGGCGAGATTTCGCCCGCCAAAGTGCAACGAGCCGTACCTTCGAGATCCTTTGGCTGATCATCTTTTCTTATTGGTATCAGCAAAAATCAGCTCAGTAAATTTATTGAATAATCTGATGTGTACGGCGAACTGATGATGTAATGACGAAACTATTCTTAAGAAAACAGCACGTAGAAGTCTGTTCTCAAATATCGTATGAATGTTTATATGAAACGATATACACCTAGAGAAAGAGAGAGAGAGAGAAAGAACTAAGGACTAAGTGTATTAGAAGTCTTTCTTTGTGAGTCAGTTTCTCGTAGCTCTCCTAAGAGTAAAGATGTTAGTCGCGTTTCAACTACAGTGTTTTCTCGTCGGAGGGTTATCGCCTTCCGTCGTTGCGGGCGTGCGTTATTCCATCGCGACAAAAACCGTAGCAGCGGCGAGATTTCGCCCGCCAAAGTGCAAACGAGCCGTACCTCCGAGATCCTTTGGCCGATCATTTTTTTTCCGCCCCAAACGGCGAACCGTGCGTCGCCTCCGGTCGACCGTACAGATTTCCACGAGACGTATCGCCAAATGGATCGCTCGCGGTACATATAGAGGCGCGCTTACCGCTTCGTCATTTCTAAATTAATCGACAACCGTAGAATCCGCGCTGCCCGGCCAGCCGCGCGAAGGGCCGTGTGTTTACGCGGCGGCGCGTATCGCGTTTTGAGCGCGAGCCAACGCTGGTGTTCGCTATAGCGGTGCGTCTCTTTGCCAGTCGTCGTCGTGGTGTTTGCGCGAGCGATCGCATTATACCTTTCGCGACTCGATTCGCTCGCGCGATTCTTTCGGGGTGATTTGCGCGGAAGTTTCTCGTCGAGAGGCTTTCGAGTTTCGAATTCTCGAGCCCTTCCCATCCCCTGCGGAGGATCGAACGATCAGCAGCTATTTCGGCCCCTCCCATCCCTTCATCGTTCTCCCGCCACGTTCCCAGCGCCATCCGCGCCTCGTAATTGCCTTCCGCGCTCGCATTGTCGCAAATTGTCCCATTGTTTGCCAACGATGGATGGAGGCGCCGTCTCGATGGAATAATTTCGGAATTTAGGCGCGTGTAAAGCGGTGCATCGAGTGCTTACGCGCGCGTGCGCGTTGAATTTGACGTGTGCGTAAAAAATTGCGAATTGCGCGGCAGGCTCGTTTTCTTCGTCGACGGAACGCGAGGAGGTGGTGCGGATTGCGCGAGGAAACGAGACCTCAGAAAAGGGAGGGAAAGGAAAAAGGCGAAAAGCTCCGTGCGCGTCGAAGAGGATTTGGAATCAACGCGCGGGGAGGCGCGAAGATTTCCGTCGAATCCGCGGCGTTCGCGCTCGGTCTCCCGTGACGAATTTCGCGCCGCTCCCGATAAAGTCCTTCGTTAGCGAACGCCGGCGAGTCCACCCCCGACGCCGCCGGATCGAATTCAATTAAACCGCGGCGCTTTCATTCGCATGAGAAAATTCATCCGGGCGAGTATCGGCGCGATATCCGCGATCGACTTAGTCACGGTAATTAAAGGTCTCGTTTGGTGGGGGTGGCCGTTAACGCATCGCCGCGTGCGATGCACGTCGACTGCACCGTCGTCGAGGCGTTTATGCATCCGCGGTCTCGTCATGCGCCGCTCGTCGTGGCTTCAAAAATTCATCGAGAGGAACGTTGCGTCGCTCCTCGGCGTTCTCCTCGCGATGCACCTCCGCCTACCGCTGCTGCTGCAGTTGCCGCCGCACGGTACGTCCTCGTCATTTTTCCCTCCGACGCTGTGTGTATCTGGACTCGGAGCTCGAGCTTTCTCCAGTCCCCCGAGTGGGCCGCAATCTCCGCCGGGTAGCTGTCTACCCCCTCGACGCACGTGGAACGGAGCGAGTGCAGTTCCGCCGCAACTGCAAAGTGGTTTACACAGATGCATTCCTATTTTGTCGGGGCCACGTATGTTCACGGCCGTGACCACGGGTGTAACGTACGGGCCTGGCTGGCCCTGGGATACTTTAGAATGGAGGAGAGTCTGCTGTATTTTTTTCTTTTTTTTGCGAACCGCGTCCTCTGCACGCGCTCAATCCGATATTACATCGAATGTTACGTACCTCGCCCCGCTGCTGCTACGTTCGGGACGCCGCTGGAGCAACGGCTGTTTCGGTTTTTTCCCCACTAACGAATGTCAACGACAAACAGCGTTGCAACGGCCAACAAAATCGATAGCGCGGCGCGCATCGTAAAAATCAATTCGTTCCCGTATACCGTCGGGCGATTCTTTTTTTATTTTCGGCCGTGGAACTATCGTTGCATTTCGAGCGGCTCGCTGAACCGCATCGCTGCGGATACAGATCGAAGCGTAATGCGCGCGGAGGTGCACTCGTTTTCGTCTGAGCCATAGCTGGTGGGTGAAAAGACACGCCGTAAAGGTACGTCGAAACGTGCATTCGCTCATCACCGCGCCGGACTAAAATTTGCGTTGATTTCCATGCAACCCCGATGACCGCAGATGACAAGCGACCACGCGATCGAGCACAACGCCGCGTTATATCTATGCAAATGGGATAACGTACCGCGAGTATACGACCAGAAATGCTAAGCCCGAATTATTAACGAGGCCAATTGGAACGCGTTGCCCCAAACCCCATCTTCATCCCTTAATCCCGCGGGGGTAGCGGCGCGCGATGCCTACCTCTACTCCGCCGGTAGATAACTACATTCCCCCCTCTTTCCCTCCAATCTCGCGGGCCGGGTTCTCGAAGACGAGGCGAGCCCCGAGGTTCGTTTCCGGTCCCCCGTGTTCCAGGACTTCGCCGTAGCAATTATCGCACTCCGACTTAATCCGCCGATTAATAATGCAGTAATTACGAGACGACGCGACCGCCGGAACTCGCGGAAAAACCGCCGCTCGCGATATATAAGTGATTATCGCGTGGCCCTTAACGAACCCGGTCTTTTCGAGACGTCTTGAACCATTATCGAACCCCTTGAATCTCGTTGCCCGTTATTTATACGGAATCGGAGCGAGGATGGTACAGGTAGGAATCGCGTTGCCGCACTGAGAAAAAAAACTTGGTCAATCAAACCGAAATTTTGGAGACAATGACCAAACCGTTTCGTGAAATATGGATCCTCCGTCTATATTTGGTTAAACTGACCAGTATTTTGGTTAACATCTAAACGCATTTAACCAAATGTGTTTTGTCATTTTAACCTAATTATTTTTCTCAGTACAGACGGATAAGTTCTGTATATAGTTTGTATAACTATAGTCCTCATAGGACAAATCCATATATGGACACACACACTATACGTATATAATTCATATAGAACTTTTCCCTCCTGGTTAGTGCAATTGAAAACGTCGACGCAATTCTGTCCTTCGTGATTTTGCTTTTCCAATTGGAGAGCGCAAAAGAGAGGCTCTACGAGGTCAACAGAATTACGTACGTTTGCCCTCTGCCTCGTTTACACACGGTTCGTACACGTGTGCCATCCTCGTTCTCACTCCGCGTATGTACCTCGAGTAAACGATCGATCGTTATTTTCCAGCATCCCCGCACCTTCGTAAAAGTAATTCGGTACCTATAGGTATTTTTAAAGTCGTGCCGGGTTCCGAGAAAACAAAAGGCGGCAATCACATATATGTAGAAGCTCGTCGCGAGAAATTCCTGCGATCATCACTCACATGACTTCTTTTTTCACCGAGTGCGCGAACGATAACCGTAGCGGAGCAGTCGTTTCGGAAATCACGATTCCAAAAATAAACCAGCATGAAGGTAGAAAGTCTTAATGGAAACGGTTCGCTACCGATTCGACCCTTAAAAGCACCCGCTGCTCCGCCGCTCGCGCTATCATTTTGGCCATGAGCCAGGGCAGCACGCCTTCTTGCCGTCGCGTCGTTTCCTTCCTACGTTTTGGTGGTACCTCGTAATTTCGCGATTTATACGTGATACACGACGGGCGTTATTCTCGCGTCGGCCGGAGCGGGAGACAATCGATAAGGAAAGACGGCCCCACACTTCCGTATATCGAGTTTTGAACCCATTCGTATGTGCATGGCGCGATCCCCCAAGTGCGCACCCCACCTTCGACATCGCGGGCGTAGGCTGAGGCGTTTTACGATTTAGCCGTATCATTCCCGACTTACCGCGCGAGTGTGATCGAGAGATCAATCTGCCTGGAAGGGCGCGATAACGTCGAGGGTCGAATCAAGGAGAAAGTAACGCGTTTGAGAAGCGGATAAATCGGAGAATTTCGGACGGCGTAGGTACCTAAATCGTGGGCTTTCGGCAACATCTGGTTGGCAGGCCAACGAGCTATACTACCCGTCTGATTGGCTCTATATCCGTTTAATTCAACCCTTCTCCACCTCATCCTCCCGTCGGATCGATCGAACGCGAGGCGCGCTTCGCAAACATTCTTACGAACGGCGCGCCGCAAAACCCCCCCGACCTCCCCGGTAATTATATCCCGTGTGACTTTACAAATACGCGGAAAAGCTCGAAAAATAACTCTCGATTTCTCTCCTTCTCAAACATCTCCGTTCTCGTCGCAAAAATTGCGCAGTGCGACGCCACTTAATCACCCCTTTCTTCAGCGGTGGTTATCCTTATTTCGAACTTTCGCGCGTGTATGGTCTCTCGAGGAGCGGGGGAAAAATAGAGTCTCGACGGGGGAGAACGGAGTTACCGAAAGAAAGGTGACAAGAGGAACGGGGTGGGAGGCGCAAAGCGTTGCGCGTTGTGACGGCGGAAAAGCCTCGAGTTGAAAATTCGATCTCTCTCGAATCCCTGCATATCGTGCAAAATAAGCGAGATCAGTCGAGCGGCAGCAAAGTGCAACGCCGTATTAACCGCAGGTGGACGTTCGACTGCGAACGCGAAGTCGGCGTGGAAAAGCGTTTCGACGGCCCGACGGAGAGGTGGGCGAATATTTATTTCCCGGGGGAATTGCGCGGAAAACTCGACGAGCGGGATCGAGAAAATGTTGCCGTCCGCTTACGCAGTCGAGGGCCGACAGAGCCGGTTGACCCGGCTCTTCGAGATTTCTCGACAGATCTAACCAGTTTCCTCGGGGTCGCCGGTCCAGATCCCCGGAATTTAGCCGTCCCCGATATACATAGATATAAAAATGCCCTCGTTCGATGGTCCTGTATCTAAATTACACGTTTCTCGTCGTTTCAGGCACCAGCCTCTTCGCGGTGGCCGCGCACGAATTTGGACATTCGCTGGGACTGGCGCACAGTTCGGTACGTGGGGCGCTGATGTATCCTTGGTATCAGGGCTTGAGCAATAACTACGTGCTGCCCGAGGACGATAGAAATGGGATACAGCAGATGTACGGTAAGTCACTGCTTGAAAGAACGTCCGGCGCGTATCTCGCGGCCGGGAGAGACAGGGACGCAGTGAATCTGCGAAACTGTCTCGTATCGAGCAGAGGGAGATACTCCTCGTGGTTTGCTTCGAACATCTGAATTACCAACGTTAAGCCCTCGGAAAGCCTCCGCTTACCGTTTATCCCCGCGCTGTCTAAATGTACGTATCCCCGTACATTTGTCGCGGGAGGGTAAAATCTCGGGAACGCAGCTTGTGTCGCTTCGCTTCCCTCTTCTTTGAAGTACGTCCCGCTGCCACTAAACTTTGACGTGTTTTCGTGTTTGTACGGTTTATATATCGTTGGTTTCTCTCGGTAGCGGTGAATAAATTAAACGTTTCCAAAGGAATGCAGATCTCTGTGCAACGATTCTCAAGCATTCATTCGTTCGATTTGTATCTCATTAGACGGTCTGCCTTAATTTGATGCGTCGTATCAAGCCGTCTGTAAATAATGCGAGAATTCAGTCCATTATTCTCCAATTCCCGTTTCGCTTCAACGGGTTTTTTTTTCACTAAGGAGTGATGGGACGTAAAGAAAGCTTCGAGCAAGACCGACGTCGGAACGGTGCCGAGTGCTACCAGTAGTGATAACGTCGATCGATTATCAGCCGTGCTCGAAACGAACACGTTTTCGGATAAGCGGATCGTTGGATCGTCACCATCCGCTCGGTACGATACGCCTCCTTGTCGCACCTCGTGATCGGTTGCCTAGCGGGTCTCCGGGCGAAGTAGGGTCGAAATGAAACGTGAATAAAATATGAAGAATGACCAGACCACGGCCGCAAGGGATGGGTCCGGGTGATTTAGTATACTGCAGAGCTTCGGCGTTTCCCGGGGGATTGCAAATGCATTCGATCCCCTCTCCTATTCTCCGCCACATTCTCTCTGCCCCTTCGCCAAGGTTGCACTTAGGTGAGTGTACATATGGACGCCAGTTTGCCTTCTCTGTTCGGAGATGTTACTGGATAGGAAAGAGGAGGCAGGTGGGAAGAAAGAAAGAAAGGGAGAGGCGAGGGACTGACGGTAATGCATACGTAATGTCTCGTTTTGTTCATATAGAAGCTCGTACGTACCTACTGCAGTATGTCTATATGGGTGTAGGAATGTCTATGCACGGGATACGGAGGGCAACCATGAAACCCATTTGCTCCGAAATACGTAGAGCGCATCATCTTTTATGTGTACTAGATAACTGCCCTTCTAATCTCTCAATGAATAGGCCGAGCCAGAATTTGGCAAAATGTCCTTTAAAATTCTTGTAAAAATCGAAATCTCGATTTTTTATGGGAAGAAACAAATTTTTCTCGTTTGACAGTCAACTCAATTTTTTTTCTCAGTAAAGGTAGCATCGCGTTTCGAGGGTTCGCCGCAATGAACCGACCGCCGTGGCCGCTTTTATGCTTTTAATCGCAGTGGGAGGCCGTCCGGTACTTGCTTCATTTTCATTAAGCCAGCGGTCCGCGATTATTTAGCGGCGCGTCTACCGTTTAGCTTTATCAGCGCTTACATATTCGCGCTCCCGGCGCGGCGCAGCGTTTCCGCCAACGAAAACACGCGAAAGACGCCGGATTCGCGCTACACCTCTCTCCCTCCGCGTCGTCTTTTTTGCGCGCATCATTTGTTCCGCGGAACCCCATTTGCCGCTCGGCATCCCGTGGAAAAAGCACCCTTAATAGAAATCCCTCTAGGAAATTAAAGCCGTTCCGCCTGCGCCCTCCCTCGAAGTTGCGCGCGTAGTCCTCCGCGCACGGCGCCCCGGACCTGACCGGAATGAAAAGAATTCTCCGCGTTTTCGTTTGTCGACATCCGCGATAACGGATCGTTTCGAAGGAGCGATCGCAAGATTTTCCATGAGATAAAGGATGTGGAACTTTCAGAAAGAGGGAGGAGAGAAATAGGGACGAGAGGGAGATGTGTCAGCGTTCGTTCCTCCACCATTAACTATAATACCCTAGAGAATTTCATCTCATTCACGTCTTCCGTCGAGGCGTCGCTGGCCCATTTCATCGATGTTCGTCGAACATCACCCCGTCGCCGTTGAAGCAACTCTTCTCGAACTTCCTAAATCGCGCACCTCCCTCCTCCCATCGGCCGATTCCTCGGGGATTCGACTACTGCCTCACTCCTTTCCCCGCAATTTTATTCTCCCTGCGTACCAGCTATGTCGATTAAAATCCGGCTCTTCTTCCGTTGAATCTCGTTAGTCGTATCCCAGAGTTTTCTCGGCTGCAGTGGAGATATCAACCTACCCCCGGTAGCCTGCACAGCCCGGCAGCTCCGAAGCCGCGGTAATTTGCATCCCTTTTTCCACGCTCCGCACTCGTCCGCGCGCGCGCGCGCTTATTAATCGAGCCGTTTTCAGTTTCCAGAGATCCTCGGAAATTGCCGGCTCGTAGTCGGTGCGAGTATCTTTCGGGAGAGACATATTTGTAATGTTCTCTCCTTCCTACGTAGATCTGTAGTCACGGGGGAATCTCGTTTCGTCTTCCGGAAACGGGACGGGTGGAGGTAAAAACCATTTTAACTCGAGTCCTTCGGATGCACGCGCGTACTCTTCGCGCTCCTCGATGGACGCCAGGCTCCCGAGTAAACCTGGAAGCCGGGGGACGGTTTTCCTAAGCCGCTCGGCGAGTAAACAAACTTTGAGGGAGCGTCTAAAGTGCCTTACCGGTCCGTACTTTATTTTCGCGTCTCGCGAAAACAACAACGTCCCTACGCGAGAGACCGCGCTGTACCTACCCCGCGCGTGAAAGGGTGCGAGCTCCTCTTCGTGGAAGAAAAACGAGAATGTAAAAGACGAGTCGTTCTCGTCCTCCGAACGTCTCTCATCGGTTCGTAGCTTCGCGATACCTGTTGCTCCCCTGCCCTGACTGTTCACGCGAGCGATAACGATAACCCGAGTGCAGCCAGTTTTATGCTTTTTCGATCCGATATCTCTCGCTTCGACTCGTTGTTAATCTTCCGCCCTCGGTACAACGAGTCGTGCGGCTGCAACCCGCGTTGGCGCTTCGCCCTTTGACAATGGGAATAATTCTTCATTGTCTGCAGTGATTCGCGCTAAACTATACCGCCACGGCACTTCGCAAATAGGTCAGCATTTCGTCAAACAACTCTCCACCAATTCCACTCGTGTCGCGCGGAGGTTTCTCTATAATAGAACTTTAATAGCATTATATATATACCGGAGTGCGGAGGGAACGTTACTCCAGGCATCACGCCAGACTGCCGTGGCCGTTTCGTGCCAGGATGCCGGGAGTGAAATACAAGGGAAAACGCTGAAACGCTCCTCGGAAGCTTTACACCGTGAGGTGGCTGGTAATTCTTCGTAATTGCAATTTGGAGTATCCTGCCGGGACTCGGCGGGGGTAATGTAGTAGCACGTCCAGGAGCTCCGCATAACTCTTCAGGGTGGAACGATTATTTACACCGACCACGAGGCGTCGCAGTCTCGAGCTATCCTCTCAGTTTAAGTAGGTCAAGGTAGTACCTTTACCTAATTACCAATGGAACCGTCTCTCGTACTTATGGTACATCCACCGCGAAAACGTCGCATAAAGTGCAAAGCTCATTTCTCGCCCCATTCAACTGCAGGGAGTGCGTAAGATGTTCCGCTCCTTCGTACTTTTAATCAAAAGTTTCTTAGATGGGTATCAACTCTTTTTAATACCCGAAAAACGAATAAAAAGCTCAGGAAATTTTGAAAAACATTACGCGACGAAATCGATTGATAATACGAGAGGGTAGAACGTATTACGCACACCTGCATATCATACAGATAAAAGCAATCAAAGAAACTCCGCTCGTTCCTCTTTTTCTGTGTGTTTCTATACTAACGCAGCATTACACGTATTCCATCGTCTTCCTATTCGACCTCGCAGCATATCGATGACTCGTCTTCAACGAACATTCGAGTAGAGTAGCCATGGCTCGCGGAGTTTGATGTATTCTCCTCGATCCTCGAAGAAATGCTGGCCTTGATTTTCGGCAGGAATGAGTGGTGCTCGTAGGACACGCGAAAAGACAATAATCGTTGCGAAATACGCGGGGTGCCGGCGGCTCTCTCGGAAGACTCCTCTCTAGTTCCTTTTTCTGGGCGATGGAGCTTGAAATTCCGGGAGAGAGAGCCGGCAACTCGCTCCATCCACCTCCTCTTCCGTCGCAGCCTCTTCACCCTTTTTCCGTGAAATTCCTCCGGGACCGAGAAGAAATACGCGACAAGGACCTCGAATTTCGAGAGTCTTTACAATCCGACGTCGGCGCGAAGAACTTGCATCCGAAGGAAACTGCAGTACATACAATATCGTGATAATATTCGTAGCGATACGACTCGAGTCCCGTGTGTGAACGCATTAGCCGACGCTAATCAGAGAGATGTGCTTACACGTTGGTATTCGCGGCTGCTAATTCCCGGAACGCTATCATTCGACCGAATAACGTTACTGCGTCACACCTGGCGCGGTACGTGCGCGTACCTACCTCTAGATAAATACCGATACACACGCGTTTACCTCCGGGTGCAGGTGCACGTATCTCGTCTAATCGAGGTGCAACTGCTGCGCGCTAGAATGGACAGCATCGAGATGTCCCCTGCGAGGATCACTTGCTGTACCTACTGCCGCTGATAATCGTATCGTTATTCGAGCAAAACACGGCATGTGCACATTAATGCATCTCCGTTCTCGTAGAAAATTATGACACGACTCGACACATGCGACCATTCGGAGTGCAACGCGAGCAATGCCGTAAATTGGAAATTAACTCGAATGCATTCGTGAAGTTTATTGTTACGTTCAAAAAAATAAGAGTTTTAAAATCATAAAAAATTCATAATACCTACCACAGAATAAATTCGCGTGTTTGGTTGAAATAACTATAAATCAATGCGCCCCCTATACCTGCCACGCTATTGCGGCAGCAATGCACTTCCCGCGCATTTTTCTTCGTGCACTTAGAAAATTGCGAGCGATCCAACGTACCGACGTCTATACACAGTCCGGCCCGTATTCAGCAGGTATACGCTATTAAACTGCCATTACGTTAAAAGTGCCTTCCTACTTCTCTTTCTGTTCTGTGTAACTGAACTCAAGGGTAAGCGGGGTGTAGTCCTCAGGAGCGAAAGGGTGCTCGTGGCTGTAATACCGCGCGCTGAATACGACCCAAATGAATTCGTGCATATGAAGTACCACTCCAAAACCACCAACGATCTTCCTCGCTTTCGACCTTCGTCTCTCCGGCGCTGATTCAATTAAGTCCGGCTACATTCAGCAGGATTTTTGAAACGACGCGGATATATGCAGCGGACGAGCTGAATCGGAGCGTGCAACCGCGCGTGTGGATTTTACTAATTCATTCCCGGCTAGCCGGGAGGACCGAGCGAATATTAATTACCATCCGATTCGATGGAGCGTTGCGGCTTGGCTGTAGCTACGTTCGGCGCTCGTAAATTATCATTTCAATTGATAATCCGATTTCCTACTTACGTGGGGCGTCATGCGCTCGCACATGCATCGCGGGGCGACATATCGGGTGTAAGAAATGGGCTTAGCTGATGTGGGCGAGCGGATTGTGACTCGAGAGTCGCTATACGATAAGAAGCGACGACGATAGTCGCGAAGCGTGCGAGATTCGCGCAATTTCGATTTGAGAACCGCGACGGCCGTGGAAATATATCATCATTTTATCAATGAAACGTTTTGCACTTTTATCGATACGTTTGTAAACTGCAGTGACGCTTCGCGCAACGAAAGGTGTTTGCGCCACATTCTTTCACGAATGTCGTAAAGCTCGCGGCGAGATACTTCTATTGTCTCGGCTGCAAGCGTTATCACCTATAGCGGAGCAAACAGAAATACGTACACTCTCTCTCTCTCTTCTTCATGCTTCACCCCGCGCACCGGCGGTTCTTCCGAGCATGAATACCCGACGGCTGTTTGCGAGGCACGTTCGATTAACGTTTCCCAACGCGCGTCTTACCTACGTACGTGTCTGCGCGTTAAGGAGACGCGAATTTAGGTGGTGGGTATTAGGTGACGCGCGTATTTGCCACGCCCCCGCGCGATCATCGGCGGGGATGGCGAAGTTTGGAAAGTTTGAAAAGGTGAAAAGTTTTGTCATTAAGCGTTTAAGGCTGTACGAAGTTCGAGACTATTACGATTTGCTGTATGGGGACTGGGAAGGGTGGTTCGGAAGCGTGCTAATGGGATAGAATTTTCGGAGCGAGCTCTTCCGGTGTCGCGGCAATGTCGTAGTAATTTTAATCCGTCACTGTTTCAGGAGCGCCGGAAGAGAAACTATGGGGTAGCATACCGGGTGGTCCACCGCCACCGCCGCCGCCGCCGAGACCATCTCCAACGACTACGACCACCCCAACAACGACTACCTATCGGCCATGGAAGTTCCGACCCACGTGGCCCAATCATTATCCGGAAGAAGAGCACACGAAACGACCCAATCGCTGGTATCCCCATACACCGGACTACAAAGGAACGCGACCCGGCTATCGTCCTCGTCCGCGAACCGAAGTGACGACTCACAAGCATCATCACATCCCAACGACGACCAGTACTCCGAGACATCGCTTCACAACTGCACCCAAGAATGATGTGCCGGACAAGTGCGATACCAGTTACGACGCCATCAGCATCATCCGCAGGGAGACCTTCATCTTCAAGGGTCGGGTAAGTTCCAGCGAGAGCAATAAATCCCATCATCCTTGGCGTTGAAATTAATTTTACAGCACAACTATTCCGACCTTTCGCTCGATTTTACAGTACCTCTGGAGGATAGGAGCGGAAGGACTCTACGCGGGCTATCCTGCGGAGATAACGCGCGTCTTCAATCTTCCCAAGGACATTGACCACGTGGACGCGGTCTACGAGCGGCTCGACAAGAAGATAGTATTTTTCATCGGGAAATTGTATTACGTCTTCAACGCTGCCAGTCTCGAGCAGGGATATCCGAAACCTCTCACCGATCTAGGTCTTCCGGAGACACTCGAGAAGATCGACGGCGCTCTGGTGTGGGGTCATAACAGCAAGACTTACTTTTTTAGCGGTACTATGTACTGGAGGTAAGACTTCAATTTATTGCATGCTCACGATAAACAAGTATTCTCGGTGTCCCGTATGTCCGAGTACCAAAGCACAAGTACTGCTTTGTTCGCGAGGGACGGAAATTAGCCTGTTAATTCGCGCGCTCTCGTACATCTCTCGCGTTTGAGAAACTATCAAACTTTGGAATTTACTTACTCGAGAGGACACACGTATGCAGGATACATGCATGCATACGTGTACTTCGAGCATGTGACCCGCTTCTACGTTACTGCTTCATCGAAAACTTCGGGAATCGATGGGAATATTAAACCGTGCTTACGGTCGATCTATACGTCGCGTGTGCCCCTATGTGGGCTGGAACTTAGGAAGACAACGTGAATCACGCAGGCGGCACAAAATTATCGTTATATTACAGGTTCGACGAGTCCGTACACAACGTCGAGTTGGACTATCCCAGAGACATGAGCATGTTTGCAGGAGTAGGATACAATATCGACGCAGTATTCCAATGGAAGGACGGTGAGTTCCGCAACTGTTAGAACTTTACTAACACTTCCGTAGCCGGCTTACTTATGACTTTTATGGTTGCTTGTTCTTTCCCAGGCAAAACGTACTTCTTCAAGGGTAAAGGATACTGGAAATTCGACGATCTCAGGATGAAAGTTGAGCACGAGAAGCAGAAATTATCGGCACCCTTCTGGATGGGCTGTCCAGACCCCAGGGTAGAGACCATAGACATAGAAACCAATCTTCCGAATAAATCTAAAATAGTGGCGAACTCCTCGATGAAACCGAGAGATTCGCTATCGATTATCTTCGCACTCATGGTTCTCCTGAGGTTAACGTAGAATAAGAGGTAAGGAGGGTGTCGAAAGCGAACAAAATACGAGGCACCGAATACATGTCCATCTTTTTTCCGCGTTTGTGGGGATAATCGGCAGATGATTTTCGTATTGTTAGCCCTTTGAAAAGTCATCCCTCTCTACCGTTGTCATTAACAGTTAGCTAAATAATGAGACCGCGGAAGTCGTACTATTAAAGATTTTTTTAATAAACTACATACTGCCAAATAATAATCACGTCGATACGGGAGTCTAGAAAACTTTGCGTTGAATGGAGTTACCTTAAAATTAATTTAATTGTCATTCTCGTCATCGTTCGATTCTTTTTTTTCTTCACGCTCCACGCATCAATAATAATATACCCTGTGATACGTCAGAATTCGTGAAGACTGTAAATGGGGAATCGCAGAAGTCGAAATCGCGAGCTTAGTCGAATTGACTCGATTGCGAATCTAGTAGTGCGTAACGCAACCCTCGAGCGGAATCGGTTAAAGATAATCGTTAAAGTTATAGAGGAAAGAAATGTTGTAATTTTTAATAACACGGCAGAACAGACGGTGTAATTCGAGCACACAGCTTTCAAGCAGACTGTACGACCGCAAGCTTATGAGCGGAGCGATCGATTACACCATACTCAGTCGTACACTTGATCGAGTGCTCCAACACCTCCTCCGACTTACGATATTTTTATACATTTTATATTATACCTTATTGTATTTAACTTAATATTTAATTTATATTTTTCTATTAACTTTTCAACAACGTATTCTGAGCAATACCATCATAACACGACAGGAGACGATCGATCCGACTTCTCGTTATTTCGCGTACAAACGATATCACCCTTGGTAGGTATTTCCATTGTCGTCGAATACTCACCCTCTAATGGCACGACTATTCGCGCGGGAATATGCTCGGTGGGGTCGATAATGAAGGCATATGCGAGGCATACAGCGCGCGAAGTACTATTTATACAATATTATTATATATTTTAGCAGGGCACAACGAGTGCTATCAGTTTTGTAAACTGTGATATTTATGTACTGCGAAGGAGTAGCTAGAAATAACCGGAGAGAAAGAATCGCGGCTAAGTTACGGGGCCTGGCAAATAGTGACGGACGAGAGCGTGTAGCACCAACGAATCGCACTCGCCAAGGGGTAAAATGGATTTTATAAATATATTTATAAATATATTTACAGAGTTATAAGATTTTTATGATAGATATACCTATATTATTGAAATCGTAGTAATTTCTACGATTCGAAGCAAGAAACCTAAACCTAAACCATACTAAAGGAATACTATTATAATGCATCACCAGTATGGTAAAACGCGATTGACTGAAACTTCGTTTCCAATTATGATAGGAATATATTTTTCTCTATATGGACATTGTGCACAAAAACAAGAGCGGAATGCCTTAAAAGTCGGTCACTCGACAAAGTTTTAAACGCATAATCTCTCGAAGTGTGTCATGTAAAACTCGATATGTCGGTTGCCTTACTACAAAACTTTTCAGTAACGTCTGAGAATCATTTAATTTTAAGCTTTGGCAAGCTCTCTATCAGTCTTAAAGAACGTACTAAACGAAACCAACATACCGAACTAGGATAATGACGATATACTATATTTTGTAAGCCTGTGCTTTATGTGTGTATATATAGAGAAATAAAATGACTTTGACGTAAGAATTACCTACGATTTCTTTCCGACTTAGGATGTGGTTCTCGATTTCATATAGACGCACGCACGCGCCTACATGGGTACCGCAATCCTATATAATTGACGCCAATGGTCATGCAGTGGATCTGTGTTTTGGGTGACCATGAAAATGCAACACCATTGCTTGTCCCTAGAATCAGGATGAGTGTGATCGTGGGGAGTCGAAAAAAGCTGCAGATAGTACACGTCACGAGCGGGGAGAAGGCATTCGAGACTACAGTTCAAAAGAAGTTTCAGAAACTCGATTTTGCAAATGTCGATACTCATGATCTCATAAAATACGCGTCGATGATGAAAGTGTAAGTACCAAGTGTGAAATATGCAAATATGTGGTATACTTGCATGTGCTGTATATATTGTATATAGGTGTAGGTATATTATACCCGGCGAGTCATTTAAGCGCCTCGAAAATCACTCCGAAGACGGTAAGCCAAGTTTCGCCCAAATCGAAAATAGGAAAAATCGTTCCACCTCTCCGCAGTTCAGCGAGCTGTACCATTGTCGCAGGCGAAAAGTTTCACACGCTTTACTTACTCTTGTAACTCTGACGAGTACGGGTATTATACGTTCTTTGGGGTGTAAAACGCATCGTCGAAATGACAGTGAAGGGATACATATTAATGATTTTAAAACCCATCGTTTTATTAATTTTTTTCTTTGCAACGTTTTGAGATGTAAGAACGCTTCAACAGTTCGTCTTATTCTGCCGTTAATGATGCACATCTGGTGGCGAGTAAGGATCCCAAGGATTCAGCGATCGTAGAGTCGTTTGAACAATGGTATCTACTTCGGCCATCGCCCCGATGCCAACATCACCGCACATCAGTCCTTTACTGATACACATTATCTCCTTGTAACCCCAAGATTTGAGCAATGCCACCTAGAAAAGTCTGTCGATCAGTATTCATTTGTCAGAAACGAGGATCTCTTCGTTTAACGTATTACCTGAGGAGCTGTAATAGGGTGTTCCCACATTTTCGTATTCATCGCGGGACAAAAGAGCAAAGGTTTCATGGGATCCCAAGCGCGTGCCACGCAAGTCAAAATGTTATCGCATATTCCGCTAGCTAATTTCCCAAGCGTATTGGCATCAAGGGGTGCGATAAGGAACAAATCCGCCCACTTGGCCAAGTCAATATGTAATATCGGATCTCCGCGATCCTGCCAAGCCGCCCATTCGACGGTATCTGACAGAATGTGGATTCCAGGTGGTAACTCTACTTCTTTCAAGAAATGCTTGGCGTGCTCAGTTACTACGACGCGTACGTCTAAATTGTGACGACACAATTCATCTACGAGTAGCGGGAGCTTGATGGTAGCGACGCTTCCCGTGCAGCCGATCAACACTTTTCTCCTCGAAGCACTAGCCATCTTTGATTGTGAGCTTTCTTTCAGCGTAGTCGAATTAAAAAGACTTTAATTTCGAGAATATCCAATTTTTTAGAATACTTGGCCCCAGTAGTGCCAATCAATTTATAACCCGTAAATCAGTTTCTTCTTAAAGTTAATTATATACTCTTATTAGTTTGAACCCAAATTTTGTAATTATCTCACCAATATTAATTATAACCACCAGATGCTATAGCGCCCCCTGGTTGATCTACCCAGTTTATGTATATATAAAAATTAAGAGTTCAATGCAATTTTTAAATACATGTAAAGGGCAGTGCTCCAGAAGATGCTTTTCATACATATAGGTGTATCCAAAGATACTCCTATTTTACTTGATTAATTACAAAGTGCAATGAAAATTTATGGAAGTAGTATAGATAGTATTAATAATAGCGCAAGTGTGGAAGGTAACGATTGGCAGTAAAAGTGTTCCAAAGTAGATACAAAAGCAACAAAGTGCAATTGCGTTAACTACTTTTCTCCTCCTGAAGGAATCGCAAACATTCTACTCCAATTTAAATTTCAACTAGGTATATTAGCACTACTGCATTTCTATGGTGTAAAATATTTTCTTTAGTTATATAACTTTTGGTGCATTTATAGATATTTTCGATGAATAACAATTTTGCAGCTATTACCCCGATCCGTCTAATTTCTTCAAATAATAAAATTTTACTCTATATCTATAGTATATGTATAATGTATCAATGTGTGTACTATTTTGGAAGGCAATAGGTTCGCGTGAGTCTCTTCTAAGGGTACCGGACTTATCGATGATTTATATTATAGAATGTCTTGTATAACCAACTGCTTAGATTCAACAACCGATTTAAATAGTTTAATCAAGGTTTATTCGAAACGACAGTCTTCGTATATTATGTCCACTCTTTAACCATAGTTACTTTCCGATGATACACACAGGCACAATCCAGCTCCCCGGGACAACGAGAGATCGACGATTTTTCTTCGCTACGACCGATGAATAATATAACGGACAGATCTAAGGCGGTGAGCCTTTGACAATATCTGTATAAGTGATGAGTTAGCAAACACTGAGGTAATCTCTACAATTTTGAGGCTACAATCGTCCTGCGATTGGTACTAAAAGTGAAGTAGCCACGATGTTACGTTTCCTTTTCCACGTCATTTGTGAAGCCTAGCTTCGACCACTCCTCACGGGACATGAGTTCGTGGTCCATGCGGCATCCAAGATACTCCTTCGCGATATCCCTGCACATCGTGTTGTCGTTCTTGTTCTCTCGAAGGCAGCGCATATACTTCACCATAACTTGTTTACAGAAGCCTTCGTGATCCAGTGGAAAGCTCCCCTTCGCGGGTGGCACCGGTGTGAACTTTCTTTGGCCAAAAGTATACGAAGACATCACTGATTTTTAACTTAGACATGTAGAAAAAGTAAAAAATGGTGAACAAATCGCTCTATTTCTACGCGGTTCTTCGTCTTCTTTACACTTCTCCTCGGAGAAGCTTCCCCTAATCAATGCGCATGTCGCCCCGAAATGGCACTGCCGCAGTATTACATATACCTATATACCTACATTATGTATGAAGGCGTACGTGCACGTGCACTAGCATCGTCTGTCGGTAGAAATCGGTACTAGTGCTATGTTTATATTCCATTGCGCTGTTTGATGTTGCGATGAGCGATCGGGAAAAAATTAATACCTCGTAGAAATTCGATGACAGAAGATAAAATATGGTATCCATCGCGGGAAGTGGAGATGAAGGTGGTCAGGAGGGACCCATTCGTTGTATTTTCTTCTCCGAATTTCATCATATCGCCGGTCCAAAAATTACTTGTCAAGTTAGAAACACTGCTAGAAGTTATATCCATCAGCTGATATCTGTCAAACTTTTTAGTAATCGGTTTCTCATTACTAGGTGCCGGATAATTTTGTCTCGAAAGATATTTTTGATAACGTTAGTGTGTATATCATTCCAAAGGCTCAGCTTCAGAGGAGCACAATCACAGTGTAAGTCAATGAAGCATTATTCTACGTATACGTGTGTTCACCTCTTGTCCTACTGCAACATTGTAATCCCGTTGTTTTCTCAGAACTCTGAAAGATTTCAAGATTTTAGGATTTCCTGTAAAGATCGACAATAAAAAGTATGCCAGAAATGCATTTTATTTCAACCTCTGCTTTGTATGCGACGCGGAAGCTCGGACAGTGCACTACGAGCCTGTCGTCAAGAAGATGTCTGATTTTCTGGTATAAAATCTAATTAAATCCCTATCTGCCTTTGTAACTTCAAATCCTGTAAACTGTTGCAGCAACTTGATAAAATATTTTATTATTGCATGTCAGATGGCCTTAGAAATTGAAAATTGCTTCTTGTCAGCTTCGGAAGATAAAACCAGGCTTGCGGCGATGCTGAAGCAAGTTATGCAAGATCTCAACTTGCATAAAATGTGTACACTAACGGGTAAAAATTATTACCTTTTCTCTTGCAGTGATTAACCATTGTGAATAATGCGAAGAAACATGTTTTCAGAAGGAACGATGACATCCCATTTGAAAGTCGTAAGATTAGCTCCCGAACCCAAATCAGTTTTAGACCATCAAGTACCAATATTTCTAGAAGGACGCGAAGCATTTCGGAGCGATCAGTGGGACTTGACTACTCAACAAGTCCTACCGTACATCGATGGTTTCAATCATGTAGCCCGTATCGCGGTTGAAGCTGATGTAGAAAATAATTTAGTTAAAAGTTGTGTACAAAACCTTGTGTAAGTAATCCATCAACGATTGCATAAGCTTTGAAAGGCAGATCGAGATCAACTGTACTTCTTGCAGGTATTATGGCGTGGTTACCCTCATTCCAATATTTCAATATAGTAACGTTTACGCTACCACTCCAAAGCTAAAGAAACTGGCGGAAGTTAGACAATTGCAGGAGAAATGCATAGCATACGCATCGAAATCTAGTAAGCGAACAATCTTCTTAGGATACGCACGTTCTTAAACACGATTATGAGTATTACTTTTTCGTTGATACGCAGCAAGGCAACCCGCGTATCTCAGGGATATATATCGCATGTACGCTAGTATGACACATGGAAGTAGTATGCGCGATTTGTGTCAACGATTAAATCCACAAAACTTAAGGATCAACGAGAGGCGATTGGTACAGTTTGGTCTTATCGAAGGTCTCATACGAAGAGTGTACAAGGTAGATCGTTATAATCGTCGATAATCCCCCTTTCCCTTGGTGACTAAGAATCGCTTACTCGACGGCCTTTCTACTTACAGTACCCCATACATCTGTCGAGCACATCAAACGACGAAGGACGGAATAATCCGCTCTATAAGTACTTTACCGGGTCGTTCAGTCTTGATGAGATATGTTGCAGCACGGGCCAGTCGGTAGCTCAAATTGAGGATATCGTTGAGCGGGATCCAAACGTTGTTATGCTATGGAAGTGACTGCTTTTACGTCGTCTTTTTCTGTAAATCTATTTCAGTGGTCGCGTACACGATGCACGGAAATTGTAAATTTTTGTACTAAATCGCAATATTGTCAGTACTGCTTCACTTAGCTTTAGTTATTTATATAATAAAGATTTTATTTAAACAAATCACTTTGTTTCCATTCATTTCCTCACCTTATTTTAACCCTTTCAGGACGGCCGCCGTACATGTACGCCGTACGAAAGGGGTAATGACAAAGTCACGGAAGATTGAGACCGAATAAGAAATAGAATTATACAGGCACAAGTTGTATAAAAGATTTATTTTTAAAGCGAATGTCTTTTCCGCACTTATACCTAATTTAAAATAGCGATGATTATTTGAGGTTCTCGATCATGCGCTTCACCTCGTCGATATATATCTCAGGCACTTTATTCTCCCTCATCTCCTCGCACTTCCTTTCCATCGCTTCCCGTAACTTATTCTTCCGCGTCTCCGCGGCCGTTCGAATTGCCAGACCTTCTTCGAACATTTTTTGCCGCTCTAAGATACGTTCCTTCTCCTTCGCGTTCACCTAAAAACATCCCGAGATCGAACGATTCGCTCTACCATTTATCTGAAACTTCAGTGAATGAAGGCTTAAGCAGACATACCTGGCGTAAAATCTCACGACGGTGAACCAGAGACTGCTGCCGTTTTTCTTCGAGCTTTTTCATTTCCTTGTTAAAGGCCTCCTTCTGTACAATCAACACTTTTTCGAATTCACGTCTATCTCGCTCTATCTCTATAGCCTCCATAATTCTTTTATTGTTTATCTGCTCCTCCCTGGCGCGCTTCAGCATTTTTTGCGCCTCCGCTCTCTTCAAGGCTTCTTCCTTTTCCTTGCGTCTCCATTCGCGCTCCACTTCCTCTTGTATACGAGCCGCGTTTAGTTCGTCTATCTGCGACTGAAACGTGACGAATATTTTTAAATCGTAGCGCGCGTGCCACGTCGTCGCGAGCTTATTTGTCTGAAAACAATCCTCCTACAACGCGTTAATTAAATAACTCGAGCCGAGCGGGTAACGCTTTGTTTATCACGGCTGAACTAAAAACATGAAAGTCGACACGTTTCGTCGATATCGCACGTTCTTCCGACGGAAGAGAAACGTCGCACGTCGTGTAAGTTCTAGCAAGACGGGGTGACGTGGCCTTCGACGATTCATCGACCCCCACGCGAATCGTAGGCACGTTCCTCTGTTGTGCGAGTTCAGTGTGATGCCCATATGGATCGTCGTTATAAGCGGAAGGGACAACGAAAAGGTCTTACTCGCAGATCCTGCGCCTGCTGAGCCTGAGCAGCCACCCTCGCCTTCTCACGCTCCTTTCGCATGTTCGCTATCCTTTGTTCCTCCGCTATTTGGGCTTCTCTCTCCGCCTTCTGTCGCTGAAACTCTTGTATTCTAAAACCAACGAAGAAATCAGGAATCATTTATCGCCGTTACTCCAAACTTTCTTCCATGAGCGACGGCATCGATGGACGAAGGCGAAAAAGGATGTACCTGATATCGATGACTCTGTTTTCTTCGCGTTCCATTTGCTTAAAGTGCTTCAGCTGTTCGTTTCCCTTGGCCAGTTCCTGCTTCAACTTTTCAGTTTCCGCCTCCTTATTCCGCAACTTCATCAAGTCCTCCCGTTGCTGGACGATGTTATTCAGATTGATCAGACGACTCTCCTCCTGCTTGCGCTCGAACTCCAGAATCTGCTGTAGCTCGTTGTTCTCGATTTGATTTTTGAGAGCGCGCGCGAAAACGTGTTGTTTCGCCATTTCTTCCTTCTCCTTTTCCTCCTCGCGCAGAAGAGCCAGCCTCCGCTCGTTCTCCATCATAGCGTTGAGTCGTTTCTCCTCATCGGCGAGTTCTCGCTCGACCAGCTTCTTTTCGGCTATCTGCTCGGACGAAAGGGAGGACGAGGGTGTCGATGCGCAACCGGTACTGGAGTTCTACGTACCTGAGCATCCCTGATAGCCCGACATTTCGTTTCCAGGATCATCTTGTTGCACAATTTGATCTCTTCCTCCTCTTCCAGCTTCAGGTTATACGCCCTCTCGAGCAGGTGCATAGTCCTTTTCCTCGTCTCCGCCTCCACTTCGCTCAGCTTTGGTCCTTTCGGCCCTCTTCTCATGTCCATCCTGTGAAACGCCTCCTTACGAGCCATACTCTCCTTTATCAATCTCTCCTTCTCTTTCTCGGCGGCTTCTATGGCTTTGTCTCGTTCATCTTTGGAGTAATGGTACCCTTTCTCCTTAAAGTACTCGTATTCCTTCTTGCTTATGATTTTGGGATAGACCGAGGGCTCCTTCGACGGGATCAGGTATGTCCGGATGCCGTTTTGATCCTGGACTTGCTCCACCTGATGATGAGGGATATAAGAAATATATAAAAAATATATTAATATATATCGGCGTATTGAAAAACAGTCGATCGAATCAATTCGTTACCCCATGCTTCGATTCCCTTCCTCCTCGCTGGCAGCGTTTGAGTAAATAAACAAATATTAATATCCAAAGGCTAAGAAAGAAAGCCACACTTACAAAAGGACATTTGCGCGCCACTTGACTGCGGCTCCCGAATAATGCTATCTCGCAAGCCAAGCTTTCCCTGTGTCACCGAGGACAATGAGGATGATTTAGGGCGGCATTCATTGTCAGCTCTTAAAGCCTCGAGACGGGCCGAGAAAGAGAAAATGAAATGCGGAAAACACGAAGGATCTTGGCTCCGACCGCGAGTACCGCATTTATTTAAGGCCAATTGTTCCACTTCCACGTTATAATTTATTTCCACGATAAGCCGCCTGTCGCGGTGGTTGGTAAGGGGTTTATCGGAAAGATAAATTTTTATCTCGAAGCTGGGAAAACGTGTCTTCATATCGAAACGATGCGAGACGTCGAGATAGGTCTGCGATATTTTCCCGTTTATAGAGTTTGTATGTACCTAGGCCATTTTACATACATTCGATTCTCTTCCTCGCCTCATTTCGCGGAGATTTACACGGAACTTCTATCGTACGCGAGTCGTTATCAAGAACCGTCGAGTGGTTTCGGCTCCTTTGAGCCGGCCTACCATGTCCTACCTCCTTGTCTTCGTAGGCTCTGCATTTCTTCAAATGAATAGGCCTGTCCTTCAGGGTATGGTCGCACAAGTGAGGAGGATGTTTCGTGTAGACTCCAGGAGGCCACTTCGAGTTGGGCGGAAGAGAAATCTTCTCACGAACGATGACCGTGGGCTGTACGACGTTCCTTGACATCTTTAAAAAATCTGGAATCGTCCCCGGCAGCCACGGTTGGAACGGGCGAGGTAGCCGGAGCGACGGCGATTCTTCACCAGTTTAACGTCTATAGACCTCGACCGGACCAGCGTATCGTTTATCGTGAAATTTTGCCATTTGACGTGTCGATTCGCTCGACCACGAATCGGGCGAATAATTGAAATCGAGCGAACTCTTGGGCAATTCTTGATCGGGTCGCGAGTACCGCGCGCGCGCGCGACTCGTGGAATGAAGATATGTCCTCACGAAAGTCTTATAATCGCGTTAAAATCGCGCGGTCCACCTTCCAGTTCCGAAAGCGCTCCCGCTCTGAACCATTCGGGGGTAAGTTTGACATCGACTTCATTCACGTGTTTGTTCGATACGAATCTAGCGGCGAGGGTGGGACGGATCGATAACAGTTGACTGAGTAATCGTCGGCCCGATCGTTTCAAAATAAGACGAAGAATACCGCGCTCCGAGCAGACGGAGTTACTTCGCAGGAAAACCCTGGAAAAGAGAGAAGCAGCCGCGATCGTCCCTGCTTCGCGAAGCAAGGGTCACCGCGTCTCAGCAGGATACTTATTGCTAAAGTCCTTTTATTCTTTTATGCGAATGGAACGGAGCGTTGCGTCTCATCGGAGAGTTGGTTATCCGGTATGGATTATGCATAAGAAAAACAGAGAGGGGGCGGTACATGGTAGGTAACAGTCGGTATGCTTGCAGCATTTATGAGGCGGGGGTGGATTAACCCCAGGGAGTTGTGCAAGGTTCCCCCCCGAGTACCCCGACCGAAGAGCTACGTGGCCTCACCGCATTCGTTCACCCGACCGTCCGTTCGTCGACCACTGCGTTCCACATGCTGGAACAGGGTAGCAAGTACGGTAAAGGCTAACAGCGTTTATACGATCCGCCGCGATATCTATAAATATCCGTCGCAAGAATTGATAATTCTGGTCGACATTTTAAAAGTTGACTTCTGACGTTCGGATCGGGTCTCTTCCTCATCCGATTTTATCGCGCTAAAAGCAAACTGCGGTGCGTGCGTAAATGGTGCGCGAGGCTCGTCACGTGTTTTAAACTGGTGACGGATAAAAAGACTTTTCTTTCGGACGTCACGCTGCGCGACTCAGTCCCCGGACAAGGGTCCCGTAAAATCCCGAACGATCTATTGAAAATAAACGCGTACCTACCGTAACCTGACCGCTTCACGGAGAAGGTCTACTGCGAACCGGGGTAACAAAATATTTATTACCGTAAGGTGACCCTTTCCAGACTTCGGTCCTAGTGTTTTACGATGTTCCCGGAAAGAAATAGTACGTTCGAAGCAGGTAAACGACCTACGCAAGCTGAACCACGTCAGTACCAACTCCAGCGCCGACGAAAGGGAGCGCGAAACTTTTCGTTTTATTTATGAACGACTTATCGGGGCGACGCGAGCATACGTGTAACATACGCGCGTGCCCAAGGCGGGTGTAAAGACGACTGCGGGCCTATCCTCCTGTAAATTACCCGCTTACCCTGTAAATCATAAATACGTTTACAACTGGTCAGTCACGATTGATTCACGATGCGCTCCTTAATTGCAGTGCGAAACACACCATCCCTCTGATCAAACACGCGTGCACCCGAATGCGGACACGCAACTACTGCGAGCACAGTGCATAGCGACCTTTGACCACCACGTGGCGCTGCTCGCCCGAAGGCGCGACACTCGCGCACCGACTGCGCGCCGGTTCGGTCGTTTGGTTGTGTCGCGCTTTTGTGAAAAATCTCCTGTGAAAAATCTCGTTGTTTTGTCACACGTAAGGTACAGTTATGGTAAATTCTACAAAGATAACTTTTCCAACGTCGCTGCACACTTTGCATATTTCATTGCCGTGGTGCCATCGTCAATGATAATGATTCTGTGATGCGAAGGACGAAAATTCGGAGCGATTTGCGTCTCCCACGAGAACGTTTATTTCTCAGCGGAATCTCTCCACGTGCACGCATCGTTCCTTTCCTCATTAGAGAGGCCAGCGTGGAACTGATTCTTAAAGATGGGAGTGAGTTGCGTCGACGTCGGTGTCGATGATATTTTTCAAAGAACAATGACGTCGTTCCTTCGACGAGAGTGCGAATTTACCGCGAGACTCAAGCCGGTTTATAGCAGTGGTGTGTGGATTCCCGCGAGAGGCTGATCAATTTTGCAAGGGCATTTAAAGATAAAAAGTGCGAACGAGCAGTCCTGGGAAAAGTGCGATCGGATAGTTTTGCGCTCTGATGTGAAATGCGTTACGTAATTTCAACCTACGAGTGAAAGAATTGTTATCGTGAAGATCGACAATCGGAGCGCGAGGAGGAAAAATCTCGAGTTCGAACATTTTTAGCGACCGTCGAAGAGTATTTGCAGAGACAAAAAAAGAATAAGTGCGCGTCTATTGTCGCCACTCCTTAGACGTACGTGAAAAAAACGAAAGAAGTGTCGTAGTGCCACGTGCTCGGTGAAGTAACATTATCGATGCCTCACGAATAAGGATGTGCGATCGAACTGCACCTCACGACTCCGACTCGGAATTAATACCGCGAGGATCTGGCATCCGAATCGAGGAGGAAGTACAGCGTGACGAGAAGCCGCTGTAGATCCTTGCCCGCTAGCAGGCAGACGACGCAACGTGGGATGTGCGCGATAAGTGAGTCATCCTCACGATTATTTGATGCTGCGGCCGAGAGAGTAGACGTAGGTATCTTTCACCGTTTGGCGGATGTCCGGCGTCAGCAGGATGCGAGTGCCAAATACGAATGCCTTCGGTCATACGGCGCCGGGTTAGCGCTTTCATCGTAATCTCACTTTTAACGACGGTTCGTCAAGGGCGCGTGATAATTAATTATATTCGCACCTCTTTATCGCACCTGCAAAATTCAAAGTACGACTGTCCCCGTTAGAAACTTCCAGTAAATTAGATACGTTCGATTTCAGGCAGGAACTGTAAATGCCTACATAGACCGGAGAGTGCGAGCGAGAACTCCTCTACAATATTCATGGACGCGTAAGAGCGTTCCTGTCCCACATTCTTTGTCCCCCGTTCATTTCTTTGCCTGTTCAGTGTGTAACGTCACTCGCTACACAAAGCGCGAAGATGGAGCGCGGCACTTCAACGGTCGCGAGTTCTCGTCGCACTTCGCGTGTCGCCTAACATTTATCGTGAGTTTACATCCTATACTCGCTCTACGCTACGCGTAGTTTTCGGTACACACCGACGGCGCCCGATATCGCGATCCACGGCGTGCAAGGAAAACTTATTAGTACGACACGCCGCTGTTTCCACTTGTGGCACGTAACGGGAGGGATGGTACACCTGTGGATAATCATACACACATGTAGTTCCTTTAATAATTTTGAAACGAGACATTATTTGAGTTCGCGGTCTGCAGCACGAATTGGCAATCTGTATGTACTTAGCTCGAGCGTACAGAAATAAATGGAACGAATGGAAAATGATCCGCGTTGCACGTTTTTCCTATCGCCCCGAAACCATTAGCGTGCGGAAAAGTGCATCTCGAACACATTGGTTCACTGCATCAGTCGGTAAAATTCCTCGTCGAAGACGTAATTATTATTACTGCGAGCTCACATCGAGACGTCTCTGGTTTCATGGAACAAATGTGTTCTTTGTTCCGCAGCAGCGTGTATATGTATTATTTATACGTTGATACCGTCTACCTGATCCCAAAATGACGCAGGCATACTGAGAAAAAATATGTATATAGTATAATGTAATAACAATGAAATGAAACTACAGAGATTGGCCGAAGAGATTATAATCCTTTGTAGAAAATGTATTCATTCGTATTAATTTTATAATTTCGAGGTCGATGCTTTAATTTCTCTCGGCGACGAAGTTCGCGCGCTACAAAAAAAAAAGATTATATTTTTTTCCCCAAACAAGATTTAACGTAGGTACATCCCATCTCGCTGGTATTCTCATGTCGACTGGTGCCTCGCATGGGAGCGTTTACTTATTTACGCGATAAAGTCAACGGTGATTTCATTATTTCTTCCCATTAATTGAGATAAGGATTGTCAGTAATCACCGATAACGGAGGCTACGCTGTCGCGTGTCTTAACACGTTTCATTAATATTTACGATGGGTGTAAATAATGACACTGACTCGGTTGACACGAGCAATCGAGCGCGATCGCCGACCGGAATAGGCTTTCGTTAATGGACTCGGCGTTCCCATGGAACATCGATGATGCTCGTCGGTCCTGACCTACGGTCGAGCGGTGAATCGCGCCGTGTCGCAGCTTGATCCTTCTCGCGAGAGAATTTCGATTCGAGACACTCTTACAAGCTCTATCGACTGATAGTGGTGGACCGGCGGTAGGTATACATAGGAGCTGACCTCAGTCGAAATCAATTGGTCCTCGACCAAATTAGCTCTCGACCTTTTGAGCTACATGACGCGCATGTGGGTTAAATGCAAGTGCTGACCCGGGGGTAGGTCGGGAATTCCGCATCCGACGTAACGTATTCGCGAGCGGTACCTTGTTGATTTCAAGTGCATCTGCGCGAACGAAACGAAATCGATAAATTACTTTGTCACTTCCCCCTTCCTTCCCTTCCACTAATTGCCCGCCCTGGTTTAGTCCCCGTCGTTCGCCCTTATCGACTACCCTTACTAGCGCGCTTGTTACTTGGAAATTGAATAGTCTCTGGTCTTCTTTGTGCAACGGATCTAATCACATGTCTACATCAATTCACGTTCCCGGGAGACCCGCGCGCTTTCCTATTTACCCTGAAGAAAGAGTTTACGGGCTAGTTTTCCCGCCGGACCACCTTTGGAGCGCAGAAGTGAAGGAAAGAGTCTTTCGCGTAAAGTTCCATCCCGAGAAAATCGGCCGCGTTGACGCGTTTCTTCGTAATCGCCGATCCCCGATCGAACGGACGAGTGAACTTCAGAGCCCGTGAAAGTTCTCTCGGGAATTGCACCCCCGCTGCTGCGCGGGAAAATAAGTGTCCGCGGCGCGCTACGCGGTCGGCCGCCGCTCCTGACTTATTCACGCGTCCCCGGGACTGCTGGGTATAACGCGATAACGTAATGCGATAAAGGGGGAAATTGATAAGTGGACGGTAAATCGTACGAAGGGTCGTTTCGAAAAGGGTCCGCGGTTTTACGCGGTCTGCGGATAAACGCTCGGAACTCGAATCGCGATCTGCCGCGTTGCACCTCTCATATTCTTCGACTCTACTCTCGTAAAGGTGTCATTCGGTGTCAATGACACGGTCGCATTAACATCACTTATCTTTCAGTCATTAGGAGCGATAACGCGTCGTCGTCCATCAATGACACGAATCCCAGTTGACACTCGTATTGCATTATGCGACACTAAACCATCTGCATAATAAGAGCCTCGGGGAGATGACCTCGTAAACGGTATAAACGTGTGTATTCGCGCGCCACGCGCGATGTTTTTTTTCTTCGATAAAATCAGCAATTGGTAGAAGTTCTTATACCGCTTTATCATAATGTCAATGTATCGCGCGCGTAGCAATGCTTTCGGTTTCTTCGAAATTAATCGTTCCTGATTTATCGCATTTCGACGATCGAATTAATCGAGTTTCGGGGTTGGCTATATCTCCTCCCTTTAATTTCCTGTCTCGTGGGGTTGACTAAGAACCGCGTTATGCGTGCCCTGACAGAATTGGTTTATACTGATGAGCGCACTAATTCGTTTGCGACTAAAGTAATTGATTACGCATTGAAGATGCAGTATAAATAATATCTAACTAAACCTCTCTGGTATTGGCACGGGCGAATGGACGGGACCGCAAGTCGCCTCAGAAATTTGGTTTGCGGTTCTGTCCACTGCAACCTGTGCGGTAAGCTCGATAGTGGACTTACGAGACACGGGGCCGTAAGTGAATGGGAGGTGAAAGGCCAACGAAAACGTTGCTTTGCTTATTTGAGGTTTACAATGAAGTGGCGTTGTAATTATTACGTACGATTGAGATAAAGCGACAATTGCGTCGAAACTTGTCAGTGAACGTGATGTTATTGCACGTTTGATTATGAATTCCGACGTTAAACCAGCGACAGACTGGTCACAAGTATAGGTGGTCCTAAACACTTGCATGGTAAACTGAGATAAAGTATGTGCAATCGGTACGACAGGATACACATACAAGTCAAGACCCCACAGAAAAAATAATCAAAGTCCAGGGTATTGAGAAATTGAGCTTCCGACGATATATTTAGCGATGACATGTAACATGTATGTACTTCACTTGTAATTATTCGAAATGCGTCATTAAAAATCAGTCACGGCCAACGTAAATGTGCGTTACAAAAATAACATAAAAATATGATATATCCAAATTTATCGCCGCGCGATGTTCGAATGCAGAATTATTATTACGATGGAATAATGTAACTGGGCCAAGAGAAGAATGTGTAGCTTTTAACGCGTGTGGGCACGAGATACGCCTGTCGTCATAAAATAATATTCGTTCTACGACGAACGCTTTCCATGAAAGGACTTTTTATTTATATTGCGATGTTTTCCCGTAGCGATCACACACAAAGAGCACCCGCAATCTCGTAGTTCTCATAGCTTCAACAATAGGTACTCTTACGGACACATTAAACGTCCTTTATAAGGCTATATTATCATCTTCTGCGGAACAGCAAAAGGACAGGGGAAACTTTATGGAACGTTTGATGAACGCTTTAGAGTCCCCGTCGAAACCTCCGCAAGAAATCACCGAAACTGACCATTGGCTTAGTCTCTATCGCCTAAACTTGGAAAATTGGTGAAACTCACCGATGTTCGCGCTGCAAAAAAAGGAGCCCCCGTTTCAGGAAAACTGAAAAGATAGGAAAACTTACATAGTACCGTCGAACCTTTTAGAGTATCCATGAAGATCTCTGTAAAAAATCACTTTAGAGATGGATAATATAAATACGACATTCAACACATAGTCGACGCTGAGGGTCGGCCACATAAATATCGAGTTCGAGTGGCAAGAGCATCTCGAGCGTTTCCGTATCGATACCGTGAGTTGGGCACGTAAACATTGAGATGACACGGAACGACTCATAGGAGAGAAATTCGGGGATTCAAATAAGTGGCGATAGATGAGGGGCTCCATCGAAGAGGGTTGGCTTATTCCAAACTAACCAATCGATAAAGCCTAGGAACGGAATAAGGCAGGAACTGTTGGGCTCTGGATGACGAGCCCGGAACGAGTATTCTTCTTCAAAATATGATTATTTTTCATGTAAAGTAAATTTCCACTGATGTAGACCTGATTTATGCTGAAATAAAGAAACTTTTTTTTAAATCTCACCCTGTATAACATAATAAACACGCCCGATGCTTCACAGTAAACGGATCTCTCGTATAAACAACATTAGAACTCGAAGGAGCGATATCAAATCAGGACTCGACGTAGCGGAAACGAGAAATTCGATTTAAATTATTGATATCGTGCGTTCGTTTCGTCGCAGACGATTGTTATCTTCGCCAAACGAAGTGGACGAAACACGAGGGTTGTTCTCGAGTCTGATCGTCTATTTTGATATCTGAATATAGACGATGTTTTCCCCGTCACATATCAGACTCTAACAATTTCATTTATCGAGCGATAAGTTCGCTCTCGCCGGCGAAAGCTTTCGCCAATAAATCGCGTCGTATTTTCCGAAGTGAATTACACATAAGGCATGGGACGGCGCAGTTGATTCCGTTGATGAAGGTAGGAGCTTTACCCGGGACTAGGACTCGAGGGCTCGCGTGGGTGTGCGATGCTTCTTATAGCCTCTACCGCATCGCCACGTCAGATAATTGCCACCGATCCATATCTGCAGTCGATACTCTAACAACGAAACATTTACCGCGAAAAAGCTTCCGTCGCTGCAGGTCTATCGATCGAAGTGTCCGGTTCCCTCATATCCCTAGCGGATGTCAAGGTGTACCCTGCGTAGAAGCTCGCGACAAGGGCGAAAGGCACTGTCTTCGAATTACCTCACTGGTCTCGAAATCATCAGCGGTATAGGGTAAAGTAGCTCGGATTATTATTTTTTAAATAATAAAAAAAGCGTGAGTGATCTTTCTTCAATACTTTTTTTTGGTTTAAAATCATTGGCTAATGTGCGGGCTCTTGCTAGCATTTTATTTGCGGGTGTTCTGGTTTGCCTGTGCTAATTTGCATTTTCGTTAGAGGAATCGCTAACGGGGATGCGGTTCGTGATATTGGGGTTGACGAAAGCTTACGGGGGAGCGTAGATGGGTCACCAATACAAGGGGTGGTTCGTTGGCTCGTGTATAAGGGGAAATGCATGTAGTTAATAAAGTGTAATAATACCAGGAGCATACATAAAAGCAGACGTAAAAATAAATATAATATTTATATCGCACCTCATTCAGCCTGCAATCTTCAGGCAGCTCACACCTAACAAGGAAACGTTTCGAGGCCGCCGCTTCCGATCTTGATGAAACTTCGTAAATTTAAAGTTTATCGAAAAATAAGAGACCCCTATTTTTTATAGCGGCCCAATTTTGGTTTAAGGGGGTGAAATGGACCCCTGAATTTTCACCCCCTTCGAGCTATCTCCGAAACGAAGCGAGATAGATGAAAACTTTCAATGTACGTTTTGTTTGGTTTTTTTAGTATAATAAAATCCCCTAAACAGATTTTGAAAAAAAGCATTATTTTTCAAAAAAAAATTTTTTTATCTAATTTTTCGAAATTTCGGTTTAGTCATGTGGACAAAAATTTAGGAAATTTTATTACAAATTCAACCATGTATGACATGATATATTTCCCTCCTACAGTTTTGCAAATTTCTAACTTTTATGTCTGATAATGAGCGGGCTACCAATGGCAGTGACGGGATAGGTCGGGGGTTATTACTTCTATGTATTTTAATGCCACTTTTCTTTTATTTAATAAAGTTCAACTTCTATGGCTCATAATTATGACAATAATGGTATTCCGTGAAAAAATGTTTCATACAAAGTTGTTTCTTACACCAAGCACACGTAATAACGGCAATATCGCCACATATGTGGCATCGTGGTTCCGAGTCCTGTGCAAAACAAAATTCTACAGGATGTTCAAATTCAGGAGGTCTCCTGAATATATATCCACTCTTGAACCACGAATATTTAATAAAGTTAGTAAACCGTGGTGAAGAAAACTGATTATGAGTAAGAGATTGAAGTTTTAAAATATTATCTCTCGAATGAAGGTTAATATCGTAATTGAAAAGAGTTACAATATCTGAAAACCTCCTTACAAAATTCTTCCACATTCGAAATCCGTATACGTCTAGCGGTTGAATCAGTCCGGTGGTGCCTTGTGGAATCGCCATTAATATTATTGTCTTGTCTTCTGGTGTAGCTTCTCGAACACTTCGCTCACATTGTCCACTCCAAGAGTCCAGCAGTAAGACGCTTGTAGATCCAGTGTTAGGGAAGTAAACTTCTTGCAGCCATGTTTTCATGAGATCGGTTGTAAGTTTCCCAGATTTGGAAGCCATGAAGTATACATTTGGCGGCCTAAACACGGTTTGTTGCACTCGTTCTCCCAATTGCCCACTAGCCTCTTTTAATACCACATAAAGAGGCGACAGTAGTTTTCCATCAGCAGATATGGTGGGTTGTATAGTATAGCTGTGGGTTGTAGAAGATATTGATTGTACCACAGCTTCAATTTTTTTTTGCCCCGATGTAGCTAAAGTTCGGCCAGAATGTATTTCTAAATTAAATCCACTCTGATCAGAGTTAAATACATTTTGTGGTCCATATTGTGTAATGAGTGGCTTCACTTGTTCTACGAAGGCATGGCTTCGTACTTTCAAACTTTCCTCACCCTCAACGTTTTTTCTCGTTACAAACTTTGTGATCTTTCGAGAGACAATTCTATATGCTTTCTTGAATGACCTCAACCATGTTTGACTTGCTTTGAAGGTTGGAAGATTCTCTACTTCTTTTGCTTGTAAAGCCCATCGTTTAAGGTCTACATCATGTACTATTATTTTCGATCTACTAGCTTCTACAAATTTATCAAAAGTATATTTCGCTATGCGTATTAATTTATCATTTTGAGTACCCCCCTGTCCTACTTGCGCAGCCCATCTTCGTAATTGTCTATCAGATTTCACTTTTTTAAACTGATGTTGAACTGCTGCTACGGTTCGACGTATTTTCTTCCCACTGTTCCAGTAATCTATGGCACTTTGTTTATATTCAAAGCTAACCGCTTCTTCATCGGGTGTACAGGGATATGGTTCTGGAGGTATAGAGGTTTCTACGTAAGGAACATCCTCGACATCCGATTCCAGCCAGTCAGTATTAACAGCGTGCATTTCACTATCCTCGATTGAATCTTCCAATTCCAATTTATTTTCATGTTCGACTCGAAATGTTGAATCCTCCATGCTACGTATAATAATATTTTGTAATAAATCTTTCAATTGCACTTCTGCACTATTCATTGGAGTTTCTCTTCCATTTGGTACACTGAAAACGGCCACCAATAAAGTTAACACATTGATCGGATTTATAATTGCCATAATAATAATATGAACTGCTGTGCACCATAGAAACTGAATATTCAGACTAAAAAGCTTTCTCTTTCGCTTCCTTATATATAATGAAGTCGCCTCACAAGAACGAAACAGACTGGAGAGGGTGGGAGGTCCGACTTCCCAAAAAGGGGCCATCATCCTCGGAGTCCGCGTACGAAACTCGAGAGCGCGTACGAAAATATTTTTACATGGGCACAGAGCCAACTAATAATAAAGCTTGTCCAAAGAACTAAACTCCCTCTTTCGCATCACCGGGGCCATATAAGGCAACCCTACAAATAACAGGAATGTTGTTTACGGCATTTTCGAGGAGTATATATACAGGGCCGAGAAGCAAAGAGCTTCAGTTTCATTGGCTGCGTCTATCATTCAAGTGATGGGTTCAAACGAGTTACCGACTTTTGAGAAGATCGTGGAGGATCTTAAAAATGGGCACATACCATTGCCGTCTCCCGGGAAATCGCTGGATCTGACATTCCGCACAACAGGACCATCCATGGCCGAAGTAGAACGAGAGCTGCAAGAATGTGAGGAGTACTGGAGGAAACAGTACGCGAAGAAGAAAAGTAAAGAAAAAAATGATTCCAACAAAAAACTATAAAAATTCAGACAATTTTATCTAACCTGTGAGTGAATTATTAGTTACTTACACACAAACAGAAAATAATATAAATAAATTAACGGTCGGATTTATTAATAAGATTTCTGAACAATTTTTGTCCATTTTATTTTGATAATATTCCGCTAGACCACGGCTAGACGGCTTTCGAATGTGGAAGAATTTTGTAAGGAGGTTTTCAGATATTGTAACTCTTTTCAATTACGATATTAACCTTCATTCGAGAGATAATATTTTAAAACTTCAATCTCTTACTCATAATCAGTTTTCTTCACCACGGTTTACTAACTTTATTAAATATTCGTGGTTCAAGAGTGGATATATATTCAGGAGACCTCCTGAATTTGAACATCCTGTAGAATTTTGTTTTGCACAGGACTCGGAACCACGATGCCACATATGTGGCGATATTGCCGTTAT
The DNA here is from genome assembly GCA_963678675.1 of Xiphydria camelus. Lineage (NCBI taxonomy): Eukaryota > Metazoa > Arthropoda > Insecta > Hymenoptera > Xiphydriidae > Xiphydria > Xiphydria camelus. The sequence goes on along the minus strand of OY783199.1, from coordinate 25,331,483 downwards.
TACGTGTGCTTGGTGTAAGAAACAACTTTGTATGAAACATTTTTTCACGGAATACCATTATTGTCATAATTATGAGCCATAGAAGTTGAACTTTATTAAATAAAAGAAAAGTGGCATTAAAATACATAGAAGTAATAACCCCCGACCTATCCCGTCACTGCCATTGGTAGCCCGCTCATTATCAGACATAAAAGTTAGAAATTTGCAAAACTGTAGGAGGGAAATATATCATGTCATACATGGTTGAATTTGTAATAAAATTTCCTAAATTTTTGTCCACATGACTAAACCGAAATTTCGAAAAATTAGATAAAAAAATTTTTTTTTGAAAAATAATGCTTTTTTTCAAAATCTGTTTAGGGGATTTTATTATACTAAAAAAACCAAACAAAACGTACATTGAAAGTTTTCATCTATCTCGCTTCGTTTCGGAGATAGCTCGAAGGGGGTGAAAATTCAGGGGTCCATTTCACCCCCTTAAACCAAAATTGGGCCGCTATAAAAAAATAGGGGTCTCTTATTTTTCGATAAACTTTAAATTTACAAAGTTTCATCAAGATCGGAAGCGGCGGCCTCGAAACGTTTCCTTGTAAGTGCACGTGACGATCGCGATAAGTCTCGAAAATCGGTCGGAGCATTTTGCGTAATCGGTGAAGTCATACCTTGCAGGTGTAAATACTAATTGGTACAGGTTCTAAAAGTGGCGTGCTAATGAGTCATTTTCGCTACAATTATGTTTCAAGGCGTGAGAAACATAAGTAGAGCAATTTAAGTCTAAGCCCGCAGAAAATGTAAATATGCAGATAATTTTAATTATCATTCATTCTTAAACTCGTCGTCGTATTACGTTCAATTTCTACTGTGACTACGGTGATTATCAGTTCTATTATCGAGGTAGTGTTGTCATTAACACGGTTTCTAGTGAAATTTGGAAACAAAATGCTCGACTTTTCCAGGCTTTTCAGTCTGAAATAATTCATTTTCCCTGAACCTCGTATCACACGCGCAGATCCGGTACGGCACTGAATGCAATAGTTATTCTGTCGGACGATTTTGTGGGAAGTAAAAAATAGCTAAAAACTTGTAAAATTATTACTTGTATTACTGTGCATATTTCATGGACAAATTAGAAAACACCTTGCAACTTTATCTTTATATTTGTTTAGAGAAAATAGCAGGATAATGTTTATACGTTATTCTTTCTTTTTTTTGTTGCAGGAACACGTCTGGAAGAGACACTCACGATGATTGACTCCACAAGGCTAAGTACCAGTCTGGCTACGGCCTTGAGAGATCGATCTACCACTATTCCAATGCAACCAAATCGATCGTTACCTCTTCGACCAGCGCCTCCAATTCCCACCAGAAATGTCATCGCGAAGACGTCCAACGATTCATCCAGCGCGAAACTCAACAACGTTCTACCGGCAATTTCCACCGTCGATATAGAACAGGTAGTCTTCGAAAATGATTCTCGAAACCCGTTTCGTCACTCCGGTAAGCGATCATTTCCTGACAACGAAAACAAAAATGATATCGTTGCCAAAGACGAAGCGGAGGAGACGAAGAACGCTTTGAATGAACGTTTCGATGCGGAAAAAACTGTCCCCCCGTTGAAATTAAAGAAGGTCTTTCAAAACCAAATAAATATCCAGCATCAGATTCTTCCCATGCCGGAAAACGGAGTGGAGAGGGACACAACGAACTACAAGGTCGTCACTGATACCACTTCAGTCAAGGCCACCGTCTGGAGTACTTCGGCGTCCATTCCCCAGAGCAACAGATCGCTTTTTACACAGGCGGGCAACGACGTCACCTCGGGGCAAGTCGACTCAAAAACGGAGGCGGGGACAGCTTCGAATTTCTACATCGCGATAGACGATTCAGAGGAACGGACTGGCGCGAGAACAGCCTCGTCCAAGACTAGCTTTATGCACGCGAAGGACGAAGAAGAGATGAGCATTTTGTCGGCGGTCCCCGCAAAAAATGGGAAACCGCCAAAAACACAAAACTCTCAAGATATTGAAAAGTCTCGCTCGCCCGTTATCTCCAAGCAGACGAATAAAATTATACCGGAGTGCCCTGATGTCGTTCCGATATCGATGGCGAAGATCAGAAAATCTTTTTCGGCGAAATGCAGGGGTGGAGCGTCCCGGAAGAAGAAGCCGCTGGAAACATCCAAGATGAACGATCAGGGGAGTAATTTACCTTCCATGCCATCGCTGGAATGCTTCGATGAGAGCATTGGACCTCATAACGGAATGTTGACCAAAGATGCGGTGGTTAACGGGGATTCGCTTTTGGAGCGGAATTGGGAAATTAAAGAAACTAAAAACAACGAGAACGATAGGCAGCGAAAGTACAATATGATACGACGAAATGAAAATTTGCGATGTATTACGAAAAGGGCTTCGATTAATAAAGATGAAGCGACTTCGTTGAATGGAAAAACGGAAAAAAGAATCTCTGATCATCTCGCTAAGGAGAAGGCGAACGAAGACGTACCTTCGGTCACTATACGCATTCCCGAGTGCACCTTGGAACCGATGCACCGTGAAACATCTACGAGTGGCGTTTCTCGCGTTCTCCCGACGACGTCTAGAATGCAGAAGGCTCTGAAGGAGCACAATAGGCTTCAGCAGGTGGGAGGACAGAGCGCGGAGAAGACCTGCGAGGGGAAATCCAGGAAATTAGAAGAAGAAAAGCCGCGGGAGACTCTGAGGAAAGAAGAAATCGGCTCTGGAGCCGGAGAAGTCGTCGAGACGCAACGAAAGACGAGCGGGAATTGCTACATGCGAGTTATCGAACTCGGCGATAGGGAAGGTCGTGAAGAATTGGAAAAGGAAAAGCGGTACCAACAGTCCGTAATGACGAACGGTAATTCGAACAATGATTTTCATCGCGAGTCATCCAATTCGACGGAGCTTGAACAAAGGCCGTATGGATCGGTGAGATTGGAGAATCTGCTGCAGGATCTAAAAAATTCCACGGCCGGACTGATTAATTCAACTCCAACAGTTGAAACGGCGGAGAAAAATTCGAGCAAGCTCGAACGTTCTTCTTCATTGGAGAAATCCCTGCATAAGGCAGCTAGAATTGACGGGAACAAGTTGAAGTACCGTCGGCGCAAGCTCAAACAGAAGCTGCAGGAGCTACAGATGGAGACATCCGTTTTGCAACAGCAATTATCTGTTAATTATCTGCATCTCAAAAAGAGAACCAGGCTTCAGCAGATGATTAATTTCAATGAGAAGCAAGTGGAGAATATTAAGAAGCACCTAAACAAACTATCGGCAGACGAGAAGGTCAACTGCGCCGTGCGCAACGATGAAAATAATTCGGGATCTCAGACGTCCTCGCCCGATCCTCCGCAGCTCTCTCCAAATTATTATTCAAATGAGGCGAAAGTAATGATAACGGGCGCACGAGAGACTCCCCCGGTCTTGCTACGATTTGGCCTCACGATTCCGGAGAATCTAGAGACCAACTCTTATCAGAAATCGCGAACAAGAACGACTATCGTTTCGCCATCCGTGATCGCGGCACAGGTACCCGGCAACGAGAGAGTCGTACCGGAAGTGGTGAATCTCACCGATGACGATCTATCTGTCAATCGTTTTGTCCCAAAGCTGAACCCTCAAGGAACGTTGAACGCCCTGAGGACGCCAGTCGAGGAAAGGCAAAGCAGTCCCAGAGAAGCGACCGTGGCTGGTTACTCAAACGCTGCGGAAACTAATTGTTCCGATGATAAATGTACGCTAGTCAAGGATAAATCTTATCATCACGGAGGCGTCGCCGGCAATGATTCCCTGTACGCTTCAAATTCGTCGAATTTGCCCAGCTTGTCCAGCGAATCGGCGGCTCTAGAGAGAAGTGGCGTGCCTATGAATATCCAGTATCTTAATTATCCGGCCGGGAATGCAGCGTCAGCTACGAACACGGCTCATTTCGAACGTGATTTGCGATCGATGGATTATACGGAGAGCGGACGCGGTGTGGCGGTATTAAAAGACAGTGACAACGTTGGCGGTAGAGATTTGATTCCATCCCAACAACCTTACAATCAGCCTCCTGTCGTTTTACCGGAAGGTTGTTATCGGCCTTTGAACACACGCGATTGTATCTTACAACCAGAAACCAGCCTGAATCATCGAGTAAATCCATCACTGATCGAGATGCAACCGAGAATGGTACGTACCTAAATGAGATCCGGCACTGATAAAACGAATGTTAATTGTACACAAAAAGACGTCGATCGAATTCATATGGGATCGATTATAGACGGTGCAACGCGCCATGCAGTTTTCAGGAATGGAATCAGCAATGCTGTATCCGGTCGACCAAAGCGGCCCTCTAGCCTCGATGATGTCAATCTGTGACCGACATTTGCAGAACCCGTCTTCTGGCAAGCCCGTGAATGATTTAAAAAATAATAGGTAATTGTTTCAATCGAAGAATTGTGGCGTCTTTTGCGGAACTGTTTGCATCCGCACGATCTATCCGGAAATGTACGCCGGACTTGATACCAAACTGAAATTACAGATCTTATCCGAAAAATGGGGAAGAGTTCGCGCGGACCAATGCGCAAGCCAAGGCTACGCGGCAAGCCAATCACCGAATCATGACCGAAAATTTTCCCACTTTTGGCAATTGGGCCGCTCAGATGCAGACTTCTAAAGAGATAAAACGAGAATCCACTAACGTCGTTCGGCCCACTGTTGATCATACATTGAATTTTCAGGTAAGAATAATTATAAGAATTTCCCGGAGAGAAAAGCATTCGAGAATCGTTTGAAATAGGGGCTACGCGTTTCTGTGCATTGTTTAAATACAGAATAGGGCAGCGGAACGTCGGTTAGCGAATAATCCTTACCGGGTAGGCGAGCGTGGTAGTCTGCTGATACCGTGAATAAAACACCTACAATTTCCGGTGTAGGGTGACACAGATGATTATACCGCCGCGTCGGCAGAGGAAGAATCGCTTTTTGGAATCGAGATGAAACTTTATTACAGGCTCCTGCATCTGATATGTATAAGATGACGGCTACCGTCCCGGACGCACCACGCGGTAACGTCACCGCCAACGTCGTTGGTCCTCGGTGGAAAGCGGAGAAGCTTTGGCTGGAGCAACCGCAAATTGCTCCAGGTTATAGACAAGGGCTTTGTGCAACGAATGCAGCTTCCTTTTATCAAAACAATTTCGCGGTAAGCATTGAAACAGTATCCATCCGTGTTATGACGTGCTAAGTATTTATATCGTATCTTATTTTGAATCGCCGTGTGGCGGTATGGGAGGCAGCGACTAAACCCAGAGGTACCTATGGCAAAAGTTGACCATTCAAGATCAGTGTATCGAGTGTCTCTTGTAAATAAAATTGAACTTGATTTTTTTTTAGTAAGGGTCTCGTATAACCAGTCGACGCGCTGATACCTCTAGGGTGCAGCTTCGCCAATCAATCACGTAGTTGATAGTGTTATCTGGCTTTCGTGCTAAGATATTGCATTTCGGTTATTCTTTACAGACGTTTCCTTTTTCCTTTCCTCATTTTTTTCATAGCGAACATACTTCTTCTTTTTCAGATGAATCCCTATATTTGTACTGGGTATGAATATCCACCAGGGTATCCCTACAGTTCGCTTCAATATCCTCAAGTGCATTCAGAATCTTCTAATATTCATCGAGTGAGTCCTATGAATAGTCACGCCGTGCAATATCCCAGCAAACATTCCGCTCTTCAGAACGCGTCGCATTATACTATGGGAATGGCGAAGCCCCCCGCTATACCTGGCACCTTTCAGTCTCGAATTCTCAATCCCGATTTTATCCAGCCTCCGCCTTCGAGCACTTTTCAAAGTTGCGAAAGCAACACCTCGCAGTCCAGCTACTATAACAGTCAGTTTAGAGCCCCTGACATTTCGATGTATGAGAAACGACATCAGGAGACATATCGCGTAGCAGGTAATCGATTGCCACAAATAAACCCCGATATTCCGCCGACGTGTTTGGATCGCAATTATCTCTCTACATCATTGGAAAGTCGAGATCAGCAGAAAGAGCAAGCGTGCGAGCAGTCTTCTTCGTCCACCTCTATGACCTTTATAAGGTCCGCACATATGGTGTTAGCGAATGATCTGAATGATGTAGATAGAAATTGCAAGACGCCTCACCTAGGTCGAGTCGAGTATAATCCAAATACGTTAAGCAATATATGTACTTATTGTGGCTCGACGGGATCTATGTTCAAGTGTCTTGGATGCGAGTTAGCGTATTACTGTAACGAGCAGTGTCAGGCTCAACACTGGTACGCGCACGTTAAAAGTTGTCGTAAAAGAATGCCAAAATTAAAAAAGGTCGCATGAAGGTCTGTGCGAGGGAGATAATCAGGTAAATGTTTTGTCTCAAGTGGAAAACGCTGTTCCAACGAGTGAAAGAAATGTAAATGCTATGTTATTGTTTCTAATACTTAGACATATGTACGGTCGGTATTACGAGGTATTAGAATTTGAATAATCTCATTTACATTTTTACTCTATATAAATGTCCAAAGTAAAAAATTGCGTATAAGTATTTGTGTGTTTAATATATATTAGTGTATATTTAGCTAGTTAGTATCTCCTTTAGATACCTCATGAGCTCATGACTCATGACACAATCTTTTTTACCTCATTTTTTTAACACTTTAAAAACTATTATTCATACAAAACTTCATATTGCGTCTTCTTATTATGACTGCAAGCTTAAGAATTATTGAAGCGGATTGTTAAATACTGCCCGGGAATTAAGAAGCAGGGTCCTTTACATGTGATAAGTAATAGATATCAAAGAGAAAGGATTAATCACTCATTGTTTCTCACATGACCTGCGTGGTGATCATTGAAAACGGTACTTTCTGTTTTTAGAAAGATTATTTTGCTTAAATGCGTGTAAATGTTTAATGATTGTTATGATATTCTCTTACTTTTCATTTGACTGATGTGATATTTGTTATGAAGATAAGTAATAATAAAAGAACTTAATATAAAAGCGCTTCAATGCAACTTCTTTTGACTGATTTTTAGCTTTTTAATATTATGTATAAACCGAAATGTTTTTAACGCTGCAAAAATGTAATGTACGTACTTTCAGTACATCGTATATGATGACCGTTATAATTAAAGTTGATTCTTAATGCAATTAAAAGAAGGTTTATAATGTTGGATATTCATAGACATTCGCGTTAATAAACATATGTTAGTACAATTTCCATTAGACGTACAAAAACTTGGCTTAGTGTTTAGTATTTGTATTTTCGTAAGTTTCTTATATTTGTATAAACTTTAGTTTGATCCTTTATTAAAATGTTGACAATATTTTGAGATCGTAATTTTAGTAGAAGTGAACATCATAACTTTCAAATGAAGACGTTTTAAATGCCATGATTTATCTGCGTTGATAACTGAAAATACAAATTTCTTTAATCTTTATTTTCAAGTTTTTATATTAATTAATTACTACTGTAATAAATAAGGAGAAGTTATTTTATTATGTCATGATATCGAAATGACAATCATGAAATAAATCCAGTGTACACTTAATTTTAATCGGGGAAACTTCCGACATATGTATGTTACGTCGTGTGATACGCACATATATGTATAAATTGCGAAATAGGCACAACAAGAAGTTATTTTCGATGTGACTAATACTTGGGATAATTAATAAATGAGAATCAGTGTAAATACCGAAGCTTATACACACATGTGCATACAACAAAAAACATATTTATTTTATATTTATAACATATGTATTTGATCCAAAGCTTATAACAGTAAAGTACATTTTATTTTCTATACAAAAATATACAAATTACTTTCTCGCATTTAATCGTTGCAACAAATCTCAAATTATACTTTCTTAGTCTTTTGTTCTCAAACTATAACACCTCTTGCTCAAAAGCAATGAAGGAAACTCTGCTTTAGCATTTCACAAACAAATTATATTTGTCTCATTTATTATAATCTAAACCCTAGCGAATGAAGAACTTTAAGGAAACGATTGTCTATTACATAGTGTGCAAATATATGTTTAAGTTAATTATAAGGCGTTATATCATGATAATGTAATTATGACATTAAATTATTCTTTCCATGTAATCTTTTTAAATTCTTTTAAGTGAACTGTATTTCAACTAGAATTAGGTTCTTTGTGTTACTGAAATTAATTTTTTACCAACCATAAAATATACTTTATTTAAAATAGTTTACAGCATACTACGGTTGCTTGGCAGTTCTCCTAAATATTTTTCTATTATGTCGTTCGCGATTTTGTGTGCTTCTTCATAAAAAGGACTAGTTTCAGTTGCTACTCGATTTAACCATGCAGTCAAATGCGGCCTACCTTCCTGTAGTTGAAAGCCAGTCATACCTGGAGTGGAACAATAAGTATAAGAGAATACGAGGTAAACGCTACTCAGACTGCAGAAACTTCTAGGATTATTAAATCGACCTACGTAATTGCTCAACTTCGCACGCTCCTAATATATCAGCAATACTAATCTGGTTGCCTGTTAGAAATGGCTTATCCTTTAACCAAACATTCTCCAGTAAATCTAACGTCTCAATCATCTGGCTTTTTAGCTTTGCCACTTGTTTTGGGTTTGCTGGTGTGCCTGTTAGCATAGGCAATAAACACTACAAAAAGGATTCGTTTTATAACAAATTTATAGTTATCTTTTTACTCCGTGCTTCTAAAAAGATTACATACCTCAGCCTGAAAATAGCGATAGCAAGAGAGTCTTGTATTTAAGTGATACCATTCAAGATACTCATCCACCTTTGCCTGAGCTTTTGACGATGAAGGATACCAATGGTCATCCACATTGAATTCTCGGCAAATATAGCGTAGTATTGCAACACTTTCAATGAGTTTAAATCCATTGTGTTCTATAGCTGGAATCTTTTTGAAAGGATGGATTTTTTCGTATTCCAGAGTGATATGTTCACCCTTCAGCAGGTTGACTTTATGATCTTCAAATGGGATCTTACATTGTTTGAGAAATATGTATAGAGCTCTTGCAGGTTGAGACAATAAATTATAATATAATTTCAGAGCCATAATTCTTCCTGATTTTATGAGGGTATTCCTACAACCAAAGGATACATGGTATTGTTAGCTTTAATTCTATTTCATGATTATTGTAGCAATGATTATATATCATGACTAATGGAAATATAACGCGTGTAAAGTGTTCTAATGAATTAATAATACGAGAAGCCTGTGAACAGCACATATCAATGCAACAATTGCATGATATGTTATTTATTTCTCAGCTTTTCAGGGCGACCCCCTTACCAGTAACCAGATAATAAAAACCATTATAGCAATGAGATGATTATAAAATTTATGCAAATTATATAGGATATATTGTGAGCCATAATATTTGTATCATATTTCTTCAGATATAGCTAATATTTGACAGCTATGAAAACAATCAATATAACTGAAAAACTGATAAATGAAAGGGTACTTTTAAAGTGCGTGCTTCTAAATTTATAACTACTGCAAGTCATGCTTCAAATACATGCGTATATCACTTGTTTACCTTGGCCTATCACATAATGTGTCTCCACAACTACTATCAAAGAAGATGAAGAATGAGCTAAGAACACAGTTCCTTTGTTAGATCTGGATTTCGTCTTTTAAAGTGCAGGGGGTAAGCGTATGTCATACAATGGCTAGGGGGTATACGGTATTGTTACTTCTAAATATTCCTCCAACTTTTGTGTTATTACTGTACGGTGTGAGAAATCTCACGCTATCGAGAGATAAAATGTTTTCTAATCACACGGCTAATCAAGTGACGCTTATCTCGGAATTCAGTCAACTATACATAATCTACATACCACTACATATCTAGATATCTAATTAACTCAAAAAGTACTCACCTATCAAAGATCTGTATTGACCACGGACACTAATTCATTATTTGTACTCCTCACACTGCTCACCCGTCGATGGCAATGGAGCGTCTGGCAGAGCGAAAGTATTTTGCAAGCCGTATTATGGAGGGGAGGTGTTTATAAAACTAGTCACTTGGTGGCGTTAAAAGCGCTCAATTATTGACTAGTATTGGCGCGAAAGTTGCAGCGTGTAGTATGGGCATTGATAAATTAATTGCAATTTGAATAAAAAATGTTACACCTATTATATCCGATTTCAAATGGAATGCGCGTTTATTAATAATATTAATAACGATAAACTAACAAGGCGATTTATGACAGAATAATATTGCCAATCATATTTATTGCGAGTGAAAATTAAACCTTTGCTATACAGTCAGACTGGGGAAATTTTTCATACAAACCGTAGGAGTGTGAATGAAAACGCAAGTTCCGTGCATGCATAAATTTTTCAATCGCACATTGCAATTATTAGTAAAAGATAAAAATGTGCGACAGAAAGATGAACGCATGAAGATGCGTATCATAGGGGTTGCATTGGTCTTCTCACCTTGTATATTGTGCGATATTCTTGCCGAGTATAGCTATGCATATAGAATTTGATAATTACATAATTTGATGAGAAGGAATAGCAATGTGATTAAAAGCGTATCGTTGGGAAAGTTAATACGGGATCGATCGTATCATTTTTACGAAGTAGGCGATAAGGTTCTCGCGGTTAGTATAGTTCGGTAAATAGAGAAGATTGACGATTGCTGCCGACGAGTGATTATAGTACAATTTCGTCGAATCGTTCAATAACCAATAAAGGCTTGGATTAAATGTATTTTAATGCATACTTATCTCAATTTTTAATTTTTCGTGAAAGCCGCATTTTTTATGATTTCCTGACGCGCAAGTGCGAATAGAGGGGGACACTACTGAAAATGGCCGACTGCGAGAAGGAGGAAGCTCACAATCTCGTAAGCAATTCTCGTTTATCTAACGTTTATCTAATCATATGGTCTTATTGACTCTTGTCTTTAAAGATAAAAAGCCTTTATCTTCCTTTAACCGGATCAGAAATTCCCACCAAAAGCCAGAATCCCGTCACTATGACAATTCATCATAGGTTATGTAGTGTCACTTTCACATGAATGTATTGAATTTTTTTAAAGCAGAGGATCTATTCATGTTAAACTGAAAGAAAATTTTACTCCTTTCAGCAAATGGAATTTGAGTGGGTCCTCCATGAGGAGGTTCATTCTTCATTGTCCCACCTGCGCAATATTCTTATGGTATTTTTATTTAAAATACTTGCAAATGTAACTTGATGCAAATAACACGCTTATAAATACTTATTAGATAACAATCTTCTTATTGTATAAGATACGCTTTTGTTATAGGAATGTGCACAACGGTTCCCTCTAGCATTGTTTGAGAATGATCAACAAAATAAAACTGATAGATTTGTATTTACTGCTCCACATGATCAAGTTAAATGTGTGATCGTACTTACTGGAGACAGTATTACAAATGCTGTAAGTTTATATCAAATATTTGTACAATCTTCTAATAACAAAATTCATTTTATACAATGTGCATTTTTGATCCTTCAGGAAGTGAACTTTAAAGTTCAACGTCAGCAGCAAGCCAATATGCGTACCAGCATACAACATGATCATCCCTGGAAGTTGCAACAAATTCAGGATGCTGCCAATCATTTGCAACAAGCAATTGCTCATATAGACAATGTGGATCGGCATTATTTGTTTAAAACTTCTGATGAAGTGATGCATATTTTGGGAAATATTTTGGGGTGTCTCCAACGCAGTCGGACCAGTTTAATAGTGCCCAGAAAAAAAACTATAGATGACCTTATTAAAAGTCGTAATATGGTAAGTAATTTCATTTTTTTTAAGATACTCGTTCATATGTGCATTTTTTTGGTATTTTCTTTTGCAGAAGTCCTTAAATCCGAATTTACCGGATAATTTAGCCATCAGCTTCTACATTCAGAGTTATAAATTGGTGCTGGCAGTGTATCAACTGGAAACATCTCATGGCAGTGTTAAATACGAGACACACCAGGCTGAGTGTAGTGTGCCTTGGTTAAATGACGCCTTAGTCCTACTTACCATTGCCTTACAGCTTTGTCAAAGGCTAAAAGACAAGGTCGGTCAAAGTACATTGACTTTTACTTAGATTCGTTCCATTAGCTGACTGGATTTTTTATGAAAATAAGCTTTATTTTTTTTTATATCTTGCAGATATGCGTTTTCTCTCAGTACAAAGACTTCACTGTGGGATCTCGCGTTCCCTCGGCATTGGAGTTTTAATTTGGGTGCTATTAAACTCAGGATTCTTTGGTGAAATTAACGAATCCAAAGCAAAAGTGCTTAATTTTTCTTGCAAAATGATATTTTTCCCAACCGTTTTAGAACTTTTTTTTTATATGGATCAATTTATATCACGCACCAAGAGATTGCGTGAAAAAGAATTAATTTTAGGTCTCTTGGACAGAGATGTTAGTAATTTTTTCTGCATGCATTTTTATATAATGTGGCGTTTTTTCTTTTAAATAGCGCGCATTGCCGTTGATCCGGCTAACTTTATGTCTACCCCTCCAAACCTTTCACGCGCAGAGTCACTACGCACCGTTAATTAAATTTTTACGGCGAATTTTGATACCTGCCGTCATGCTACTTCTCGTGGTTTGTCAGTAAGATTCAAATTTTCGTAAAGAATAATCATGCGTTTAACGTGTATTTCGAATTTTGAGAAGAATTGTTGGTAGTGTGTTGCTAGAATTGTTGTAGACTACAGAGACATTTTCATCGACACATCAATTAACCCAGTTAGAATAGAGATCATTGGTGATGATGATCAAAATCTTAAAACGCGTAGGTCGAAAATACTACCGGTGATGGTTAATTACAGACTGCCGCCATTCATTGATTTGGTCAGACCACCTAAAGCGAAAACTAGACAAGTACTTCGCCGATTATTCACGTGCCTAGTTCGGCGCTTTATTTTCTGCAGTATTTTTTATTTATATATCTAAACGTATAAGCCTAGGATTATCTTTAACATGACCGTTGTTACTAATTGGAGAAGCCCTGTAGTTAGGAGATTGTAAATGTCCACCGAAGAATTTCGTCATTTAACAGCCGTATACCGGGTAGTTCGGGCCCTGTTGCTAACTACTGGATGAAATCAATTTGTAAATAGTATTATTATAGTAATCGTTATCGTGCTAATCGAACGTGTCCATATGTAAATGTTTTGTTATTATGTTTTAGAAGAGATAAATAATTATTTATGTTCACGCGCGAGTACCGAGAAAAAGGGATAACGTAGGTTGACCTCTGCCGTCAGTCCCTTCCCTTGAAATGATTACTCGACACTAATTCTCTGTATCTCTCGCGTCTCGCAAGTACTAATATATTTATATTCACTATACGTCGCATCGTATGTGAAGGTTTGTGTTCAACCGGTCAGGAATAGGTATTAGAATGTGTTTTCTGTTGGAGCCGAAACGACTATCCGCTTTCTCGGAAAGGTATTCCTACAGAAACGGCACTAGTAGTTATGTAATCAAGGGCACTATCGAGGTACACATCGGAAATAGAGGAAATAGAGATACATGGAATGTGTGTGTGGGGGAGGGAAACGTATACAGCCGTACACTCGCGTCGCGAAAAGATTTGTCAAGGAAGGTGTTCCACTTGGCGTTGACCACTTTTTAAAAATTATAATTAAATGGAACAGCACGGTTATATAATTCGACAATAATCGTATAGGTGTGTATTGGTGTCGTGCAGTCTCACTTGTCCCCACTGTATTAAAATCGCTAACTGTACAACATTGTTGAAATAACGTTCGCGAATCATGGATCAGTTTGTAATCGACTCTCTTTATTATCGTTTACTCGTGAAATACACATTGTCATAGACAGAATTAACGCTTCATCTTGTTTTCCTCCGATGATTATGTATTGATTATTGAATAGAGCAGATTTTGAAGCAATAAACCGTCGTACGTTACAACACCACTCTTTAAAATTATATATCGACACGACGCGTGTTCTCTTTATTTTTAGCGCGCACTGGCGGGCGCCGCAAGCCATACTCTCGCGAGCTCCACACTATTTATTCAGCCTGTAAAAGAGGCTCAGATAAATCCTAAGTGCGGTTATCACGGTTAAATGTCACAGAGCTTCCCTTAAAATCAGATTACAATTACTACTTGTGATATACCTTGCCCCTGCAACCAAGTAAAAGCTTCACGCAAAACCGAGATCACGCAAATTAGTCTCGATCCGCGATTAAATCGCAATAGTATTTCGATGCGGCTTCAAACGCTTTTTCAGCCGAATGAATTGGTTCGTAGTCCATGTGAATGGAAGCTCGGGCTCTGCTATACAGTACAACTGAACCCAGATAAGCGATTGTGCTTCGCGGGGGGAACTAAAACAGAAATCGTAACGTCTCCTGCACTACATTTATAGTTTGAGGTCACGTAATTCGAGAAAATTCGCTTACAGGAATTTTTTGAAACAGCCCAAGATAATTTGCAGCAAATTCAATAAAGTATGCAATCGTGTATGAGATAGGCATGGGAATGGATCTTGTGAGGTTTACGTGGCGTTTGGAGTTTCGGGTAACTCGTTCGCAAAATCGAAGAGCGTCTTCGACCAGAGTATCATCGGTTACCACTACTGGGAGACCGGCAATAGCCTCTGGTTTTTCTTTTAGCGTATTTTTAGCACAGATAAAAGCCCACGCTGCATTTCCTGCAAAATCGTTCAAACCATTGTGTCGTGGGTTTGCAAGGGATTTGCAATGACACTCACCGACGTACATCAATTGATGCTTTCCACCTGCCCCAGCTGGTTTTATCAAAGAGTCGCTTCGGCCTTTAGCGATCTCCAAAATTTTCGATATGAATATTTTATCCCCCTCGCCGTATAGAAAAGGCGGTCTCAGAGATACCGTATAAAGAACTCCCTGGCCTATATGTCGAAAAATTCGCACGCGAAATAAAAGAATTATTCAGCAGTACTTTTAAAACCTCCTTCTCTATCTTGTAGGATCGATAAGCTAACCGTTTCCGAGCGAAGTTCCGTTCGCCTGAAGAACTAATTTCTCCCCTGTGAGTTTCGAGGCGGCATATTCTCCGAATATGAGTCGATTCTGATTTTCCGGTGCCAAACTTTTTGATTCCCGACCATAAATTATAAGTGCCACTATCCCACCCTTAAAGTACGACTGTAAAGTCACTTCCGTCGTGCTGCAGTGTACGAAACGCGGCACATTCTCCTCGATGCACAATCGCAATAGGTTTTCCGTGGCTAAAAGTAACAGCGATTGATTAGATTCACTAATTATGCGAGATGAACTATTTTTTATCCGAAGGTTCTGTTACCTATCACGTTATTTTTATGCAGCTCGGTTTTATCGGGTGGATATTCGAAAGACACCAAAGCTGCACAGTGAAATACAACGTCGACCCCAGCGACTACATCTCGACAAGTTTCTACATCGAGGAGATCCCGCTTGAAAAAGCAGATCCGCTTTTTTTCGGAATAACCTGGTAACAATTTGAAGCAGTATAAACCAATGAGAAATATCTAACGCTCGCGCGACGTAAAATTTGTACCGATTGCATTTTTTAGAGGAATTTTGTCGAGTGCGCGAATCTCCGATACCGAGTCGTCGTTCTCCAAGTGCTTCAGCAAGTGCTGACCCAAGAATCCGCTTGCACCTGCAATGCCCATTCCGGTCTAGTGTCGGTGATTTTCAAATAGAACGAGTTTCATTTTTTACAGAGTTACGTGTGATGCTAAAATATACGCGTAATATATGATTATCCCTGTTATTATTCTTCTACTGCACAAGATACTTCACATCGCCGCGCCGTAATCCATTGTAATTTGATTATATTCGCTCGAATACGCAACACGATTGATACGTCAAAGCGATTAACCGAGACTGCGCGAACGAGCAAGAATCGATAAACGTTTCCAAGTGATTTTCATGATTGTCAGAGATCGAACGGTTTTTAATTGCAAAAGCAGTTACGGCACGATGGGAAGAAAATCAGCACGTCGTCGCTGAACCAATTGTTGGATTTAAATAGATACGCGCTGCAGAATGTCAGACGAGGTAATCGTAAATTTTAGTCGGCTCGTAGTAGTCGCGAAATATGTGAGTTGATTTTAGGATATCGAGGAACGCTTCCGTCTGAAATTACCTGTCACCAGGACGACTTCGCCTTCCGCGCGCTCCATCAGGACTGACTACGCAAATGAAAGTTCAGCGGATTCGACGAGGCTTACGCCGCGACGAGAGTTGCCGGTGTAATCGTCAACGACTCGCGTTAGCTTAATAGTCTCGTTAGCTTTAATCGATTTTGTCGCCCGGCGTGACATAATTTATATTACGGTTTTCATAAGATACCAGTTTCCTCCGGAATTGGGACACCACTTGCGCAATGGGGAATTGAGATGGTTCGAATGAGGATTCTACAGCGTTCGTCGAAAAATAAAATCGATTAATAACGAGAGATTATATCAATTACTGGCGAGCAATCTTTTTTGGAAAAGGGAAAATCATTCACCTCCCTTGTTTTTACATTTTCCACCAAAACCGAATTGTTGGTTCTTGTAAGGTCGTACTCGATAGCTACATCAACCGATTCGCTCGAAGAAGCCAGAGATTTATCGAGAACAATCGGACGGTTGCAGATTGGCGGACATAAAATATAGCTTGTTATCGCCAGTTATATTTCTTGCTTTATCAAATAATTGTATGACGGCCCGCGAAGAGAAGTCCGTTCATCTGTGTAACTACAGAGCAAATCGATCGCTCTGGTCGATATGACGATTATTCTCCTCACGGCATTTTTGGCAATCGCCGTTCGCCACTTGTCGATCGCTCATTCGGTCCAACCAAGTACGTCGTACTCGTAATATTCATTCTACAACTCAATTTAAACTACCCATTGACGAATGCTAGGGGCAAATGATATTTTGAATTTCATTCGCCTTCAGTCTTCTTCGACAACTGCAAGTAGTTTTGCTTTTACGCGGAAGTTTGACGTTCTCTTTACAGCGTGGAAACAAGCGGTGCCTTGGGACGTCTACTTCCAGGGTTTAATGAAGCCTGCTTCGTTTGGAAAATATGTCAATAATCCGAAGAAGGACGTCGTGAAGAATCTATGCGACATTCAATACCAGAAGAAGTATCTACCTATCGATGGTCGTCATTATAAAGTTTACGGAGATTCGAATAACGAGACTGAAGAAGTTTATGACGATAGCAGTGTGTACGATGCGTTGGATCAGGTCAACGAAGAAAATGATTACGACGTGTTTTTATACTCCGGATATCTTCGTAAAAGACGCGACGTGCGGAATCATATTCCTTATGTGGGGTAAGTAATCGATATTCTCTGACTGTGGCGGCTGTGTATGCTTTAAGACGTAGCTTTCGTGTTCCAGCAAATTCAATAAATCCTCGCAAGGCCCACCGGAGTTTCACGAGGGGGAGTACAACAACCTCGCGGGGTTTGTATCGACTGCTATCCATATCCAGAGCAAACTTGGTAAGTTTCCTAATCTCTTCAGGTTCGACGAGCTCGAGAGAGCTGTTCCAGATGCATCTTCCCGAAGTTATTATTACACGATATACGATACTTTTCTACCGGCTTCCGGAAGCCGTCGACGTTACACGAACTACGAGACTGATCTCAAGCGCGGAGCATGGAGCGAGGACAACTGCAAGTCCCTCAGGAGAATCGTGGGTGGATATAGGCTGCAAAGCCCCGAGGAATTGCCCTATATAGTATTCGTTGATTCGGGTTGCGGAGGATCAATTATTGGTGATAAATGGGTTCTTACAGCCGCCCATTGTGTGGATAAGTGTGTATCTATAGGGACTGTCTGAAGATTTTTTAAGAAATAAGTTCGGGACACCTTTTATTTATTTCCGATCGTATTCGCAGAAACGGACCGCGTTACGTGTTCGCGGGGGGCTTAAAAATTCTGAGTGGCTGCCGTCACAAAGTGGAGAGGATTTTTTCTCATTCCAAATTTTCCCTGCGAAGATTGCAGTACGATATTGCTCTGCTGAAGATCGATCCCCCCTTCGTTTTCTCGCGGGCGATCAAGCCCGTCGCTTTGACGGAAGAATCGCCACGTAGAAAAACTTGCGGAATAGTGGCCGGGTGGGGCGCCAAAGTGGTACAATCTTTAATTTATTTTTTTTTATTTTGACGGGAAATCAACCTGGTTTTGTATTTCAGTATAAAGGCAAACCCTCAGTAACACTTAATATGGCGATGATACCGATTCTCTCGAAGGGAAGATGCTGGATGTACGCGATTAAGAGAGGGCAATTCTGCGCGGGTTATCAGTCTCCTAGTATGGATACTTGTCAGGGTGACAGTGGTGGTCCATTGGTTGTAAATGGAATTCAAATCGGTATAGTGTCCTTTGGATATAAGTGCGCTGCCCCCAAATTTCCTGGAGTCTACATTAACGTATACGTGTATCGAAAATGGATACGACGAATTTCAGGAATTTGATGATGTAGTCGATAAAATTGTGTTTCGAGAATAAAGTCTATTTCAAGTTTTATTCATATTTTTGGAACATTTCCCAGTCTCAGTTTTTATAATATTAAAATCAGCGCGTAAGGATTTTTGGGCTCGTATAACTATACGACAATAATTAATTATTGCTGAATGTACGATAGGTAAGTCTCAAAACAAAAGCTGATAGTTCAACTTTTGAGATTTCCACGATTCTTTTATCTTCGAGGTCCTCCGAAGGACACGGACTACGGGAGCATGTAGTAGTGGATCTACTTACAACTCATATTTACGCATGCACGTTATTTGTGTGAATACATACACTTTAGTCTGCAACAACACTTTGCTCTGTTGTGTAGTCCATGTTCTCGGCGGAGTCGATTTGTTTCTTCTCGAAGATTTGTACACTTTCTTCTTTTGCGCGTAAGCAAAATTTCGGCGTAACCGTAAGAGTAAACGTTCTAATTGGTGGATATAAAATGTAAGTTTCTCGACCAATCAAGATGCTCGCTCTTATTAGGTACATTAAAACTGTAATTTATTTACGTGAAATGTTTTGTATACGTTTGTCTTGCTTTTAGTCAGCTGTGATTTATTCGCGTGAGCGGGTCGGGCTTGGGGTATGTGAGTTCCGTATTGTTAATAGAAAACGAGAAAGAGGTTTTTCAAGAATAGTAGATACCGTAACCTCAACAACGATTGAGATCGGTTATGTCGCCCGTCGTTCCGCGGAAATTCGATTAGGTCATCGTTGATACTTGGGTTAGGTTTGGTTTGTCCGAGATAAATATCTCGCCTTTTTAGCGGTTATCGAAAAAGTCTACGCCATCCCGGTGGAAAGAAAATGCAGCGCGTGTGTCGGCTGTGCTTCTTGAAGTTCAAGAATCCCCTGAACATCTTTACTACTCCCAACCTTCTGGATAAGATACTCAGGCTTACCGACATTCGGGTATGGAACTTTTGTGTCGAAAGTGCGAAAATCGAGAGAGTGATGTAAAAAAAACAGTTTCGGCACGGTATTTGACAGATTCAACCGAACGATGGTCTGCCTTGGAATGTGTGCCACATATGTTACGCGAAAGTAGAGATTGCCGACAAGTTTAGAGAGGATGTCAATCGGACGGATAGGCGAATTCGTGCTTTCTTGCAGGAGCAAACCGCGGTATGCGAGTTTATAGCAACCATAGATAAATTACCATATACATAGTTGCACCGATTAGAGAAGAAGTAAAGAATATATATATATATATATATAATAAAGCCAAAATTTCAGTCTAATACTACGGGTAAGGATTTGCTAAATCGCGTCACGAAAGACAGTGTATATAAGTGGTGCCAAGAGAATTCGATGAACCTGTTTCGTACCGGTTCGCGTTCGACGGAAAATGTTCGTCCCAACAAAAATCAAGACCCCAACTGGAGCGTAGTTCGTTCGAATGACGCTCGGGGCGCTGTAGAATGGTCGATGCGAAACAGTGAAAGCTGCGGGGATAAACATAGTCCAAGAACGCTGATATACTCAACCGCCACGGGAAGAGCTTTGGCTGGTAGTTACAGAATCTTGATAGATCATTGTTTGGCAAGTAAAGCTTGCGAAAATTTTGTCCTGCCATCTTTCTATGCTGATAACGAAGACGGGTCCAAGAGCGACTTCAAGTTGGGCCTGGACTCGGAGACTTTAGATGTGAGTAAACACGACAGATACGTACCTAGACCAATTAGAATTCGTGTATCTTAGAAGCGGGGCCATATTAGCTGGATGTAGCCAAAAAGAGGGAGAAAATCGGCAATCCGAAAACTAGATCGGCCGGTTTTTGTTTTTTGTTAGTAATCGTCCGGAAGTAGATTGGGTTAGGTTAGGTTGAAATTCAGGTTACGGTAGGTTGGACTTAACGCTACCTCATACCGAAAATCGATAGCGTATTATTTTATTACTAAACGGGACAATTTTTTAAATAAAAGTGAGGATTTGTTGAAAAAAATAAGACCCAGTTTTTCTTATAAGGGCTTAAATTTGTTTAAAGGATTCAATCAATATTACAAATGATCTTATAAACGGAGTTAAATGAGAGTTTCAATACAAAAAATATTTATGTAGTTCTAAAATCTGAACAAATTTTATCTCATTTAAGTTTTGAGATATATTTGTAGGATTAAAATTTAGGGCAATTTTTTTTGCTTTAAATTAAAATTAATTTGTTACAAAAGTAAGGGTTTTTTCCATACCTTTAAAATTGTAAACCCGTTGATTTTAGTTAAAATCGAAAATCAAAATCAAAACAAATTCAACTTATTCATTTGGTGTAATAATTCCCGATAGTTCTAAGTATAAGTCCCATGTATGAGGTATCTACAAAGAAACATGCTGTGTATGCGTTATGAGTTATTTTTATATAAAAGTTTTGACGTCAGATGGGTGTATCAAATTTGTTGCTTTCAGAGACGTCTACTTGTATCCTTCATTATGTCCTTACCAGATATTTTTTGGCCAATGATGTCATTAAATTTTTATCGTTTTTGTTTTACTGCTTTCAAAATTCAGTGAATTGAAAATATTATTTATTAAAGAGAAAAATGTGTTTTTTAAACAAAAATAGTGCATAATTTTATGTCAAAAATGTACACCTAGCGTCAATGATTCTGATGGACCTGCTTTGAGTGACGGTACTGCATACTACTAGCCAATGAACAATTAATTTTCATGCCCTCATTAGCTACGGTGGCATTTAGCCTCGTTAATGGAAGCATGAGGACTGATTAATCATTGGTTAGTATGTTTAAAAATAACATTAAAAAAGGTTACAGGCGACAGAATCCGCGTCGCAGCGTGTACAGGAGGTATGGATATAATTAGGGTTTTCGCAGATGTCGCTGCAAGCAGACAAGCTTACCACGCCCTTCTGACATGATGACTCATCCACTTAATCAATAGCGTTT